>SJYQ01000535.1:258919-323596 GCA_006410935.1 Redunca redunca | reverse complement strand
TCCAAGGCCAAATTTGCCTGTTACTCCAGGTGTTTCTTGACTTCCTACTTTTGCATTCCAGTCCCCTATAATGAAAAGGACATCTTTTTGGGGTGTTAGTTCTAAAAGATCTTGTATATCTTCATAAAACTGTTCAACTTCAGTTTCTTCAGCATTACTGGTTGGGGCATAGACTTGGATAACTGTGATATTGAATGGTTTGACTTGGAGACAAACAGAGATCATTCTGTCGTTTTTGAGATTGCATCCAAGCACTGCATTTCAGACTCTTTTGTTGACCATGATGGCTACTCCATTTCTTCTGAGGGATTCCTGCCCGCAGTAGTAGATATAATGGTCATCTGAGTTAAATTCACCCATTCCAGTCCATTTTAGTTCGCTGATTCCTAAAATGTCGACGTTCACCCTTGCCATCTCGTTTGACCACTTCCAATTACCTTGATTCATGGACCTGACATTTCAGGTTCCTATGCAATATTGCTCTTTACAGCATCGGATCTTGCTTCTATCACCAGTCACATCCACAACTGGGTATTGTTTTTGCTTTGGCTCCATCCCTTCATTCTTTGTGGAGTTATTTCTCCACTGATCTCCAGTAGCATATTGGGCACCTACTGACCTGGGGAGTTGCTCTTTCAGTATCCTATCATTTTGCCTTTTATACTGTTCATGGGGTTCTCAAGGCAAGAATACTGAAGTGGCTTGCCATTCCCTTCTCCAGTGGACCACGCTCTGTCAGGCCTCTCCACTATGACCCGCCCGTCTTGAGTTGCCCCACAGGCATGGCTTGGTTTCATTGAGTTAGACAAGGCTGTGGTCCTAGTGTGATTAGATTGACTAGTTTTCTGTGAGTATGGTTTCAGTGTGTCTGCCCTCTGATGCCCTCTTGCAACACTTACCATCTTACTTGGGTTTCTCTTACCTTGGCGTGGGGTATCTCTTCACGGCTGCTCCAGCAAAGCACAGCCGCTGTTCCTTACCTTGGACGAGGGGTATCTCCTTACCGCCACCGTTCCTGACCTTCAAGGTGGGATGGCTCCTCTAGGCCCTCCTGTGCCTGCCCAGCCACCACTCCTCGGGTTGCTCCTCCCAGCTGCCGCCCCTGGCTTTGGGCTCTGGGTGGCTCCTCAAGGTCACCGCCCCTGGCCTCGGGCATGAGGTGGCTTCTCCTGCCTGCCCCTGATCTCAGACACAGGGTGTCTCTTCCCAGCCACCACTGGCCTCGGACGTGGGGTAGCTCCTCCTGGCCACTGCCCGTGACCTCGGACACAGGGTGTCTCCCCCCAGCCGCCACTGACCTCGGACGCGGGGTAGCTCCTCTCGGCCGCCGCCCCTGACCTCGGACATGGGGTGTCTTCTCCCGGCTGCTGCCCCTGACCTCAGACGCGGGGTAGCTTCTCCCAGCCACCGCCACTGACCTCAGACGCAGGGTAGCTCCTCTTGGCCAATCCTAAAGGAAGTCAATCCAAAATATTTATTGGAAGGACTGATGCTGAAGCTAAAGCTGAAGCTCCAATACTTTGGCAACCCGATGCAAAGAGCTGACTAATTAGGAAAGACCCTGATGCTGGGAAAGATTGAAGGCAGGCGGAGAAGGGGATGACAGAGGATGAGATGGTTGGATGGCATCTCTGACTAAATGGATGTGAGTTTAAGCAAGCTCCAGGAGATGGTGAAGGACACGGAAGCCTGGTGTGCTGCAATCCATGGTGTCACAAAGAGTCAGACACAACTGAGTGACTGAACAACAAGCCACCCAGTCTGTAATATTCTGTTAAAGCCACCTGAACAGACTACTGAAGGGCTGGACTCTTTCCATCAGTGATACTGTAACTGTGACCCTTCAAACTTTAACCCACTAGAATTCAAGGCCTCTCTGAATCAGTTTTGTCTTATTCAGTGGGCCCTAAGGCCTAAGTGGCAGTTGTTTGGAATTGCATCAGCCAGTCTATGAATGCTACAGCAGGGCTTGACAGACAACTGCATATGACAGGGAGATTTCCTATCCTTCCCCATTTCCAACTTTAACCTTGAAACATTCTCTACTCAACTCCTGACTCTGCAAGGCTCACACAAGGACTCATTGAAGAGCATTAAGATAAAGATAAAAGGGAGCTGACATGGAAAGCTGATTGAAATATAGATCATCATTGACAGTATTTGTCTGAGGATAGAGATACAGTGGGAAGTGAAACATTTTTACAGGCACACCAAGTCTGCCTGTAATATCTTGAAAAGGCTCAGCTTCAAGGCACCCTGGAATGTCAACAGAGAACAACAACGGACTATGGTTAGGATACCTGACCTTGACCCCTGATTACCAAGTGGAACATGCTAAGTCACTCCGCTCTTTTGTGATGTTTTGGACTGTAGCCCATCAGGCTCCTCTGTCCATGGAATTTTCCAGGCAAGAATGCTGGAGTGGGGTGCTGTTTCCTCCTTCAGGAGATCTTCCTGACCCAAGAATTGAACCTGTGTCTCTTATGTCTCCTGCATTGACAGGCAGGTTCTTTATCACTAGCGGCAACTGGGAAGCCCAGAAACTTGGTACAGGACAGTGTAAATTTCCACTGGTCTGTTACAGGTGGTGATCAACAGAGAGGACATATAAAATTGGGGGATATGAGAATTGGGGTCCCTGAAGGAAAGTGAAAGTCACTCAGTAGTGTCCGACTCTTTGTGACCCCATGGACTATACAGTCCATGGAATTTTCCAGGCCAGAATAGTGGAATGGGTAGCCTTTCCCTTCTCTAGGGGATCTTCCCAACCCAGGGATTGAACCCAGGTCTCCCACACTGCAGGTGGATTCTTTACCAGCTGAGTCACTGGGGAAGCCCAAGAATACTGGAGTGGGTTGCCTACTCTTTCTCCACTGGATCTTCCCAGCCCAGGAATCGAACCAGGGTTTCCTGCATTGCAGGTGGATTCTTTACCAACTGAGCTATGAGGGAAACTGATCCCTGCCAAACCCCAATTGCCAGACCACTGAATGCAGATCTTCACTTGTAATCAATTCATTGCAGAGCCTCAGTCCTAGCATTTCACCCCTAAAATGAGGAATAATAACAAACATTAACTGAGCCTTCCCCATGTGCTAGATATTATGCTTAGTTTTTTCTTAACAGCTTTCTTGGGGCAGAATTTACATACATAGGATTTTTTAATTTTTCATTTATTTATTTTTGACTGCACTGGGTCTTTGTTGCTGCACGTGGGCTTTCTCTAGTTGCAGTGAGTCGGGGCTCCTCTCTAGTTGCGGTGTGCAGGCTTCTCATTGTGGTGGCTTCTCTTGTGGAGCACAGGCTCCAGGTGCACAGGTTTCAGTAGCTGCAGCATGTGGGCTCAGCAGCTGCATCACGCAGGCTCAGTAATTGTGGCTCTCAGGCTTAGTTGCTCCACAACATGTGGAATCTTCCCAGCCCAGGAATCGAACCTGTATCCCCTGCATTGGCAGATGGACTCTTATCCATTGTACCTCCAGGGAAGTCCCACACCATAATATTGACCCATTGTAAGTGTACAATTAAGTGATTTTCAGAAAATACGTAAAACTGTGCAATCGTTATCACAATCCAGTTTTAGGCTATCCCATCCCTTGCCAAAGCTCTCTCAAACCTGTGTACAGTCAGTCACCACTCCCACACTCGGGCCCAGGCAACCTCAGCACTTCCTTTCTCTACAAATTTCTCTTTTCTGCACATTTTATGGAAATCGAATCATACAATACATAGTCTCTTGCATTTGGCTTCTTTTACTTAGTGCAATGCTTTTGAGGTTTGTCTGCATGGTAGCATATCTCAGTACGCATCTTCCTCGACTTCACAATGGAGCTACATCCCAATAAACCCATTGTAAACTGAATATATCATACGTGGAAAATTCATTTAATACACTGAATCTACTAACAATCATGCCAAGCCTACCTTAAACGTGCTCAGAACACTTATATTCATCAATAGCTGGGCAAAATAGTCTAACACCAAGCCTATTTTATAGTAAAGTAGGTAAAGTATAGTAAAGTTGACTAGCTCATGTAATATAGTGAATACTATTAAATTGCCCCATAGAAGCTGCCAGGACTGCCTTGCACAGTGTTAGCACAAGGCCTGCTTATTTCTTGCCATGTGAATGACTTCTGGTGAACTGATTGCTGTGGCCTGCGGCTGTTTATCCTGTGTCGTATTCATGGCTCCGTGACCTATACCAGGTAGAGTATGGATGAGAAAAGATAAATGTCCTATAGTGCTCTAGAGTTCAGGAAACCCTCTCACTCTCAGCCCCTAATGAAACCCTGTGAGTTGATAGTTTTCCCACTTGTGCAATGGGGTTAATGGTGAGTCTGGAGTTAGGAGGCTTAACCTGCATCCGGCAATCAAGAAGATGGCACAGGTGGTCTTGTACCTCGTTGCCTGCCCCCACCCCCAGATCCCATGCTCTTTCCTAAACAAAATCATTAAGACTGGAAATGGATTATGGTACTTAAACCAAACAGTGGTCCCCTGTCCTTAAACTGTCCTCCCAAGTAGAAGGAAACAGGACTGGTTTTATGTATTTAATAGTTTTATGCGTTTGAATTTCTGTTAAGGCATTAACCAGGGTGTTTTGATTAAAATTTTAACTACATTAAAATTTTTAGCTTTTCTTTTGTGAGGAGGGGGATAAGGAATATAAATGAGTAAATCTGTGCTTTATTCTTTATTTTATTTTTTTCAAGAAACATCACAAGACAAAACATCACAAGCTTACTGGGAGCTCCCAGTTCAGTTGGGCATTTCTAAGTTTACTTGGTGAAACTGGAAAAAGTTTTCAAATACAGTAGCTGAGCCAAAGTCTTCTCAGGTGGTTCAGTGGTAAAGAATCTGCCTGTCAGGGCAGGAGACTTGGGTTCGACCCCTGGGTAGGGAAGATCCCCTGGAAAAGGAAATGACAAGCCACTCCAGTATTCCTGCCTCGAGAATTCCATGGACAGAAGAGGCTGGCGGGCTACAGACCATGGAGTCCCCGAGTCGGACATGACTTAGTGACTGAACACTCCACCACACTGAAAGTGAACAGTCGGATGGTTGTCGGGGTGAAGAACAGTTGTAAGTGTATTCGTTGTTCACCTCTGCAGTCACGTGGTTGACCAGAAGCTATGGTCAAGCATCATACTGTAAAATTCAAAGCATAATTTCTAGAGAAAGCATATCACGTATGCACCATTGTAAAACTGAAAAATCATAAGTCAAACATCATGTTGGGATTATTTGTATTTTGTTCCTTTTGTATTGCTGAATAGCATTCCATTGCATGGATACACCACATTTTGTGTATGACATTTCATTGTTCCAACTTCTTGGCTATTGTGATGTAAAATAATACTGCTGTGAACATTCACATACAAGTCTTTGTGTGGAGATATGTTTTCATTTCTTTGAGGAAGATAAAGAGTTGAGTTGCTGGGTTGTACAGTAAGCTTATGTTTAAATTTTTAAGAAACTGTCAGACTGTTTTCCAAAGCGGCTGCACCATTTTTCATTCCCACCAGCAACATATGAGGCTTCTAGTTTCTGCACAACTTTTCTAACACTTGCTTTTGTCTGTCTTTTAATTTATAGCCATTCTTGTACGTGTACAGAGGTATCTCAATGAAGCTTCATTTTGTTATATCTAATCCTCCCACCAACCCTGTATTAAGATTGGTGAGGTTATGCTTGGTAAGAAACAGTCCTCAAACTTCATTGGCGCAAGACAACAAAGGTGTATTTCTCCTTCCTGTTATGTGTTCAGTGGTGATTTGAAGTGGGAGGAGGGGCTGCCTTCATCAAAGACCCTCAGGGACCCAGGCCACTGGAAATGCATGAAGTTTAAAAACAAACTGCATGTCAATTCTATTTCTAATTCACTATCTATTCCCTCTGGTAGTGAGAAGTCGCTTTCATTCCTATTTTGCTAACCAGCAAATTACATGGCTGTGATCAACTTCAAAGAGGATGAAAAGTATAATAATAATTTTATTATGTATTTAGAGGTGAAGTGATTTGATAAGAATCGATGTGCATCTAATAAGCATCTATTGTATAGCACATGGAACTCTAAAAAAAAAAAACTGACGTGCAGGGACTTGCCTGGTGGTCCAATGGTTAAGGCTCTGGGATTCCAGTGCCGGGAATGTGGGTTTGATCACTGGTTGGGGAACTAAGATCCCGTATGCTGTGCAGTGTGGCCAAAAACAATAAGAATAATAGAATTGATACACAGTTTGTTTTTTAACTTCATGTGTTTCCAGTAGCCTGGGTCCCTGAGGGTCTTTGATGAACTATGAACAGAGGTTCATGACATTGTACAGGAGACAGGGAGCAAGACCATCCCCAAGAAAAAGAAATGCAAAAAAGCAAAATAGCTATCTGAAGAGGCCTTACAAATAGCTGTGAAAAGATGAGAGTCAAAAGGCAAAGGAGAAAAGGAAAGTTATACCCATTTGAATGCAGAGTTCCAAAGAATAGTAAGGAGAGATAAGGAAGCCTTCCTCAGTGATCAATGCAAAGAAAAGAGGAAAACAGTAGAATGGGAAAGACTAGAGATCTCTTCAAGAAAATTAGAGATACCAAGGGATCATTTCATGCACAGATGGGCACAATAAAGGACAGAAATGGTATGGACCTAACAGAAGCAAAAGATATTAAGAAGAGGTGGCAAGAATACACAGAAGAACTGTACAAAAAAGATCTTCACAACCCAAATATTCATGATGGTGTGATCACTCACCTAGAGCCAGACATCCTGGAATGTGAAGTCAGGTGGGCCTTAGGAAGCATCACTACAAACATAGCTAGTGGAGGTGATGGAATTCCAGTTGAGCTGTTTCAAATCCTGAAAGATGATGCTGTGAAAGTGCTGCACTCAATATGCCAGCAAATTTGGAAAACTCAGCAGTGGCCACAGGACTGGAAAAGGTCAGTTTTCATTCCAATCCCAAAGAAAGGCAATGCCAAAGAATACTCAAACTACCTCACAATTGCACTCATCTCACACGCTAGTAAAGTAATGCTCAAAATTCTCCAAGCCAGGCTTCAGCAATATGTGAACCATGAACTTCCTGATGTTCAAGCTGGTTTTAGAAAAGGCAGAGGAACCAGAGATCAAATTGCCAACATCCACTGGATCATCGACAAAGCAAAAGAGTTCCAGAAAAACATCTATTTCTGCCTTATTGACTATGCCAAAGCCTTTGACTGTGTGGATCACAATAAACTGTGGAAAATTCTGAAAGAGATAGGAATACCAGACCACCTGACATGCTTCTTGAGAAACCTGTATGCAGGTCAAGAAGTAACACTTAAAACTGGACATAGAACAATAGACTGGTTCCAAATAGGAAAAGGAGTACGTCAAGACTGTATATTGTCACCCTGCTTATTTAACTTATATGCAGAGTACATCATGAGAAACGCTGGACTGGAAGAAACACACAAGCTGGAATCAAGATTGCCGGGAGAAATATCAATAACCTCAGATATGCAGATGACACTACTCTTGTGGCAGAAAGTGAAGAAGAACTAAAGAGCCTCTTGAGGAAAGTGAAAGAGGAGAGTGAAAAAGTTGGCTTAAAGCTCAAAATTCAGAAAACGAAGATCATGGCATCTGGTCCCATCACTTCATGGGAAATAGATGGGGAAACAGTGGAAACAGTGGCTGACTTTATTTTTTTGGGCTCCAAAATCACTGCAGATGGTGACTGCAGCCATGAAATTAAAAGACACTTACTCCTTGGAAGAAAAGTTATGACCAACCTAGACAGCATATTAAAAAGCAGAGACATTACTTTGTCAACAAAGGTCCATCTAGTCAAGGCTATGATTTTTCCAGTAGTCATGTATGGATGTGAGAGTTGGACGATGAAGAAAGCTGAGCGCTAAAGAATTGATGCTTTTGAACTGTGGTGTTGGAGAAGACTCTTGAGGGTCCCTTGGACTGCCAGGAGATCCAACCAGTCCATCCTAAAGGAGATCAGTCCTGGGTGTTCACTGGAAGGACTGATGTTGAAGCTGAAACTCCAATACTTTGGCCACCTGATGTGAAGAGCTGACTCATTTGAAAAGACCCTGATGCTGGGAAAGATTGAGGGCAGGAGAAGGGGATGACAGAGGATGAGATAGTTGGATGGCATCACCGACACAATGGACATGGGTTTGGGTGGAGTCCAGGAGTTGGTGATGGACAGGGAGGCCTGGCGTGCTGTGGTTCATGGGGTTGCAAAGAGTCAGACACGACTGAGGGACTGAACTCAACTGAACTAGAGGTGAAGAGGAGTTGGAATATTTGAGAATAAATAACTTTCATAAATACCTAAAGGAAGATGGTAGCTACATCACCAACTTACACATTAGGTAACCAAAACTCGGTTTGGTTGGATGCATAGCTAATGACTGAACCAAGGAATCTGACTCCCAAGCCTGTGTTCTGAACTATTGTGATGAAGTTTTCTTCTAGATAGTATTAATGATAAATAGTCTTTTGAGAGGTCTCTGGCTTCCCTAGTGGCTTAGACGTAAAGAATTTGAATGCAATGCAGAAGACCTGGGTTCAACCCTTGGGTTGGGAAGATCCCCTGGAGAAGGGAATGACAACCCATTCCAGTATTCTTGCCTGGAGAAATTCAATGTATAGAGGAGCCTGGTGGGCGACAGCCCACCCTATGGTTGCAAAAGAGTTGGACCCCACTGAGCAGGTACATACACATTTCAGTGAACAGGGCATAACAGCAGGAAACTCCCTGAAGGCAACTCCCAGCCATGAGGGGAGGGCAGCTGTGAGGTTCTAGGGACTCGCTGGGAGCACAGCTCCCGGATCACACCTCATTTGGAATCTGGCTCTGCTGGCTGCCTATGCATCCTTGTAAGGTGCTCCTCCAAGCCTCAGGGCCCTCCTGGGTAAGTGAGGCTGACACTCGGGAGGATTCATTGCACAGGGTGGCTAGGATTTAATCAGAAAGCATGCAAAAAGCACACACTCTGGGACCTGGAACTTATAAGTCTTGGTGACTGTGTTAATAATACCAATATCATCATAATCACCATCAAAGCATTTAGCAGATGGAAATAGGAAACTCTCCAGATTTGGTGCTAAGGAATTTGCTGTTCTTTGAATCATAGTCATTTTTTTTTAATTTAATTGAGCTATAGTTGATTTACAATACGGTGTTAGTTTTATGTACAGCAAAGTGACTCAGATATGTGTATTATATGTATATATATACTTTTCAGATTATTTTGTTATAGGTTATTATAAGATATTGAACATAGTTCCCTGTGCTGTACATAGGTCCTTGTTGTTTATTGAATGATTGATGACTTCAATCATGTGATTGAAGTTATCCTTGGATAACCTTACCTACGGAAGCCCTGCTTCTGTCAACATGGGTCCAGGGTCATTTATAAGTTGAGGAAGGAGAAGGGGATTCAAGAAGATGATGAATAAGATAAGAATAGGATGAATGGAAGAACAGGATAAAAATAAGCCAGTGAGGAACAGAAGAGGCAGTTGTTTCTTGGAGGGCAGAACTAGCTTAGCAATAAGAACATGGTTCTGCCTTTTTCACTGGCTCTGAGACCCTGAGTGGGTCACTTGACCTGCCTGGCCTTATGTCTAGAGAACTTAGGGGGTGAGATCACAGAGGCAACTTTGGTCTTACCTCTTCTTGTCTCTTTACAATTTCAGTGGGTTAAGTCCTTATCTTGGCATGGGGATGTCAGTTTAGGTGGGAATCGAGACCTTCCTTTCACTTGTAGTTTTGTTTTTTTTTTTTTAAGTTCTATGATTCCTGAGTCACAAATTAGTCTCATTTCCAAAATCTCATCCAATTATTAATAATACCTAAAACTATCATTAAAGATGAGCCTCTTTTTCTTCTTCTTCCATCTGCAACCCACCATCATGGGCTGCTGGCCTTTGGGGAAGAGAGAACTAGACACTCACCATCTTCCCCCACCAAACACAGATAAGGGGTAGAAGAGGGGGCATGCAGGACAAAGAGGGGAGGAAGGCACAGACAGACCTCGGAGATGTCGTGGGTTTGCTGCCAGATGACCACAATAAAGCAAATACCACAATAAAGCGAGTCCCAGGAAATTGTTGGTTTCCCAATGCATATAAAAGTTATGTTTACACTCTACTGTAAGTCTATTAGGGGCTTTCCTGGTGGCTCAGACAGTAAAGAATCTGCCTGCAATGCAGGAGATAAAGCCTCTCCTGCAATGCAGGAGATGTGGGTTCAGTCTCTGCATCGGAAGATCATCTGGAGGAGGAAATGGCAACCCACTCCAGTATTCTTGCCTGGACAATCCCATGGAAAGAGGAGCCTGAGACGGGCTTACAGCTCATCGGGTTGCAAAGAGTCAGACACGTAGTCTATTAACTGTGCAATAACCTCATGCAAAGAGTTGACTCATTGGAAAAGACTCTGATGCTGGGAGGGATTGGGGGCAGGAGAAGGGGACCACAGAGGATGAGAGGGTTGGATGGCATCACTGACTCGATGGAGGTGAGTGTGAGTGAACTCCGGGAGTTGGTGATGGACAGGGAGGCCTGGCGAGCTGCGATTCATGGGGTCGCAAAGAGTCGGACATGACTGAGCGACTGAACTGAACTGAACATTATGTCTAATAAATATGCATACATAATTTACATACATATACAATTTTCAAATACTTTTTTGCCAAAAATGCTAACCATCATTTGAGTCATAATCTTTTTGCTGGTGGAGCATTTAAAGTTTCATGAAAATTACCATGATGTGACAAAAACACGAAGTGAACAAATAATGTTGGAAAAATTTCGCTGATAGACTTGTTCAACACAGGGTTGCCATAAACCTTCAATCTACAAAAAAAAAAAAATGCAGTATCTGTGAAGTATCATATAATAAAGTATGCCTGTACTTACTTTCAAAAGATAACATTGTCTCCTCTCTGGGTTTGCTCAAGTACCACACAGGGTCATGGCCAGATCATGATCATGGGTATGGAAGAGTTCCCAGAGTGAGTTAATACAACTCATACCACCAAGCTGCTTCACCAGAATCTGGTGATTCATCTCCAGCCTCTCCTGAGGAGGACTGGTTGCCCTTCCCACCCACCCTGAGACAAAATCCATCAGTCAGCTCGCTCATGTGAGGTCCATTGACAGTCATTAGGAAAACCTCCCTCTCTTCTTGGCTTTCGAGCCCTCTTTCATCCTATGGATTGCTCAGGGGGTCACAACCACCTCGCTAGATACAAGGGTCGCCCAGCAAACTCTGGGTAGAACCTCGAGAAGCTGCTCTCGCGAGACCTCAGGCGCAGGAATAGGTTAACCACCCCACCCCGACCCACCCCACCAACCTTCTGCGGGTGTGTTCATTAGGAGATGAATGACAGCATGGGATTCGGCCCTCCCACCCAAGAAAAAAAAACATCCTAAAATTTTCTCTTAATGCCTATTGCTTCTTTTTAATCCTCTTTGTGGATTAGGGATCTGAGAAATCAGAGGGATTAGAATTGTGAACCTAATTTGAAAGTACTGGCTGTGAAAATCTACATCCTCGTCTGCTAACTCCCATTGCAATTTCCTATCTATTTGATCTCGATGTCTCTCTGTAACTTCCTACTTAGCCATTCTTTTACATATAAAGTGGAGATATTGTCTGTCCTTACCCTGTGGGGGGGTTTTAGGAGGTGCAATGACGTAGCCGATGCATGTAAAGTGCTAAGCACAGTGCAGGGCACATAGACGAACTCAGATACATGCTGATATTATTCCGCCTGAATCCCTAGCACTTAACCTGAGGATATGACACATAGGAAGCTTTCAATAAATGTTAATGAATGATTTCTAAATAGCTAACTGTATTGCAAAGCAAAATAAAAATAAGGGCCAAGTAAGTGTATCAGCTCTGTATCATGGCAACCAAGTGAGGCAGTAGGTAATTGTGAAGGACGCCTAGGAGGAAGCCTCAGTAGGAAAGCAGTATTTGGATTTCAGTAAGCAGAAAATGGGGCCATTGAGCAAGGCGTGTAGTCTCAGGACCGCGTGTGTTTCTGGAAGAGCCCAAATGCGAGAAAGGGGAGTGCACGATGAGCTCTTACTTATGAATGGGGCTGGGGGGTTACTTTACCCAAACGATGTTTTCTTATGGGCCAGCCTGTCTCCGTGAAGGATCTTTCAACAAGTAATAGAAAATCAACTCTGGCGGGCTTCACCAGCAAAGGGAAAACATGGCTCATGAAAGTGCAAAGTTGAGGAGTACGTTCTGGTGTCCGGTGTAGCTGGATCAAGCAAGGTTCACAGGATGTCAGCAGGATCTGTTCTTCAGCTTGTCTCTTGCTCAGTGCTGTTTTCATTCTCAGCAAGGCTCCCCTAGGAGTGGCAGGATGGCCATGGGACCTCCTGAGGCTACCTTCCCCTCCAGAGAGAAATTCAGCTTATCTTCATCCTAACATTCCCGGCAGAAGTCCTGAGANGTGTTTATCAAACGACAGCCTTCCTCGGGGGCTCCTTCTCGGTTATAACAGCAGTGAGCGTTTAGAAAAGGTGATGAGGAGGACAGAAACGGCCGATTCCCAAGGTCTGACCCGCCTGTTGTTTTTTACTCCCCTCCTCTTAAACCATGCTTACAAAGAAAAAGGGCAACCCTTCCCCACGTAGTACCAGCAAGGTAACCTGAGAACATCCATTTAGCGCGTCTGTCCCTGTAAAGGACCTTTTAGTGACACCGAGCTGAGTGTATCCCGCTCTATTTATAGGCACTGTTTGTTTAATTCGAGTCCCATCTCTAAGAATAAATAATGAACTCATCCTGGGGGCCAGCCAGAGCCTACAACTCTGTGACGAACCTGTAAATCCCTTTCTCTTTCCTTCTGGTTCTGGAAGGGGTTCTCTAACTCAGAGGTGAGCCACTTCCGTTCGCTGGGCTGGGGTGGGCTGGAGACCCAGGTGTGCTCGGAAGTTGGGCTTGATGGTGCTTTTTCATCATGGTTTTGGGGGAGGTTTTTGATGTTTGATTTTGGGTTGGTGATCGAAGAGCCGATCTTGAACCTCTCTACTCCTCAAAGGAGGGACCCTAACATGATATTTGCACCCCTGGTTGCTTAAACTTCAGACACAAAGAGACCCATTTGGACTCAGATCCCTCAGTAAGGAAGATGTGGCCGTGGAGAAAGAGGACCCTTTTCCATACCCTCCTGACCTGGTAGCAGGGCCTTGGGCCAGACTGTCTCACAAGGTACAGTACCATCCCTGGGTGTGTTTTTCTTTTTTTTCCAGGGTGGGTGATGAGAGCCATAAGGCACTTGGACTTGAAGCATGTAACCCCTGAAGGTGATATAGGCCAGTCCAATAGAGCGTCTCAAGAAAAAATAGTTTGGTTTACAATCCTCCTGTCCCCATGCTGACCTGCTGGTTTAGCAACTCCCAGAACCAGACCCACTGAGTTTGAAGGGAATGACCTCAATGGTATCTTTGGGTCTAATGCAGGACATGACACCTAATATTCAATGTCCAGTAACATCACAGAATAACATCCTGCCTTTCCAGGACTTTATCTTAAGGTAACCAAGCTTCTCAGGGAAGTGTCCATTCATGTGCTTCTTCTCCCAGTATCTGTTAATCCACTTCTCCGTGCCAGATGCTATTCTAGGCACATGAGATGCCTTGATGAGGAAGACAAGGTAGTCATGAGATGACAAGGTCTGATTTACTCTGAAAAAATTCGGCATCTGCTCTCTTCCAACTGAGTCAGTCTGACTGTGAGATATCTTCCCAGCAGGCCCTGAGCTCCATTCATTTGTCCATTCCTCCATTCAGAAAGTACATGGGAGGCATAGTCTACATGTTAGGCACAGCTAGAATGCCTAGGTATAGCAGTGAGCTCGAGATCTTTCCCTGCCCTTAAGATGTTTGGGGTCGAGTGGGGAAGATGGATATTAATCAAATCATTACTGAAATATGGATTCTTTATTATTATTATAAATATTGGTGAGTTCTATAGAGCAGGAATCCCCAACCCCTGGTACCGGTCTGTGGCCCATTAGGAACCTGGCCACACAGCAGGACATGAGTGGTGGGCAAGTGAGTGAAACTTCATTTTTACTTACAGTCACTCCCCATCACTCGCATTACCACCTGACTCCACCTCCTGTCTGGAGAAGGCAATGGCACCCCACTCCAGTACTCTTGCCTGGAAAATCCCATGGACGGAGGATCCTGGTAGGCTGCAGTCCATGGGGTCGCTAAGAGTCGGACACAACTGAGCGACTTCACTTTCACTTTTCACTTTCATGCATTGGAGAAGGAAATGGCAACCCACTCCAATGTTCTTGCCTGGAGCATCCCAGGGATGGGGGAGCCTGGTGGGCTGCCATCTATGGGGCCACACAGAGTCGGACACAACTGAAGCGACTTAGCAGCAGCAGCAGCAGCAGCAGCAGCAGCCACCTCCTGTCAAATCAGTGGCGGCATTAGATTCTCAAAGGAGCACAAACCCTACTGTGAACTGCGCACGCGAGGGATCAAGGTTGCACACTCCTTATGAGAATCTAATGCTTGATGACCTAAGGTAGAGCAAAGGCAAGATGCTGGCCTTGGGAGTGACTGCCACCATCTCCCATTATCCCCAGATGGGACTGTCTAGTTGTTCGGGGCTCCCACTGATTCTGCATTATGATGAATTATATAATTATTTCATTATACATCACAATGTAGTGATAACAGAAATAAAGGACACAGTAAAGGTAATATGCTTGAATCATCCGGAAACCACCCCCTCTTCTCCAGTCTGTGGAAGAACTGTCTTCCACAAAACTGGTCCCTGCTGCCAAAAAGGTTGGGGACCACTGCTACAAGGTGAAATTCAGGGTGCCATGAGCCAAGTTCAGAGCCTAAGAGAGGAATAGACTCTGAGGGTTGGTGAGCAGTGAATTGGCAATGACTAAGAATCCTTGAGTTGCCCCAGATGGTGAGTTGTCTGTGGAGTAGTGAAATAATAATGTCTGTCTATAGGAAGTGTGTCTTCGAGTTTCCATCGGCTGCTCTGGGTTATCCACGCACCTGGCTGTCCTGAGGACTGTCACAGGTCGGTAGGTCTCGGTTACCTTAGGGAGAGTTTATGTCCGTGGGGAGCATGGGGATTCCTTTTGAGGCATCAGCTTGCTGAAGTTTTGACATTGACTTATGGGTCTGCCATGGACAGGGTGAAATCTTTTTCTTATGGGACGTTCTTCTCACTCTGTCTCATTAGGTCAAGGAGTAAAGAGTATCATCATCACAGGTTTTCATGGTTTTATTTGTGAATGGTAGGTAGTCTGGCCACTATACTTAGAGATCTGGATTGGAAGATGGCCACACATTCCCCTCTGCAGTTTTATGCCTTCAAATGTTCACATACACTTTGGAAGTGGAATTTCACAGAGATTCTGCTCACAGAAGCAGCTGGCACTCCCAGGTATCTTTCTGGATTAATTTTGGTGCAACTTTGAGCGAATCCTTTCAGCAGTAAGCTCTTTATTTGAAAAGTAGTATATATTATCTCTTTTATGCCGAGCGTTTTGATAGGAACCAAATTTAAAGAGCCTCTTGATGAGGGTTAAAGAGGAGAGTAAAAAAGCTGGCTTAAAACTCAACATGCAAAAAACTAACATCTGGCATCCAGTCTCACTGCTTCATGGCAAATAGATGGGGGAAAAGTGGAAATGGTGGCCAATTTCATTTTCTTGAGCTTCAAAATCACTGCAGATGGTGACTGCAGCCATAAAATTAAGATACTTGTTCCTTAGAAGAAAAGCTATGACAAACCTAGACAGTGTATTAAAAGGCAGAGACATCACTTTGCCAACAAAGGTCTGTATAGTCAAAGCTATGGTTTTTCCAGTAGTCATGTAGGATATGAGAGTTGGACCATAAAGAAGGCTGAACACTGAAGAACTGATGCTTTCAAACTGTGGTGCTGGAGAAGACTCTTGAGAGACCCCTGAAATCAACCCTGAATACTCATTGGAAGGACTGATGCTGAAACTGGAGGTCTAATACTTTGGCCACCTGATGCGAAGAGCTGAAAAGACCCTGATGCTGGGAAAGATTGCGAGCAGGAGGAGAAGTGGGTAACATACAATGAGATGGTTGGATGGCATCACCGATGCAATGGACATGACTTTGAGCAAACTCCAGGAGATAGTGGACAGGGAAGCCTGGTGTGCTGCAGCCCATCAGGTTGCAAAGAGTCGGACCTGACTGAGCAACTGAAAGTCACTCAGTCCTGTCCAACTGTTTGTGACCCCATGGACTGTCCATGGAATTCTCCAGGCCAGAACACAGGAGTGGGTAGCCTTTCCCTTCTCCAGGGGATGTTCCAAACCCAGGGATTGAACCCAGGTCTCCTGCATTGTAGGCAGATTCTTAACCAGCTGAGCCACCAGGGAAGCCCAAGAATACTGGAGTGGGTAGCCAATCCCTTCTCCAGCGGATCTTCCTGACCCAGGAACTGAACTGGAGTCTCCTGCAGTGAAGGCAGATTCTTGACCAACTGAGCTATCAGGGAAGCCCCCGAGTGACTGAACAACAACACAAAGTTAAAGCCAAGAAAAAAATATAAGAATGTGCCTTTACCTCTAAAAGTTTCCAAGGGTTCAGAAAAAGAATTTTCATTCACTGGTCCCAAAATATTTATTGAGCACCTATACTGTGCCAGACATAGAACCAGGAAGGTATACATATCAACAGGACCAGTACAGCCTGCAGAGCTTGCAACTAGTGAGGGAGAGAGCTACTCAAACCATCAGGGACAGGAGAATTTCAGATAGTTTTATATGCTAGGCTGGGCAGAGAAGACCTCTCCGAAATCGTGACATTTGAGCAGAACCTGAATGATGAGATGGAGCCAACTGTGAAGAGTTTTAAGGGAAGAGCATTTTAACTGGAGAGAAAGGACAAATAGGAAAGCTCTGTGGCACAAAAAAGATTGGTTTGTTTAAGGAGGAATAGGAACTGAATGTGGCTAGGGACTCCCCTGGTGGTCCAGTGGTTAAGATTCCTCGCTCCCAATGCAGGTGGCCCAGCTTTCATCCCTGGTCAGGAAACTAGATTCCATATGCTGCAACTAAAGATCCCATCACAGCCAAATAAATAAATATTTTTAAGAAAAGAAGTTTCTGTGGCTGAACGTGTATCAAGGGGGTGAGTGGTGGGTAAGCCAGGGTGCAGAGTGTGAATTTTAGTTTGTATTCAGAGGAAGCATTTGGTAGGTAAATGGATGGCATTTCAGCCTGTACCTATGTTACCTACCTGGGGAAGATTTCTGTTGCCTCAGTGAAATTTTGAAATTGACAGACCTTGAAGTCTTAGAACTCAGAACCACACAGAAACCCATAGATGGAAACAGAAGAGGTTAATGTTGGCCTGTTTCTGGATAAAAACAGTCACCTCTAATCTCAGAGGCTTTCCTGGGCAGGAGAGGATGAAAGTACAAAGTGAATAAACCATGAAACAGTCTCCTGCTTGCTGTTCGGCATCCATTCCATCACCAAAAGGGGTCAGTGCCTGAAACCTCCTTTGGGAAATCGTTGCTTCCCTGTTCTTGGCAACCTGGTTTTGTCTCAATCTAATCAGTGTTTTCTTCACATCCCACCCCAGCACCCAAGGGATTGACTCAGGGATGGGCACAGAACCCAGTCAGAGCCAATGAAACACAGGAAGACCTTGCATGGCCCCTGCTGGCAAAAAGAATTTCCTCTCTCTTCCTTAGGAGCACCAGTCTATGGATATGAGGTCTAGAACCACTGCAACCATTTTTGACCATGCAGGAAGATTCTGGAACTGCTAGAGGTTGTGGGGAAGCCCAGCAGGGTGCCTGAAGAGGAAGCCAACACCACAGAAGGCAGAGCCAAGAGGAGAGGAAGAAGTCCTTGTGATGGCCTCAAGTTCCTGGATCAAGCCTCACCTGAAGCCTAACCTACTGCTGGTCTTTTTAGTGGCCTCAGCCAATTAAATGTTCTTTATTATATAACCCAATTTAAATAAGGATTTCTATGTCTTGCAACATAAACGGCCAATCTATAAGGAAACCTTAGAATAGGTACCCGACAGTGCCAAGGGCCTCCTCTGCACCCCAAGCCTCTAGGAGGAAGTGAGCCTGTTCCAGAACCCAAATAAAAGGTCTCTCCTCCCACTTCTCTATTTCAGGGTTTCCATGCCTCCTGTCACCATAGCACTGTGACTCTCTTGGAGAGGCATAGAAACAGAGGAGGAGAAGGGGCCTGTTTCCAGGCTGTGTTGCCACGTGTAGTGGCTGGGGATGGTGGGGGAGCTGGGCAGCGAGGTGGCTCCACGCTTGACATTNTGTTCCTTGCTGACACATGGAAAATTCTCATTGCCAGGGAATGGGCCAGGCCTCCTGCTTTGTCTAATATTCAGTGCTGGTCAATCTGCAACCCCAAAGGCACTCTCGAACTTTCCCCTCTCCCGGCTCCTCCGCAAGCCTGCAGCAGTGATGGAAAAGAAGAGGATAAGAGAGTACAAATGATTTTTTTGAAAAAAATAACTTTGGTACTTGTGTATGCATTTCCAGTGGGAGGTTCTGGGAATTATTCCTAAAAGGCTGGGAAGAATTTCTTCTTTTGATCTCGGTTCTGAGCCAGAGAAAATCAAATTAAGAGAGAAAACCAACAGAGAATTCTCAGTGGGGAGGCAGGAGCTGAAGCAGGGCTGTTCCTAGGGTCCTGGGGAAAAGAAAATGGAAAGAAAAGTCCCGGGACACCTTCGTGTCATGATGTTGAAGCCTAGAAGGAGGGGCGGCTGGAGGAGTCGGATGAAAGCTGGGAGGAGAGCAAGGCTGTGTCCCACACCCTCCTGTGAGCCTTCCTTCCCTTCCCTTGAGGGGCCGGAGAATGTCCCCCCCCACACACCCTCCGCCCCCGTTCCTGTGGCTTTTCCCACTGCACACGTGGCCACCAGCCTCCCTCCGACAGCCCTGACTTCCAGAGGACCCCAACTCAGAGCCGTCACGACACAACCAGCCAGCGTAGGCGTGTGAACAGTTCCTTTATATATATATATTAAAAAAAAAAAAAAATCCTCCTTTAGAGGCACCGGGAGAAATGGTCCTGCCACTTCCCTAAATCTTCTGTGGTTGCTATGCAGCCCGCCTCCGCCCCTTTCCACTTCCCTCTGCTCCGCGCCTTTGTCTCTCCCCACCCTCCACCCCCACACCAGCTCTTCCCTGCCTTCCTGCCGGGGCTCAGAAATCAGAGAACAGTCCCTGAAGTCTCCCAGCTCCGAGGGCCACAGCAGCGCGACGGCACGCAGCCTCCCTCCCTGCTCTGCCGCTCGCGCCCTTACAGCCTCGCTGGAAAGACCCTCACTGGACCCTTCCCTTCTTCCTTCCTTCCGTCGTCCCTTCCATCCTTCCTTTCCTTCCTTCCTTTCTTTTCTTGTCTTCCTTCCTTCCTCCCCCCATCCCTCCCTCCCTTCCTCCTGCCACCAATAACACCAAACACTTACCATTTGTCAGGATCCCTCCAGGAGCTGACTGTGGGAGCTGGCGCTCATGGGAGGCCCTAGGAGTCTATCAGCCGACCCTGTGTGCAGCTCTTCCATCCCTCAGCAGTGATGCTCTGGTACCTCTTCCCAGGGCCCCCTGGAAGCATCCATCTACCCCTACATGTGGGTCATGGCTATAGGTTTTCCTGAAGATGTCACAGGAGCATCCAAAGAGGAAGTTGGCAGCCACCTCTCCAAATATCCCTTCCCCATCTCTCTTCCCTTGAAGGCCTTCTCTACCTGAGTCCTCTCTCTCTCTCTGATCCTCTTCTGACAGTCTGTCTCCCTCCTCCGGCTCCTGCTCTCTTCCCTCTTCTCTCCCACATCATCCCTCCCCCACTTCCCTCTCCCCTTGCTGGTTTTGGCCTGTGTGGTTTATTGCCCTGCAACTTTGTGCCTTCAAAGTTGCAAGAAGGTTCACGCACTGCTTCCCATGCTCATATTGCCACCACCCATCAGAAAAGGGTCATCCAGTTATCTGGACCCAACCTGGGGGTGTGTGTGTTTGGGTGTGTTCATGTTCAAAATAGCATTCCAATATCATTTAGGGATTGACTAAAGAATAAAGAAAGACACATAAATGGTAGCCCTCAGTTTTAATAAATCAGGGGTTTCCTCTGATGGGGAGTGTGGAAGGGTTGTGATTTTGAGGAAGGGGCATGCACAGAGGGTAGAACAGAGCCACTCTAGGGTGACCCATCCTGGTTTGCCCAAGACTGAGGGGTCCCAGGATCCAGAACTTTCAGAACTAAAATCAGGAAAAGCTGGGCAGATGGGGGCAACTTGGCCACCTTAGGCTGTGCTGTATCTGCAACGCTCTGTCTTTTAAGGATGGGTGGTCCGTACATGGGACTTTGCCATATTTTCTGTACCTTTTTATGTCTTTTTTTAATTGTAAAAAGAGAGAAAAGATCACCTCTCCTGAGAGATGTGTCTGGAAGCATCTAAGAGAGTGCGACTGATTGTATGGGGGAGATCAGGAAAAGCTGGGAGGACATACTATTTGAGGCAAAGCTTGAAATAAAAAGGGAGCCCTCCTCTGGCACTTACTGCTTTGTCTGGAATGCCTTCTTTTCTCTCTGAATACCCTGCTGAGTTGTAGGCTCCAGGAGAGCAGGGGTTGGCTGTAATGGGTAGTTTTATTCAACTTAACTGGGTCATGGGGAACCCAGACATTCAGTCAAACATGATCCTAAGGTGTGTCTGTGCTGGTGATTCCAGATAAAGTTAACATTGGAATCAGGAGACTGAATAAAGCTGATTGACTTCTCCAATTTGGGGGAGGGGCCTCACAATCCATTGGAAACTTGAATAAGAAAGAATTGAGCAAGAAAGAATTCCCTCTCTCTGCCTGACTGTCTTGAAGCTGGGTTGTCGGTCTGCCTTCGAACTTGGACTTGAACTTGTGCCATTGGCTCTTCTGAGTCTCCAGTTTGCTGACTGCCAATCTGGAACTTCTCGAACTCATAACTGCATGCAGGAGACCCCAGTGTGATTCCTGGGTCAGGAAGACCTGCTGGAGAAAGGATAGGCTACCAACTCCAATATTCTTGGGCTTCCCTTGTGGCTTAGCTGGTAAGGAATCTGCCTGCAATGTGGGAGACCTGGGTTTGATCCCTGGGTTGGGAAGATCCCCTGGAGAAGGGAAAGGCTAGTGACTCCAGTATTCTGGCCTGAAGGACTCCATGGACTGTATAGACCAGGGGTCACAAAGAATCGGACACGACTGAGTGACTTTTAAAAAAATAATTGCATGAGCCAGTTCCTTATACTAAGTCCCTATCTGTCCATCCATCCATCCATCTATCTGTCTGATTAGTTCTCTCCCAATTTTTGCTGGAGAACTGAGACTGATACACTGGATCTTATTATCTCTGTATCCCCAGTACCTTGCCCAGATCCTCCATACGTAACAGATGCTCAGTATATATCTGCCAAATGAAGATAAAGAAGTACAAACAGTGAAAACTACAGGGGGCAGAGTTATGTTGGCTGTTGTTTTGTTGTTCAGTCGCTCGGACTCTTTGCAACCCCAGGGACTGCAGCACGCCAGGTTTCCCAGTCCTGTTCTGTTGGTACCTGGCTTGTTTGGTGATCAGAGACATTGGGGCGGCCAGTGTGCTTGGGGGTAGGGCTCAGGGGAGGGAGGAAATGGAAGGGTGAGCAGGAAAGCAGACAGAAGTCATGCCATCTAGTGCCCCCCACCCCTAGCCCACACTGCAAGCCTTTGCCTGGAGACTAGACAGGCAACCCAGGAGCATGCAGGTACCAGGCAGGTGATGTAATAAGAAAGGATGCTGGATGCTGTCTGTGAGGCAATAGAGAGTGGTGGAGACTGTCCCCCAAGGAACATCTGCCTAGGGAGGCACTGTGCTCAGCTCCAGCCAACTGTACTTACACAGGAATATGACGTGGTGTCTCAAGAAAAGTTGGAAAAGCTAGCTTTTCATGCAAAACTTCCAAGTTTTTAAAAAACTCAGTATAGGCCAAGCAAAAACCCATCTGGGAGCCCCAGTCCGTGGACAGAGCCAAGCAAGGTTTTTAAGGCAGGTCTGTGACACGGCAAAGGGCTTCCCTGGTGGCTCAGATGGCAAAGAATCTGCCTATAATGCAGGAGAGCTGGGTTCAATTCATGGGTCAGGAAGATCCCCTGGAGAGGGGAATGGCAACCCATTCCAGTATTCTTGCCTGGGAAATCCCATAGACAGAGGAGCCTGGTGGGCTACAGTCTGTGGGGTTGCAAAGAGTTGGACATGACTGAGCAACTAACATTTCTGTGACACAGCCCCATTCGGGTTGTAGACGGATGGTTTTGGCAGTAGAGTATAAGAGGGGCAGGAGGAAGGCCTGCGGCTGTGGGTGGCAAGCTGTAACTCCCAAGAGCCCCTCTGAGAAATGAAGGGCTTGGTGGCAGCCCGGGAGCCTGACCTCTGGAGGGCCCTCATCTAGCGGGGAGAGTAGCCCAGTTGGACCCCGGAGCAATGATCGGGAGTGGGAAGGACGAACTGTCACTTTTCCCTTGTTTCCCAAAGCCACCCGTCGCATTCCATCCTGACCAGCGACCATAGGTTAATAAGGGCCAGTCACTGGACAAATGTGGTCCCAAAGGATCATGGGAGAGCTGCAGCAATGCAGCATTTTCCAGGCTAAGTCGTGACCCCAGCGAATCACAGTGGGGGTAACTGCAGGTCAATCAGAAGTGGAGTAAGCAGGGCCTGTGCCCTGATTTGTGTGGATGACATTAGGGGAGGGAGAGTGACCAGGCTCTCCATGCTCGCCAGGACACTGCCCACCAGGCCCCTCCTACCCCATCACCCTGCCACCCTGCTCCCCTTTCCCTTCAGCCACAGACCACAGATGGTGTTGAGACCCAGGTACAGAGGCTGCAACCGTCTGCAAACCAACCAGCTGAGTCCCAGAGCAATCAAAGGCATGGCCCTGTGCCAGGTCTCTGGCTGGAATGGACATTTGGAGGCAGAAGCTTCAAGCTCAGAGCTCTGAGAACACGCTTCCCAGGTTGTGTTCAGTGGCTGGACTCACCTCCACAGAAGCCATTCCCCAGGAGCTCCTACGAAAAGACAGAGTGACCAGCCAGCCGGTTCAGCTCCCGGCACAGCCCAGATCCCTCCTGCCTGCCTGGCCCTCAGGCCTCCTTTGTGAAGCCCTGCTGTCCCTGCAGTGCTGGGCTGATGCTGGCAAGGAGGGTTGAGATGGCAGGGTTTACCTGCCAAGGGCCTGGACCAAGGCATTCAACCGTCCAGCCTCCAAGATGGGCTGATGGAGCCCACCCGGCTGTACAGGGGAAGGTTCCAGACAACCACCTACATACACCTTCATTCCCCTCCTTCAGCCCCCCAGGGATTGGCCCCATCCTGTGAGCCTCTGAGAATGGATGAACAACATCTGGGGGTA
The DNA here is from genome assembly GCA_006410935.1 of Redunca redunca. Lineage (NCBI taxonomy): Eukaryota > Metazoa > Chordata > Mammalia > Artiodactyla > Bovidae > Redunca > Redunca redunca. Next base: position 300,138 of record SJYQ01000535.1, on the reverse strand, counting down.
CAACAGTGACCCGGGGAGAATGACACAGCCAGCTTATTTATACATGTCTTCATTTTTAAGAGCAGTGAAGCGAAACTTTTCAAAGTGGTGAGCAAGAGAGAAAGGAAGCCTGGCTCTCAAAGTCGGTTCCATTCAGCAATTTTTGACTGACAGCTGATCACACACTCTGCAAAGGGGTGAAGGAGGGAACACATGGGAGGTGAGTGGGGCTCAGATGGGAGCCTTGGCCAGAGCAGGGGGCAGCCGGGTACCTTGTGCAGGCTTGTGTGTTCCATCTGCACCAGTTTTGAGGAGTAGGTGGTATTTTTCCCACTGATCAGTTGGAGAGGTAAAGCTCAGAGAGGGCAAGTAATTTGCATAAGGTCAAGACCCTACTGGCGGCAGAGGAGACACTCAAACAGGGACTCACTGGCTGCAAAGCTCCAGCTCTTTGCTGCAAAAATGCCAACCAAAATGCTCCAGGGATGGAACCCTGTTTGACTGCATTTTTTAAAAGTGTCTACCAAGTGTGGGCCCAGCTCTCTTCGGTCCAGGCCTGTGCTCACCTAGCCCAGGGCTCCTGAGACCAGCCTCCCACCTCACTGCATCAGACATACATGGTCAACTTCCAAAATGCTGGAGAATGTCTATGGAAGAGTTTTTACAAAGGATTTAAGCAAACAAGCATATGTACAATGGAATATTCGGTTCAGTTCAGTCACTCAGTTGTGTCTGACTCTTTGTGACCCCATGGACTGCAGCATGCCAGGCCTCCCTGTCCATCACCAACTCCTGGAGTTTATTCAAACTCAGGTCCATCGAGTCAGTGATGCCATCCAACCATCTCATCCTCTGTCACCCCCTTCTCCTCCTGCCCTCAATCTTTCCCAGCATCAGGGTCTTTTCCAATGAGTCAGTTCTTCGCATCAGGTGGCCAAAGTATTGGAGTCTCAGNACCCCCTTCTCCTCCTGCCCTCAATCTTTCCCAGCATCAGGGTCTTTTCCAATGAGTCAGTTCTTCGCATCAGGTGGCCAAAGTATTGGAGTTTCAGCTTCAGCATCAGTCCTTCCAATGAATATTCAGGACTGATTTCTTTTAGGATGGACTGGTTTGATCTCTTTGCAGTCCAAAGGACTCTCAGCTGTTAACAAGAATGAATGAAATAATGCCATTAGCAGTAACATGAACGGACCTAGAGATTGTCATCCTGAGTGAAGTAAGTTAGACAGAGGAGAAATATGTATGACATCCTTTATATGTGGAATATAAAAAGAAATGATACAAACGAACTTTCAAAACAGAAAGAGACTCGCAGACTTAGATAATGAATTTATGGTTGCTAGGGGGAAGGGTGAGGGGAAGAGGTATTTAGGGAGATAAGGATGAACATGTACACACTGCTATATTAAAATGGATAACCAAAAAGAACCTACTGTGTAGCACATGGACTCTGCTCAATGTTATGTGGCAGCCTGGATGGGAGGGGAGTTTAGAGGAGAATGGACACCCGTCTACATATGGCTGAATCCCTTCACTGTTCACCTGAAACTCTTACAATTAACTATACCCCCAATACAAAACAAAAAGTTTAAAAAACAAACAACAAAAAAAAGGTATATGGATCAATATCAGAAACACCCAATTGCCAAGCTTAAATTATCAATGTTATAAATACAGTAGAAGCACCCTGCATATCCCTCATCCACTAACTGTCCCTCCCTGGCAGTGACTACCATCCTGAATTTGTGTGTTTCTCATTCACATACACGTCTTTATGTTTTCTCTGCATTTGTACATGATCCTGAAAGAAGACGGTGGTTTGCACGTGTCTGTATTTTCACAAATAAATGATATCATGTTATGTATCTATCTGCAACTTGCTTTTTGTAATCAGCTTTATTGATACCATACACTCATTTATGAGGTACAGTTCAATGTATCCATGAACAAATGTTTAGTATATTCATAAGCTGTGTGTCTATCACCAGAGTCAACTTAAGTTACAACAGAACACTGCCACGCCCTTAACCATGACCCCCTATCTCCCCATCCCCTCTCAGACCTTGGCAACCACTAATCCCCTGTCTCTATAGATTTGTCCTTTCTGGACATTCCATAAATGGAATCTCTGGCCTTTTGTGTCTGACTTCTTTCCCTTAGCCTGACGTTTTCAAGGTTCATTCCCTGTTGTAGCATGCATCAGTTTTTATTGTTGATAAATAATATTCCAGTGTATGGATATGCCACATTTTATAATTTTTTTTCATCTATCAACAGATGGACATTTGGGTGTTTTCCACCATTTGGTTGACCATTATGAATAATGTTGCTATGGACATTCATGCATAAATTTTTGTGGGGGCATCTTTTCATTTCTATGTATTGGATTGGCCAAAATTTTCGTTCAGATTTTTGCTTAATAAAAAACCCAAATGAACTTTCTGGTCAATCCAATGCCCAGGAGTGGAATTGTTGAGCCATGTGGTAGCTCTATGCCTAACTTTTGGAGAAACTGCCAAACCGTTTTCAAACAGTGGCTGAATCATTTTGTATTCCCACTGGCAGTGCACAAGTGTTCCAGTTTCTCTGTATCCTCACCAACACTTGCTTTGCCTGTCTTTTTAATTATAGGCATCCTAGTGGGTGTGAACTGGTATCTCATGGTACTTTTGATTTGCATTTCCCTGGTAGCTAATGACGCTGTGCATCTTTTCATGTGTTTATTGGCCATTCATTTACCTTCTTTGGAGAAATGTCTACTCAGATCCTTTGCCCATTTTGTAACTGGGCTGTCTTTTAATTATTAAGTTGTAATACTTCGTTATATACTCTAGATACAAGTCTCTGATTAGATATATGATTGGTAAAAATTTTCTCACATTCTGTGGATTGTCTTCACTTTCTTGATATGGTCTTTGAAATACGAAAGTTTGTCATTTTGATGAAGTCCAATTTATCAACTTTGTCTTTGGTTGTATGTGCTTTGGTTATACCTGAGAATCCATTGCCTAGTCCAAGGTCATGAAGATTTACTCTGTTTTTTCTATGAGTTTTATAGCTTTAGCTCTAATATTTAGGTCTTTGATCCACTTTTATTAGTTCCTGTTTATTGTGTGAACTGGGCTTCCCTAATGGCTCAAATGGTAAAGAATTTGCCTGCAATGTAGGAGACCTGGGTTCAATCCCTGGGTCAGGAAGATCCCTGGGAGAAAGGAATAGCTACCCACTCCAGTCTTCTTACCTGGAGAATTCCATGGACAGAGGAGCTTGATGGGCTACAGTCCATGGGGTTGCAAAGAGTTGGACACAGTTGAGCTACTAACACCTTCACTTTTGAAGCCAGGGAACCAGCAAGGATCAACTGAGAGTCATCAGCAGTCAATACTCGGCTATAGGTACACTGGCTTGTGAAAACAGGTCTGCGTGGGGCATCAAAAGTGTCCATCCCAGTTTCTTTATTTACTAACACTTTCACTTTCATGGTGTGAGTTAAGGGTCTAACTTCATTCTTTTGCATGTGGCTATCCAATTGTCCCACACTGTTGAATCCAATTGTCTAGGCTCCCTTGTAAAACAATCAATTGACAGTGAATGGCTTTATTTTTGGATTCTCAGTTTTATTCTGTTGGTTTATATGTCTATTATGATACCAGTTCCACACTTTCTGGATTTCTAATAAGCTTTGTAATAAGTTTTTAAATCAGGAAGTGTGAGTCTTCCAACTTTGTTCTTTTTTTTTTTCAAGATTGATTTTACTGTTCTGGATCCCTTGAATTTCCATATGCATTTTAGGATCAACTTGTCAATTTCATAGGCCCTTAGCTGATATTTTGATAGGGATTGCTTTGAATCTATAGATCAATTTGAGGAGTACTGCCATCCTGACAGTATAAAATCTTCAGTCTATGAACATGGGGTGTCTTTCCATTTGTTTAGTTCTTCTTTAATTTCTTTCTACAGTATATAGTAGCTTTTCAGTTCAAAAGTCTTATTCTTTGGTTAAAATTATTTCTAAGCATTTATTCTTTTATGCTATTACAAATAAACTGTTTTCTTAATTTCATTCTCAATTTGCTCATTGTCAGTGTATAGAAGGAATATAACTGCTTACTGCATAATTGCTCTTTTATCCTCCAACCCTGTTGAACTTGTTTAATAACTTGAATAGTTTCTTTGGTGGATTCGTTAGGATCTTCTATGCACAAGATTGTGTCATCTTACAAATATAGTTCTACTTCTCCCTTTCCCATCTGGATGCCTTTTTTTCCGAAAATTGGGTGCCTGAATAATTGTCCTGGCTAGAATTTCCAGTACAATGATGAGTAGAATTGGCAAGAGCAGAAATCCTTGTCTTATTCTTGATCTTAGGAGGAAGCATTCAGCCTTTCACCATTAAGTATGGTGTTAGCTCTGGGTTTTTCCACAGATACCCTCTAACTGGCTGAGGAAATTCCCTTCAATATCTAGTTTGTTGAATGTTTGTATTGTGAAGCATGTGATTTGTTTTTTTCTCTCAACATCGTGAGATTTATCCGTACGTCACTGTAATTTGTAATGCTTACATTTCCTAAGATTTTATAGGGGAGATAGAGGAGAAGGCTAAGTTACATATCACTTATCTCCTTTAATGAAGTCTTGCTTATCTCTCTCACACCATTCCCCTAGCGCCTCTGCTACAAACGCCTCCACAGGCAAACTCTCTCCTCACTCATCCACTTGCTCACAAAATAGCTTTCAGCAAAACAGAAAATCTCCTCTCTCTCATCCATCTAGGGACAAATATAGGAAGTGTGGAAGTCCATAAAAGAATTCCTTCATTCTGCTTGATGACAGAAAAAATAAATCATCAAAGGCTTCCTGAAGGGGATGCCTTTGAACCTGTATTAGAAAGATGGGTAGTATATTGCCCGGGACAGGAGGAATATATTTGAGCAAAGCTGTCCCACATTGTTACCTGACATTAAATGAAACTGAATGTTGCCCATAACAAGGTCCAAGTAGTTTAGACTCGATTTTTATCACAAAGATCTTCTACTCACATAGTAACTGCATGGGTTAGGTCTATAGACTCACTATGGTTTCTGATCTCTAGAGTTGCCCTCTCCAATATGGCACCCACTAGCAACATGTGACTATTTAAATGTAAGTTAATTAAAACTAAATAGTATTAAAAATTCAGTTCCTTGGAGGGAGGTTCAAGAGAGAAAGGACATATGTATGCTACTGCTACTGCTAAGTCACTTCAGTTGTGTCTGACTCTCTGCGACCACATAGACGGCAGCCCACCAGGCTCCCCCATCCCTGGGATTCTCCAGGCAAGAACACTGGAGTGGGTTGCTGTTACCTTCTCCACCTATGGCTGTTTCATGTTGATGGATATATGACAGAAACCAACACAATATTAAACAGTAATTATCTTCCAATTCAGTTCAGTTCAGTTCAGTTCAGTCGCTCAGTCGTGTCCGACCCTTTGCGACCCCATGAATCACAGCACACCAGGCCTCCCTGTCCATCACCATCTCCCGGAGTTCACTCAGACTCACATCCATCGAGTCCGTGATGCCATCCAGCCATCTCATCCTCGGTCATCCCCTTCTCCTCCTCCCCCCATTCCCTCCCAGCATCAGAGTCTTTTCCAATGAGTCAACTCTTCGAATGAGGTGGCCAAAATACTGGAGTTTCAGCTTTAGCATCATTCCTTCCAAAGAAATCCCAGGGTTGATCTCCTTCAGAATGGACTGGTTGGATCTCCTTGCAGTCCAAGGGACTCTCAAGAGTCTTCTCCAACACCACAGTTCAAAAGCATCAATTCTTGGGCTCTCAGCCTTCTTCACAGTCCAACTCTCACATCCATACATGACCACAGGAAAAACCATAGCCTTGACTAGATAGACCTTAGTCGGCACAGTAATGTCTCTGCTTTTGAATATACTATCTAGGTTGGTCATAACTTTTCTTCCAAGGAATAAGTGTCTTTTAATTCCATGGCTGCACTCACCATCTGCAGTAATTTTGGAGCCCAAAAAAGTAAACTCTGACACTGTTTCCAGTGTTTCCCCATCTATTTCCTCTGACACTGTTTCCAGTGTTTCCCCATCTATTTCCCATGGAGGATGGGACCAGATGCCATGATCTTTTTCTGAATGTTGAACTTTAAGCCAACTTTTTCGCTCTCCTCTTTCACTTTCATCAAGAGGCTTTTTAGCTCCTCTTCACTTTCTGCCATAACGGTGGTGTCATCTGCATATCTGAGGTTACTGATATTTCTCCCGGCAATCTTGATTCCAGCTTGTGTTTCTTCCAGTCCAGTGTTTCTCATGATGTACTCTGCATTTAAGTTAAATAAGCAGGGTGACAATGTACAGCCCTGACGTACTCCTTTTCCTATTTGGAACCAGTCTGTTGTTCCATGTCCAGTTCTAACTGTTGCTTCCTGACCTGCATACAGGTTTCTCAAGAGGCAGGTCAGGTGGTCTGGTATTCCCATCTCTTTCAGAATTTTCCACAGTTTATTGTGATCCACACAGTCAAAGGCTTTGGCATAGTCAATAAAGCAGAAATAGATGCTTTTCTGGAACTCTCTTGCTTTTTCGATGGTCCAGAGGATGTTGGCAATTTGATCTCTGGTTCCTCTGCCTTTTCTAAAACCAGCTTGAACATCAAGGAGTTCACGGTTCACGTATTGCTGAAGCCTGGCTTGGAGAATTTTGAGCATTACTTTACTAGCATGTGAGATGAGTGCAATTGTGCGGTAGTTTGAGCATTCTTTGGCATTGCCTTTCTTTGGGATTGGAATAAACACTGACCTTTTCCAGTCCTGTGGCCACTTTTGTGTTTTCCAAACTTGCTGGCATACTGAGTGCAGCACTTTCACAGCATCATCTTTCAGTACTTGAAGCAGCTCAACTGGAATTCCATCACCTCCGCTAGCTTTGTTCATAGTGATGCTTTCTAAGGCCCACTTGACTTCACATTCCAAGATGTCTGGCTCTAGATTAGTGATCACATCATCATGATTATCTGGGTCGTGAAGATAGTTTTTGTACAGTTCTTCCGTGTATTCTTACCACCTCTTCTTAATATCTTCTGCTTCTGTTAGGTCCAGACCATTTCTGTCCTTTATCGAGCCCATCTTTGCATGAAATGTTCCCTTGGTATCTCCCATTTTCTTGAAGAGATCTCTAGTCTTTCCCATTCTGTTGTTTTCCTCTATTTCTTTGCATTGATCGCTGAAGAAGGCTTTCTTATCTCTTCTTGCTGTTCTTTGGAACTCTGCATTCAGATGCTTATATCTTTCCTTTTCTCCTTTGCTCAGTTGCTCATTTGTACTAGATCCATTTCAAGTGATCAGTAGCCACATAGAGTTCATGGCTAGCAGTATGGAACATTTCCATCATCATTTCAGAAAGGCCTATTGGGCAGCATTGCTCTAGCCCTGCAGGAAGGAAAGATAGAATGAAAGATGGCTGAGGAGTGTGAGCCAGACGTGTGAATCCTGGGTGTAAGGAAAAGGCAGCTAGGCTTGGAGGTTACTTGGCTCAGTGCCAGCTCTGGCTCTGCCACTCCTAATTCTTGGGAAAAAAACACTTCCCCTTCCTGGTTATCTCATTGCCAAGAAAATGAAACTGTTGGGCAATGTAATCCTAGGAGCCCATCCAATGATTTATAGATTCTATGGCTGTTTAGCAGGAAAGGAATATATTAAGCCATTTCTTCCAGATGTGGAGAAAAGAACCTTGACTCGGAGAGAATGTAGCTGGTTCCAGGGCTACCCAGCTGGACCATCGGGCGAATCATTTAACCTCTCTGAACCCTATTTCTGCATCTGTAAAGGGTGGGGAGTTATTGGGGGGATGAACTGAGAGAATGTAAAGGAAAGCACTTAGAGAAAAGACTAGGGATAATAGGCTGCCACGAGGTCACATAAAGTGGGAGAGTGACAATAAACAAATCTAAATGATTTTATTTGCTGCAAGATTCCTTTAATACACTGATGTGCACTGTGAATCTCTAAGCATTTTGCAAAATGATATGACCCCAGAATTCCATTTTGTGTTTTAATTCTCTTAAAGAATGTTCACAGGCATTGGTTATGATTACATGGAACACACTTGGGAATTGCCATTTGCAGAGATGGAGCTGCAGCTTGTACTGACTGCTGTCACCCAGAGTGGTCCCTGAACAGCAGATGACCTCAGGAAGAATGGGAAACATCAGGGTTGGATGACATCATAGATTGCCTGGGTTGGGGGCAGGCAGCCACAAAGGAAACCAGCAAAGGGAAAGAAGAGGGCAGATCTGGGGGAGGTGCAGAGTGGCACAGAGAAGCTGTGGTTACTGAATGTTAGATGCAGACGACAAGCCAGGCACTGACCCTGATGTTTCCATGTGCGTCATCTCCCATCCTCAGAGCAGTTCTGAGAGGTGGGTGGTGTCATGCCCATTTCATACTTACTTTTTATTTTTTTGGCAGTATTGGATCTTAGTTGCAGCATGCAAACTCTTTGTTGGGGCATGTGGGATCTAGTTCCCCAATCAGAGATCTAACCTTGGCCCCCTGTATTGGAAGCATAGAATCTTAGCCACTGGACCACCAGGGAAGTCCCCCCATTTCATACATGAGGAAACAGAGGCTCAGAGAGGGGCCGGGTCTGGAGTCAAATCACTCATAATTTTGTATCTGATGTCTATTCTCTGAGTGTGAAATATTCCCTTCCTTTGTTAAGTTTCCAGAGGAATTGCTTTTCTTTTATAATAAAAACAAACCCCATCCCTCCCCCCACAAAAACAATTTACACGGGTTTCAACATGTAATAAGTACATGAGAGAGCTGAAGTTACGTCCAGGGCTGCCTCAGCACCAAGCCCCCTCCCCTAAACTTTCTGCCTCTGGGAACCTAAAATGTGATGACCCTGGAGCATTAATCTTGTAGGGAATGGGGGCCCGATCTGCCTGCAGTTTATAAGCCTAGTTCTGTCATCATCTGGCTTTTTCCTTATAGCTGAGTGAGCTCTTTTAAATGGAATGAGCTTAATCCATGATCCTCCCCCAGTCTCTCCAACCTTCAGAGCTGATTCAAGAGGCCTCAAAAGCAGAGTTACAGTCAGCCTTTCATCCTTGCCACCTCCCACTCCTCACTCCCCTGGAAATCACCAGCACTTACCAGACCAGTGTAAAGCCTGAGATTTCAGGAACTGCTTTTAAGAGTCTGACAATACCCATGTCCGGAGCCCTCTAAGTGAATCCCAGAGACACAGGCTGTTCGGATGCAAGCCTGGGCTCTCTGCAAGGACTTGGAGGCAGGGCTTCCATGAATGGAATGTGTTGGTGATTGTGCAGTCTCCATCTTGGGGAACCAATATAGATCAATTTTTGTGATCAAAAGCAGTTGTACCAATTTTTTTTTTTCCCTCAGATCTAGGGTCTTAAGGGAACTGAACCTTAGCTTGTGTGATGATCAAGCCCAAACAGCAAACACAAATCCTCATGTCATGTCACCAGCACTTTGCCGTTTAAAAACAGGATGGCAGGTTGAGGGGTGCTTTACAAAGAGAAAAGAGGGGAAAACATTGTAAATCCTGTATCCTTGTGACCGCTTTGGCTGAACTTGAAAACAGGCGTCTTCATTTGCAGTTAATTAGATTAACTCAGTTGCGATTACAGATGGAATCCCTTGCTCCAGCAACATCCAGTGTTGGCTGGACATGTGTTATACTCTTGCCTTTAAACATAACCACATGTATGACATATTTTGTTTTCTCTTGGCCATTGGGCTGGAAAACTATTAAGACAACATCTGCTTTGCTTTCCAATTGAATCAGGGGCAAAGAGCAGGCCTCTCTAGTGTCCTTGAGATTATGCCTGGGGAATCCAGTTACAGCCGCCAACCACTTTCCCACTCCTAAGAATCCAATCTGGAACGTGAGTTTTCTACTAGAAGCTCAAAGCTCAGCTCTGAATCAGTCAAAAACCAAACTGCCTTCTGACCTTGGCTTGGGTATGTGAAGTTCACCCTGGTACATCCCATGTGTTTCCAATTCACTAGTATAACCCTTGTCCTTGTTTTATTTGTTTGTTTGTTTAGTGGTTCTCAACCCAATTTGAAATTATTTTATTTTCCGTGGCCTTGTTTTTCTCCCCAGTGAGGATTTTCCCAGCCCTATATATCTTCTCACACATCCCTCTTCCTCTGGGGCCAAGAACACTTAGCTGGCAACTTGATAAATATTTGTTCAGTAAGTCATGGTATTCCCCAACCCAGGTGGAGAATGAAGTTAAGAGTGAAGCATTTGGTGAGAAAGTCATTGCCTTCCCAACATTACAGTACCTCTGATAATATCAAGGATCCAAGTTTGGTATTAGTGCAACTAGGTGATGAATAGATTCAGGGGATTAGATCTGGTAAACAGAGTGCCTGAAGAACTGTGGACAGAGGTTCATAACATTGTATAGGAGGCAGTGACTAGAACCATCCAAAGAAAAAGAAATGCAAGAAGGCAAAGTGGTTGTTTGAGGAGGCCTTATAAATAGCTGAGAAAGGAAGAGAAGTGAAAGGCGAGAGAGAAAGGGAAAGATATACCCAATTGAATGCAAAGTTCCAGAGAATAGCAAGGAGAGATAAGAAAGCCTTTTTAAGTGAACAATGCAAGGAGATAGAAGAAAACAATAGAATGGGAAAGGCTAGAGATCTCTTCAAGAAAATTGGAGATATCAAAGGAACATTTCATGCAAGGATGGGCACAATTAAGAAAAAGAACAGTAAGGACCTAACAGAAGCAGAAAAGATTAAGAAGAGGTGGCAAGAACACACAGCAGAACTATACAAAAAATGTCTTGATGACCCAGATAATGGTGTGGTCGCTCACCTGGAGCCAGACATCCTAGAGTGTGAAATCAAGTGGTCCTTAGGAAGCATTATTGCAAACAAAGCTAGTGGGGGTGATGGAATTCCAGTTGAGCTATTTCAAATCCTAAAAGATGACTCTATGAAAGTTCTGCACTCAATATGTCAACCAACTTGGAAAACTCAACAGTGACCACAGGACTGGAAAAGGTCAGTTTTCATTCCAATCCCCAAGAAGGGCAATGCCCAAGAATGTTCAAACTTCTGTACAGCTGTGCTCATTTCACATGCTAGCAAGGTTATGCTCAAAATCCTTCTAGCTAGGCTTCAGCAGTATGTGAGTCAAGAACTTCCAGATGTAAAAATGGGGCTTAGCAAAAGCAGAGGAACCAGAATCAAATTGCCAACATTCACTGGATCATTGAGAAAGCAAGGGGAATTCCAGAAAAACATCTACTTCTGTTTAATTGACTACACTAAAGCTTTTGACTGTGTGTATCACAACAAATTGGAAAATTCTTGAAGAGATGGGAATTCCAGGCCACCTTACCTGTCTCCCAAGAAACGCGTATGCAGGTCAAGAAGCAACAGTTAGAACCTTACATGGAACAACTGACTAGTTCAAAATTGGGAAAGGAATATGACAAGGCTGTGTATCGTCACCCTGTTTATTTAACTTATATGGGGTGTACATCATGTGAAATGCCAGGCTGGATGAATCACAAGTTGGAATCAAGATTTCGGGAGAAATACCAACCTCAAATATGCAGATGATACCAATCTAACGGCAGAAAGCGAAGAGGAATTAAAAAGCCTCTTGATGACGGTGAGAGAGGAGAATGAAAAAGCTGGCTTAAAGCTAAACATTCAAAAAGCTCAGACCATGGCATCTGGTCCCATCACTTCATGGCAAATAGGAGAAAAGTGGAAACAGTGACAGATTTTCTTTTCTTGGGCTCCAAAATCACTGCTGACGGTGACTGCAGCCATGAAATTAAAAGACAGTTGCTCCTTGGAAGGAAAGCTATGACAAACCTAGACAGCATATTAAAAAGCAGAAATATCACTTTGCTGACAGAGGTATAGTCAAACTATGGTTTTTCCAGTAGTGATGTATGGATGTGAGCTGGACCATAAAGAAGGCTGAATGCAGAAAAATTGACTCTCTCAAACTGGTGCTGGAGAAGACTCTTGAGAGTACCTTGGGCAACAAAGAGATCAAACCAGCCAGTCTTAAAGGAAATCAACCCTGAATATTCATTGGAAGGACTGATGCTGCAGCTGAAGCTCCAATACTTTGGCCACTGATGCAAACAGCTGACTCATTGGAAAAGACCCTGGTGCTGGGAAGGACTGAGGGCAGGAGGAGAAGGGGGCGACAGAGGATGAGATGTTTGGTTGGTATCACTGACTCAATGAACATGAATTTGAGCATGGTGAAAGACATAGAAGGTTGGCATGCTGCAGTCCATGAAGAGTTGGACATGATTCAGCGACTGAACAGCAAGCAACAATAGCACCTTTTATACTTGCTATTCCCCTCCTCACCCATAAACCACCCCTTCTGCTTACTATCCCCTCTCGTTGTTTTCTTTTTGCTGCACCAAGGGACATATGGGATCTTAGTTCCTTAACCAGTGGTGGAAACCATGCCCCCAGCATTGGAAAAGAGGAGTCTTAACCACTGAACTGCCAGGGAAGCCCCCCTCTTTTCTTTTTTAACAGAATATCTCTGGGCTTAGAACTAAGGACAGCTACCAAGACCAACTAGGATTTAATGACTTTGTTTGGTTTTCTGAATGCATCATTTTTTTCAAATAGTAGTCGTGGCTCTCCATTTGTGGTAGGGGTAGAAACTTTCCTTAAAAAAAATTAAGTTCAAGGGTATTGTTTTAGGCAAAAAATGTAAAAGTGCAGGTGGAATGAAGCCAAAATTTTGAAGATGATACCTGTGTGATTGACACTTGGGGGTGAATGAAAACTCGAATGTCTGAAAGCAGCCTGGGTGCACATTCATCCCTGGGAATAGCTGCTTCGAGCTTTGTTTTGCCAGTGTCTTGTGAAAGGCAATTCAGCAAAAAGCACTCTATTTTCCTCTCTTCCCTAATATAATTTAGGTCTGTGCCCTTAAACCCCACCTCCTAACTTCCTCCCCTTCTTCTTTTCCCAAGGCTGCCTTTATTGTCCAGAAAGAGACCAGGAAAGATGGGGGACCTGGGACAACATTAGGCCCAATGGGGGACAACAGTGTCCACTCAGGACCCTGGGAGGAAATATCTAGAGCTATAATCTTGCACGCATGCTAAGTTGCTTCAGTTGTGTCCAACTCTTTGCAACCCTGTAGATTGTAGCCTGCCAGATTCCTCCATCCATGGGATTCTCCAGGCAAGAATACTGGAGTGGGTTTCCATGCCCTCCTCCAGGGGATCTTCCCAAACTGGTGTCTCCTGCGGCTGCTGCATTGCCGGTGGATTCTTTACCGCTGAGCCACTGGGGGATCCCAGAGCTATCATCTTAGCTGAAGCCTAAAGTACTCTTGCCTGGAGAATCCCCATGGATGGAGGAGCCTGGAAGGCTGCAGTCCATGGGGTCGCTGAGGGTCGAACACAACTGAGCGACTTCACTTTCACTTTTCACTTCCATGCATTGGAGAAGACAATGGCACCCCACTCCAGTACTCTTGCCTGGAGAATCCCATGGACGGAGGAGCCTGGTGGGCTGCCATCTGTGGGGTCACACAGAGTCAGACACAACTGAAGTGACTTAGCAGCAGCAGCAAACTGCAAACAAATTGTTCCCTTTTCTGGAAGGAAGGTCGCCATCAGTCATCAGAATTCAGGATCCTAAATGTGCCCTAACAAGGTCTCAGAAGGTCCTAGAGTTTCCACCAGGAATGAATCGTGGCCGTGGAGTTCCGACCCTTGGTTTCCTGCCACACACACCTGGCCAGTTAATAATGCAGCAAGTTAATAATTAAAGGGAGGGTCATGCGATCCTTAAAGATGCAGACTTTCTTGTCCCCGTCTTCCCTTGAAGAATGCCGTCAGCATCAAAATTGGCTGGGTCTCCCAGACGTCTCTGTGCTTACCTATGGGATAAGCACAGGGAACAGTAGGGTCTGCTTCTTTGTCTGCACCCACACCAAAATTGGAGCTTATGCATACAGGGCCTAAGTCTATCCGGTTCATCTCCTGCCTTCAGAATCTTTCATATTTAAATCGGTCCATATTTCTACCCCTCCCCTCTCTTATCTTCCCAGTATCTCTTTTTAGCAACAAGGATCAGAATGGGTAGACCCAGTGCTCTGTTTATAAGTTGGGAAGCAAGAATTCTGGAATGGCTGTGTGATTTTAAGCATGTTACTTAACTTCTCTGACTCACAGGAGTGTCGTAAAATTTAGATCAAATAAAGGAACAGATGTAAGAGCTCTGTGTGAAGTTAGAAGATTTATAAGATGAAACAGGTCTGTTCAGAGAGCAAGATTTCAAGTCACCTTCATGACCAATAGCAGTTAGAAGCCCCTAGATTAAGGCTCCTCCCAGCTAGAAATAAGATGGGGAACTTTCAGTGTTTGCAGCATTTTTAATGATTTTGCTTTTCTAAAGATGGGTCCCATTTACATTTTTCAAAGCATAGTAAATACTCTCTGTCGGTAACTATCCATGATGGTTTTGAGTGGTTGTTTTCACCCCTCTTTTTATATGTGTAAACCACCCTCTCCCATTCCCAGTCCATGTGAGTCAAATGGTCTTGATTGGCTCCAGATGTGGTCATGTGACTCGGAATTGGCCGATTAGATCATCATATATCCTCTCCCAGGGTATTGGCTCAGGTAGGAGTATGGCATTCAGATTGGGCCAATGAGATGCAACAGTTTTACAAGAATTTCTGAGATGCCCCCATGTTCCTTTCCCATAAATCAAAACCTAGCTTCATACGGGGCTGAAACTGCTGAAGACCTCATGTCAGCCGGAAGAGAGAATTTGTCTGAGGATGGACAGCTTGAAGTGGAACAAGAGATGGAGACAGAGTTGCGATTTTAATATTTGAGTCCTTGCCTCCAACGGCGCCTGAATCATTGAACTTTTCGATGATATGAGATGTAAGTTGTTTTTTTTCTGAAGCCACTTCAGTATGAGTTTTGTGTCACTTGCAACGAAAGCAGAGTCTTGACTGACCACACTGTTCATAACATCCTTGTCAAGAGCTGTTCCTTTAAATTTTTATTTATTTATGTTAATTTATTTCTGGCTGCACTGCGTCTTTGTGGCTGTGTGCAGGCTCTGAAAGCCTGGTGGCAGTGAGTGGGGGATACTCCTCCTTGTGCTGGGTGGGTCTCTCATTGCTGTGAGAATGAGAGCTGGTGGGGCACCGGCTCTGGGCGCACGGGCTTCAGTCGTGACAGCAGCACGTGGACTCAGTAGTTGTGGTGCATGGGCTTAGTTGACCTGTGGCATGTGGAATCTTTCCAGACCAGGGATGAACCCATGTCCTCTGCATTAGCAGGTGGATTCTTAACCGGTGGACCACCAGGGAAATCCCCTGTTCCTCTCTTAAAGTTCACTGTTTCCAGCCTCAAGTCCCATCTGAACCCGCTGACCCATGGCACTATTTTTTTTAAATGTATCTTATTGAAGTATAGTTGATTTGCAATGTTGTGATAGTTTCTAGGGTATGGCAAAGTGATTCGTATATATATGTTCTTTTTCATCTTCTTGTCTGTTATGGTTTACCACAGGATATTGGGTATAGTTCCCTGTGCTACACACTAGGACATTGTTGTTTATCCATGATATATGTGATAGCTTGCATCTGCTAAGCCCAAGCTCCCAATCCATCGCCCTCTGCCCCCTCTCCCTTGGCAACCACAAGTCTGCGCTCTGTCAGTTTCATAGATAAGTTCAATTATGTCATGTTTTAGATTCTACATATCAGTGATATCATATGGCATTTGTCTTTCTTTTTCGGACTTCACTTTGTATGGTAATCTCTAGTTGCATCCGTGTTGCTGTGCGTGGCGTTTTTCATTCTCTTTGATGCCTGAATAGTATTCCATTGTATATTTACACCACATCTTTATCCATTCATCTGTTGATGGACATTGAGGTTGCTTCCATGTCTTGGCTATTGTAAATAATGCTGCTATGAACACTGGGGTGCGTGTATCTTTTCAAGTTATAGCTTTGCTCAGATAGATGCCCAGGAGTGACCCACTGAAATTATTCATCTTAATTTCTAATTTTTTGCAGTTATTTTAGCACCAAAGATGGTGAGAGCCACCTATCACATTTTTCCAGCACTTTCAAAGGATTTTCACAGATGTGATGCCATATAAGCATGTATTATCCACTTTACAGATGAGAAAACCAAGGATCAGAAAACTGAAGTGACTTTGTGCTCTAGGCTACACAATTAACAGGTTGTGTGTGGTCTCCAGCCCAGGGCTTTTGCTTCTCAAGAGTATGTTCTTTCTTCTCAAGAGATGGTTTAAGGGTCTGGAGCGATGTGGGTACCACCCTCACAAGAACAAGATATTCTCTCCACAATACCCAACCTTCTAGTTCCTACAGTCTCATTCAATTCAGTTCAGTTCAGTCGCTCAGTCGTGTCAACCTGTTTGTGACCCCATGGACTGCAGCACGCCAGGCCTCCCTGTCCTCATTACCTGTTCCCAAACCCTAATTTTCTGTTTGGAGTAGCAGATGTTCAATACGTTCCTGGTAGTGTCAAGAATGGGCTTTCCCGGTGGCACAGTGGTATCCACCTGCCAGTGCAGAAGAAGTAGGTTCCATCTCTGGGTCAGGAAGATCGCCTGGAGTAGGAAATGGTAACCCACTCCAGTATTCTTGCCTGGGAAATCCCATGGACAGAGGAGCCTGGCGGGTTACAGTCCATGGGATCTATAGAGTCAGACACCACTGAGTGCACACACCAGTATCAGGAACATCTCAGCGACTTTAGGGCTTGTTTCTCCTCCAGCTGAAGATACTTCCCTCTCAGACTTTGGGGAAATTGACATCCTCAGCTGTTAGAATCCCTTCACCAAGCAGGGTACCTGCATCTTACCTTCAAAGGAGTCTAGGAAGGTGAGTTTCTGGCTTCCACCTTTAGGTGTTGAAATTTTCCTCTTAAGGTGGAAAATTTCCCAGACCCAGGCACTGTATGTAAGAGGTGCAGCCAAAAGCATAAGAAATTGTACCTTAAACTTCCTAATTCTGCTAAGATGTCACCACTGCCCCTACTCACAGTTATGTGCCATTTCTATGTTCCCCCAGGACCTGTGTGCACAGCTATGGTGGCACATGCTTCTCATGGGCTTACTCCTCCCTCAAATTGAGGGTGTTTTTTTCCACTCACCATGGATGAAACCCAAGTCTCCTGCGTTGTAGGTGGATTCTTTACTATCTGAGCCACCAAGGAAGCCCGCTCTTCTCCCTTAATACCAATTTAATGTTGAATCCAGGCTTCCCAGGTGGCACTACTGGTGAAGAACCCACCTGCCAGTGCAGATAGATGTAAGAGACATGGGTTCAGTCCCTGGGTCGGGAAGATCCCCTGGAGAAGGGCACAGCAACCCACTCCGGTATTCTTGCCTGGAGAATCCCATGGACAGAGGAGCCTGGCGGGCTACAATCCATGGGGTCACAAAGAGCTGGACATGAATGAAGCGACTTAGTATGCAGCACACACAACTTTGAATTCTTCACGTCTCACCTCAAAAACAGTATCCTTGAAAAGCGAATGCTAGGACTTCCCTGGCGGTCCAGTGGTTAAGACTCCAGGCTTCCACTGCAGGGAGCACGAATTCAGTCCTTGGTCGGGGAATTAAGATCCTGCAGCCAAAAAAAGAAAAGCTAATGCTGCCTTCTGTCCTGAGTGATACACCGCCTTAGTCCATTCAAGCTACTATAACAAAAGTACCAGAGACTGTGCAGTTTAGACAACAGAAATGTATTTCTCACAGTTCTGGAGGCTGGGAAGTCCAAGGTCAAGGTGCCAACAGATTTGGTGTCTAGTGAGGACCCACTTCCTGGCTCGTAGACAGCTGCCTTCTCAATGTGTCCTCTCAAAGCGGAAGTGGGTGAGGGAGCTCTTGGTGTCTCTTTTCTAAGGACGCTAATCCCATTCACAAGGGCTTCATCCTCATGACATAATTACCTCCCCAAAGCTCCACGCCCAAATACCATCACAGTGGGCGTGAGGTTTCAACATAGGAATTTTGAGAGGGACACAAACATTCAGTCCATGGTGCACACTCATAGGATCTTACCCTCTTAAATCCACCTACCTACTCATCATAATATATGTTGTAAAAATTGTCTCCACTACAGGACTCTCAGTTCCACAAGGGCAGAGAAATCTACTTGTTTTTCTTCACCCTCAGCCCCCAGCACAGTGCAGGCAGGGACTCTGTATATAGCTTGGATAGAGGAACGAATTGAGTGGATGCAGTCCTCCTAAGCTGTCGCCAGGATGTACTTTAGAAGATCTCTGTCCCAACAAGAGATGATCACACAGTCCTTTCCTGTTAGACATGGTGCTAGGATATTTTTGAGACCAAGTGAATCCGAGTGATAATTATGCCAGAAGATCAGACCACGTACGAGGGAGAGGGAGAGGCTGTTTTTCTTAAGAGAATGCAGAGAGGCAGTTAGCATTTCCCAGTCTTAGAAGCAGAAGAAGCTGGGTGGTTGTGGAAGAGACATATACTAGGAGATTCTCTGGGGCACACTGACCCCAGCTCGGCAGCAGGAGGGGGCTGCTGGCAGGAGGCTCATGGGAGAGCAGGGTGGGGTGGGCAGGTGGGGAAAGCGCTCCAGCTTTATTGCTGGGGAGGGGGCCAGAGAACAGGAGGGAAGGTACGCCCCCTTTGTGAAACGCTGTTTCGGTTCAGCTCAACCAGCCTTCTTGGATGCTCAAGCTTGGGAGCCAACAATGGTTCTTTTCCAAAATGTCGTTGCTCTGGGGAGAGCTGTGACTCCCCCAGTCTCTTGTTCCACTCTGGCTCCCTTCCTCATCAGACAGAATGCCCAGGACTCCTTTAGCTTTTGAATCTTTTTCTCCTTTGCAAATAGGTTCATCTGTACCATTTTTCTAGATCTCACATATATACAATATTTGTTTTTCTCTTTTGGACTGACTTCACTCTGTATGACGGACTCTAGGTCCATACAGATGTAGAGAACAAATATATGGACTCCAAGGGGGGAAAGGGGGTGTGAGATGAACTGGTAGATTGGGATTAACATATATGCACTGGGCTTCTCTGGTGGCTTAGCTGGTAAAGAATCTGCCTGCTGTGCAGGAGACCTAGGTTCAATCCCTGGGTTGGGAAGATCCCCTGGAGAGGGGAAGGCTACCTATTCCAGTATTCTGGCCTGGAGAATTCAATGGAATGTATAGGCCATGGGGTTGCAAAGCGATCGCTCAGGATGCGACTGAGCGACTTTCGCTTTCATTTTCACTGTTGATAAAATAGATGGGCATTCCCAGTGGCACAGCCGGTAAAGCAACGCAGGAGACACAGGAGACGCAGATTCGACCCCTGGGTCGGGAAGATCCCCTGGAGGAGGAAATGGCAGCCCACTCCAGTATTTCTTTCCTGAAAAATGCCATAGACAGAGGAGCCTGGCGGGCTACAGTCCCAAGGGTCGCAAAGAGCTGAACACAACCGAGCACTTATAAGTGGGATAACTGATGAGAACCTGCTGCGCAGCGCAGGGAGCTCTACTCGGGAAGGAAACCCAAAAGAGAAGGGATATGTGGATGTGTATATGGCTGATTTACTTTGCTGTGCAGCAGAAATTAACACAACATCATAAAGCAACTATACTCCAAGGAAATTTAAAAAATAAATACATTCATGTTAAAAAAAAAAAAGCAACTAAAGAAAGGTATGATATGTAGTATTGAGAAAGACTGCACAGTTAAACAATAAACAGTGCTGATGTTTAAAGAAATAAACCTCCCTTACCCCTGCTTTCTCTAAAAGTTACTCTCCTCACCTTCTCTCCCTTCCTCATCAATATTCTAGAAAAAGCCTATACCCACCATCTGCAGCTGACTCTCTTTTTAACCTCTGGCCTTCCAGCTTCTGCACCTTAGTACATGGACCTGGCTTCTCTGGCCCAAAGTTGCACACAGTCCTAAATCAGCCACTCCTCAGCTTTTTGAGTCTGGGAACTTTATGAAAGCTGTGGGCTTCCTCTCCATTGAAAACACCCTCTTGTATCCACATACAAATTTGTGAATCATTTCGAGAGTCCATGTACCTTCTAAACCCCACCCTTGATCCCCAGGATAATAAGCTGCTCTTGAGTGTAGAAGCCAGAGGTCTTTCCTTTACCAGCTTTTGGGAGGAAGAACCCAGGTGACAGAGTCAGATCACTGTTTTGTTGTTTAGTTGCTAAGTCCTGTCTGACTCTTTGTGACCCCATGGACTGTAGGCTGCCAGGCTCCTCTGTCTCTCCAAAGTCAGAGTTTTTTGTAAATCATGGTTCCATACCTTCTGGCTACATGCACTAGAGTCTCTCTGAGCCTCAGTTTTGCCAAATGATAAAAAAATGGGGGGGGGGTGGATAATAATATTTAACTTTGCAGGGTTATTGTAAAGATTAAATGAGTTCATTCAGGTCAAGTATTTAAAACAGTACTTGGCATATATTATTCTCATGTTGATCATCATCATTATTTTAGTTTCATTGTTTATTATTCTTGCTGAGCTCATTAATTCTAGATCAGACATGGTTCCATGTCTGACTCATATGTGTGTCTTGTGGGCTACACCTTATTCTTTTAAGAAATAAACTCACTGACAACATTTAGAAATTAAGAGTTCACACAAAAATCTGATTTTTCAGTTTCTCATGGAAAATCAGATATGATGATCCTGGGTCCACATTTTCACCTGACATCATGAGCTGGAGCTGAGTAGCTTGATTAGTTCAATTTTCCATGATCCCAATTCATCCTCAGCACTGAAACCAAGAATCCATAACTCAGGATCATCACACATATACTGACATGTTCCTTATAGTCAAGAAATTATTCTTGTACCTGGGAAGATGAAAGCCAGACCAAAGAAGCTGGATATTTTTATTTTTTGAAAATATTTATCTGTTTGACTGCCTCAGGTCTTAGTTGCAGCACTCCGTATCTCTTGTTGCAGCATGCGGACTCTGGAGTTGTGTTGTGCAGCCTTCAGTAATTGTGGTGCACAGGCTTAGTTGCTTCTTGGCATGTGGGATCTTAGTTCCCAGACCAAGAATCGAAGCCGAGTCCTCTTCATTGTAAGGTGGATTCCTAACCACTGGCCCATCAAGGAAATCCCAAGGAGACTATATTTTTTTTTTCCAAAAAGCAAAAATTAATCTGTGTAAGTAAAAGCTATGCTTGTGAGTTATGCTTTTTAAACAACCTCACTCAAAGAAGCCACCTGCCAATGTCTTCAGGAGACCCCAGAGATGCGGGTTCGATCCCTGGGTTGAAAAGACCCTCTGGCGAAGGAAATGGCAAGCTGCCTAGAAAAATCCCATGGACAGAGGAGCCTGGTGGGCTACAGTTCACGGGGTCACAAAGAGTCAGACACAACTGAACACACACACACTCATTTGCTAAACTGCCCAGCCCTGCAGTCCTTTGAGTTTTCCATCTCTTGTTCTGCAGGGTGTCTACCCATCGGCCATTGCCTGGTTCCTACTCACATCCTCTACCCAAGCAGCTTCCTTGTCCCTTCCCCAAAGCACTTCTCTCTCATCTCGTTCCTTTTGAATGGGAATGACATGGGCTTTAGATTAGAAGAAACCCAGGTTCAATCCTAAACGCTCTGAGCGTCAGTTTTGTGTCCATGAAAAAAGTACAATATTCTTGCCTTATAAGGTTGTTTGAAAATTAAACAAGAGAGTAAACAGCCAGCCCTTAGCACAATGCCTGGCAAATAATGCTAGTTCTTTTCTTCTGATTAAATGGGGATGATCCTTAAGATTCTGTCCTCTGACCTTTGCCCTCACCATCCACTCCTCTTGTTTTAGCAATTACTTAACTATATGAGGAAGTGACTGTGAACTGCATAAACATAGCCCATTCAACCCAAACTAAATGTATCCCCAACTCAACTTCCCTTAACTAGATCCAAACAATACCCAGGGAAACCCCAGTACCCCCCAACACAAGAGGAGGTGAGATAGGTGAGGCGGAAGGGAAGTCAAATGGAAGGAGACATTGGTCTTAATTGATTGAGATTAAACTATCATATTCTTGCAAATTTTACAGAAATGTACACTCATGTGAGCTCCTTGCTAGGGCCTTGGCAGTTCATATGCCAATGATAAACCCTGAAGCTTAACCTTAACATACTTCACTCTTCACTCTGGTTAAACTAGGTTGACCCCCCCTTGCTAAGACTTGATTCTGTGAGTTCACCTTCCTGTGGACCAAATCTTTTCTTTGTCAAATACCATGAAAACATCCTGGTCCTTTGCAATTAATTCTCTTCTGTCCTCCTCTCTACCCTTATAGAATCTCATCTTTTTATCTTTTATTGCATATGGCAGACATTACCTTGCATTTTAGTCTTCCATTCATTCAGCTAATATTTGCTGAACACCCATCATGTTTCAGCTATTGTTTCAGTGCTGGGGACACCCTAAAAGAGGCCAAGTCCTAGCATTTTTGGATCTTATAGCCTAGTTGGGGTGGGAACCATAAGCACCTTAAAATGCAAAGAAGATCATTTCAGAGGGGCCATGGAGAAGATCAGAGTGACTAGGGGAAGAAAACACTGCTTTAGCTGAGTGGTGTGGAAGGCTTTTTTGATGAGCTGACCCTGGATGATGAGAGGAAGCCAGCACCAGGAAGAGCTGCGGAAAAGACATTCTTGACATAGGGAACAGCAGGTGCAAAGGCAAAAAGGCAGGATGCTGCAGGACCATGGTGGCTCCAGATAAGTTATAGTGGAGGTGACTCTCCTTCCTCTCTCTAATGAGCCTTTAGTCCCTGCATGTCGTATAGGATTCTCCCACTTCTCTCTCCTACCTAGATCTTCCCTTTAGTGCAGAATCCTTTTCTGTTTGGAATCTGTGGTCTATACACCAAAACATGCCTGTTTTCATGTTCTAGAGCAAGAAAAGCCTCTGTGTGCTAAGTTGCTTCAGTCATGTCTGACTCTTTAAACCCTATGGACCACAGCCCACCAGCTTCCTCTGTCCATGGAATCTTCCAGGCAAGAATACTGGAGTGGGTTGCTATGCCCTCCTCCACAGGATCTTCCCAGGAATCACACCTGTATCTCTTATGTCTCCTGCACTGGCAGGTGGGTTCTCTACCAGTAAGTGCCACCTAGAAGGGTGGTCTGGACTCCCTGGACTCCCTGGTGGTGCAGTGATGAAGACTCTGCACTGTTAATGAAGGAGGCCCAAATTCCATCACTGGTTGGGGAACTAGATCCCACATGCTGTGCAGTACAACGAAAAGATTAAAAAATTGAGGTTTCCAGGTGACGCTAGTGGTAAAGAACCTGCCTGCCAATGCAGGAGATAAAAGAGACACAGGACCAATCCCTGGGTCAGAAAGACCCTCTGGAGGAGGGCATGGCAACCCACTCTGGTATTCTTGCCTAGAGAATCCCATGGACAGGAGCCTGGTGGGCCACAGTCCAGAGGGTCCCCAAGAGTCAAACATAGCTGAAGCGACTCAGCAGACACATGTTAATTAGTGATAGACTGATAATGTATTACTTTGTCTCAGATAGCATTGGTGCTTTTCCACACGACTTTTAAAGGAAAACAAATGCCTTAATTTCAAGATGTG
Organism: Redunca redunca; assembly: GCA_006410935.1. Taxonomy (NCBI): domain Eukaryota; kingdom Metazoa; phylum Chordata; class Mammalia; order Artiodactyla; family Bovidae; genus Redunca; species Redunca redunca. The sequence continues at coordinate 276,507 of SJYQ01000535.1, read as the reverse complement.
CCTCTAACAACAGGAGTGGCAGTCAGGGTGGCAGGTCCATAGAAGAGACATTTTATTTATGTATTCGGCTGTGTCGGGTCTTAGTTGCGGCACATGAACTCGCTAGCTGTGGCGTGCGGGCTTGGCAGTGGCAGCGTGGACTCAGTTGCCCCACGGCATGCTTGATCCTAGTTCCTGATCAGAGACCAAAGCCATGTCCCCTGCACTGGAAGGCAGATTCTTCACCACTGGACCATCAGGGAAGTCCTTAGAAGAGAGAGTTTCAGACCAAGATAAGTGCTCAGGCCCTGCAGATTGCCTGAAGTGTGGTGACACTAACTGGCTATTTAGTCTTCTGTCGCTACTCTAACACGTTACCACAGCTGCAGTTACTTAATATCTGTTTATTGTATCATTTAGGGTGTTGGCTGAATTCAGTTCCCTATGGTTGTAGGTTGTTTCCATATGGGGGCTGATCTTTGTGACTAGAGGTTGCCTGTGTTTCTTCTCATGCTTTCCAGGTGTCCTCACTCCAGCAGCAATGGGATGACTCTCATGCTTTGAACCTCTGACTTCTGCTGCCACATCTGTCTGCCTCCAATCAGAGAAAGTTCTCTGATTCTAGAGACTTTTAAAAATCATATGATTATATTGGGCCCATCCAGAAAATCTAGGATAATCTCCCTGTTTTAAACTCTATAACCTTAATCACAGCTGCAAAGTCACTTTTGCCATGTAATATAAACTCTTCACATGTTCCAGGAGTTGTGGTGTGGATATCTGTGGGGGGGGGGCATTCTGCCCACCACACTCAGCAAGGAGGCGGAGTAATGGAATTTGCACCCTTGCTTTGACACTTTGGGTTTCCCAGGTGGTGCCCTGGTAAAGAACCTGCCTGCCAATGAAGGAGACACAAGAGACAGGGGTTCGATCCCTGGGTGGGGAATATCCCCTGGAGGAGGAAATGGCAACCCATTCCAGTTTCTTGCCTGGAGAATCCCATGGACAGAGGAGCCTGGAAGGCTACAGTCCACGGGGTCGTAAAGAATCGTTCATGACTGATCACACACACACACTCTGACACTTACTGTAACTATGAGTAAACCTGTTAAGCCCCTAAGTTCCAACTTCTACCTCTGTTAGAAGAGGGATGAGAGCCGAGTCTTAACAACAACCCTATCATCATCCCATTTTACAATTTCAGTTTAAATAAAACTACATGTGTAAAAGCATTTAATCAATTCAGAGTACATGTGTGTCATGGTTGTTATTATTATATCACTTAAATGGGTAGCCATTCCCTTCTCCAAGGGCTCTTCCCAACCCAGGGATTGAACCCGGGTCTCGTGCATTGCAGGCACTTTCTTTACCATCTGAGCCACCAGGGAAGCCTGTTATATCACATGGAGTTATTCTTCTGTTGTGTGGGGCCCCCTCTTTCCCCTTCAGTAATCCTCCAGCAGGAAGGGGCAGCTTTGGGAGAGCTGATTAACAGTCTGGGATCTGGAGCCAAATTGCTTGTGCTTAAATCCTGGCCCCTCTATTTCCTGTGTGACCCTGGGCAAGTTTTTAAGCTGCATGCTTCAGTTTCACCATCTGTAAAATGGAGAGAGAATAGTATCCGCCCCATGTGGGAGGTACAATACAAGGAATAAATGAGTTTACGTGTGAAAAGTACTTGGAACTGGGTCTGACACTTAGTGGCAGCTCCTATCATCACAATTTTTCACCCTGTTATCAGCAACCACATCACCATATCCTGCTGGTGTCCTTCAGCCCTTTTTTTTTTTTTTTAAACCATCTGCAGCTATACTTTCTGTCTATATGTTTGGTCACTGTTTATTACTGGCACCGGATTTAAACTCCAGTGCTATTATGTTGAGGGGAGTTGCTTATGGTTAATTCTTAATATATATTAAGTCATCAAGAGTACATTTTATAAACAAGTGGAAACACTGGGGATAAAGCTAATGTCTACTTTGGAAACTGTGTTTCTTCATGGTCCTTTCTCTCCTCCCTAGAGAGAAGGAGCCTAAAGCCTGACAGTATCAAGTGTTGCTGTGGGTGTGAAAAATGGAAATGCCCAGACATTGTAAATTGATATGGCCGCTGCGGAGGGCAGCCTGGCAGTGGGTGTTAAAATTAAAAATGGGCACTTCTCATGCCTCAGCAGTTTCACTTCTCAGAAGACATCTTAGAGCCACACTGGCACACACACCAAAGAAGACACGGAGGATGCTCATGTCTGCATCCTTCAGAATAGCAAAACTGGGACAACCTAAGATTAAAAGAGGAATAAACAGAGGAAAAAATAAATGAGTCAAACATAGCATCTTCTGAGAGGTGGTGAAAGAAGTAAATGTAAAATTTCTATTTCTATTATTTAATTTCATGGGGTTTTTTAATTTTAAAAATTTTATTTTTCTTGGCCACACCACAGCTTGTGGGATCTTGGTCCCTTAACCAGGCATCAAATCCAGGCCCTTAGCAGTGAAAACACAGAGTCCTAACCACTGGACCACCAGGGAATTCCCTAAATTCTATGTTTTTAATTTGTACTTTACATGCATTAATAAGAACAAACTTGCAATGAGTCAGACCCTATTTACTCATTTAATTTTCACAATAACTTTGTGAGGTTGGTACCGTTATTATTCCTACCATATAAATGAAGAAAGTGAGACACACAGAATTAAGTAACTCCCTCAAAGTTACCCAGTGGACCTAAATTTGAACCTGGGCAATCTGACTCCCAAATAAGTGGGATTAATCATTATGCTGAACAGCTCTTCTGTTTTTGTGATGATTATTATCGATTCATATAATAGCTCATATCTTAATATATAAAAAAGGATTTCAGGGTTCTTGATCACAAAAGTTCTGAGATCACTCTGGAGTAGTACACCACTGTAAAAAGGATGCGGTAGGTCGTTATGGGCCAGTCTTGTTTTGTTAACTTGTGTTTCTCTGGTGCTTTTCAAGGCCCCTTGCACATAGCAAAAACTGAATAAATGAATAAGCTTAGTGCAGTGTCTGTCCTAATCTGACTCTGAATGTAGGGAAAGGCAGCCCACATCCTGGTCTTTGTACTCCTTGCTTCCCCTCTTCCAGGCCTGTGTCCTTGGGTCCTAGCTAGGCAGGTGCAGGGAGGCTCAGGTTTCATGAAGTCAGAGATGAAGTTCTTCAAGCCTAGGGGACCGAGTTGGGGATTCCTGGAATAGCAATAAGGTATCTTAAAAAAAAAAAAAAAAACTCCTACAACAACTCTTGTGCATAACAAGGTTATAGGTTATAATGAAGATCAACACACAAAAATCATTTTTTTATTACTAGCAATGATAGCAATGAACCACTGGGTCCAAAATTTAAAATACACTGCCATTTACAATTGCTCCAAGCAATATCAATAAACTACTTTGGTATAAGTCCAACAAAGCATGTACAGAAACTATATGCTAAAAGTTTGTAAATATTGATGAAAGAAATGTAAAAAGACCTAATTCAATAGAGAGACATAACTTGTTTATAGATTAAAATACTCAACAAAGTACAGATGATTTATAAGTTGAACACATTTTCTCTCAGAATCCCAGCAGTGTTTTTTGTAGATATAGACAGTAAGGATGCTAAAATTTATGTGAAAAGGCAAAGGAACTAGAATAGCTAAGACAATATAGAAAAAGAAGGAGAATGTAGGAGGTTATAGGCTTACGATGCTAAGGCTTATACAAAGTAACTGAAATTGTGTTGTAATAGCAGAATAGATAGATGAATGAATCAGAAGAGAGATCTCAGAAGCAGACCACACAACTAGGCCCAGCTGTGTTTTGACAAAGATGCAAAAGGAATTGGCCATCCACAGGCAAAAGTATGATCTTTGATCCAAGACTCACATTTTGTATAAAAATTTAAATGGATCATATTTCTAAACATAAAGCACGAAACTTCAAAACTTGCAAGAAAGTATAGGAGACAACTTTTGTGATCTAATGTTAGGCTAAGAGTTCTAGATATATGACTAAAAGCACAAATATTGTCAAGTTGGATTTTATCAAAATTTAAAATTTCATAAAACTATTAGTTTTATGAAAGAACTAGTTATGAGAATGAAAATACAGCCACAGACTGTGAGAAAATATTTACAAAATTTTGGGTCGAGAATATATAAAGTGCTTGGATCCAGAATAGACTAAAAAAAAAAAAAAACACAAAACTTTGAAGACTCAACAGCAAANACAAAACTTTGAAGACTCAACAGCAAAAAAAAAAAAAAACCTAATCCACTTAGAAAATGGGCAAAAGATGCAGAGAGACTCTTCACTAAGGAAGAAATAAAAGAAAAATGTGAAGTGTTAGTTGCTTAGTCATGTCTGACACTTTTCAACCCCATGGACTGTAGCCCGCCAGACTCCTCAGTCCATGGAATTCTCCAGGCAAGAATAGTGGAGTGGGTTGCCATGCCCTTCTCCAGAGGATCTTCCTGACCTGGGGTTCAAAGCTGGGTCTTCTGCATTGCAGGCAGATTCTTTGTATCTGAGCCACCAGGGAAGCTCTAAAGAGGAAATACAGATGGCAAGTAGTCACATAAAAAGATATGGGCATTAGGGAAATGCAAATAAAGCTACAATGAAATATGACTGCACACGTATCAGAAAGGCTCAAATAAAAAAATACCGGCATATCCAGTGCTGATGAAAATGTAGAGCGCTTAATTTGTTCATAGCAGCTTTATTTGTAGTCACCCCAAACAGAAACAACCCAATATCTTTCAACAGGCAAATGAATCAACCAACTACTACTCAACCTTGAAAAGGAATTATTTTTAATTAGTTTATATCCTCAGCTGCATCAGGTCTTAGTTGCAGTATGCAGGATCTTCCTTGTGTCCTGCAGGATCTTTCATTATGGCACGTGGGCTAGGTACTCTGTGGCATGTGGGATCTTAGTTCCCTGACCAGGGCCTGAACCCATATCCCCTGCATTGCAAGGCAGATTCTTAACCACTGGACCACCAGGGAAGTCCCCAGGAATTCATCATTGAGGCATCCAACAATTTGAATGGATCTCAAGTGTATGATACACTTGAGGTGGCTGGGGAGCAGAGGGAAACAGATCAATCTCCAAAGGTTATATGCTATATTTTATATTGTTGTTCAGTCATTAAGTTGTGTCCGACTCTTTGGGACCCCATGGACTGCAGCACGCCAGGCTTTCCCGTCCATCACTATCTCCTGGAGTTTGTTCAAACTCATGTCCGTTGAATCAGTGACACTATCCAATCATCTCATCCTCTGTTGCCCCCTTCTCCTCCTGCCCTCAATCTTTCCCAGCACCCAGGTTTTCCAGTGAGTCAGCTCTTCACATCAGGTGGCCAAAGTACTGGAGCTTCAGCTTCTGCATCAGTCCTTCCAATGAATATACATTGATTTCCTTTAGGATTGACTTGTTCAATCTCCTTGCTGTCCAAGGGACTCTCAAGAGTCTCCTCCAGCACAATTCAAAAGTATCAATTCTTTGCACTCAGCCTTCTTAATGGACATGAGTTTGAGCAAACTGAGAGATAGTGGAGGACAGGAAAGCCTGGCGTGCTGCAGTCCATTGGGATGAAGAGTTGGACACAACTTATCGACTGAACAGCAACAATAATATCTTGAAATGACAACATTATAGAGATGGAGAACAAATCAGTGGTTGCCAGAGGTTAGGCTCAGGGAGAGTCTAATTACAAAAGGACAGAATAAGGGAGTTTCTTTGCAATGATCAAACAATTCTTTATTTTGATTGTGTTGGTGGTTACATGAATCTATATATGGGGTGAAATTTATGCTAAAAAGTCAAAAGGATTGCTTGTAAAAGCTCCTGAAATCTGAGCAAGTTCCGAGTTTAATTTACTATTGTAGTTTAATAAGTTTCTGTAGTTTAATTTACTATTGGACCACTGTCAATTTCCAGGTTTTGAAAATATACCTTGATTATGTAAGGTGCCATCACTGGAGAAATCTCGGTGGAGGTATATGAGAATTCTGTTCATTTTGCAACTTCCTATCAGTCTAAAATTATTTCCAAATTAAAATTTTTTTAAAACTTTAAATGGGCTTACTCGTAAAAGTTTGGGGACAGTGATAGAGCAGTATACAGCCATAAAAAGGGATGGCATATCTTTATGAAGCAGGATATCTTATGTACTATTCTTTCTCCCACTTCTTAACCACAGTGCATGGGGTATTCCCAGTGGTTCAGACGGTAAGAGTCTTCCTGTAATGTGGGAGACGTGAGTTTCATCCCTGAGTCAGGAAGAGCCCCTGGAGAAGGAAATGGCAACCCACTCTAGTGTTCTTGCCTGGACAATCCCATGGATGGAGAAGCCTGACGGGCTACAGTCCATAGGGTCACACAGAGTTGGTGACAACTGAGCAACGTCACTTTCACTTCTGACCACAATCCATAGCAAGTCGCAAGACTTTAACAAGTGACTGGGGAATAAATGAAGACGCTTAGTGCAATATGTGTCCTCGTTTGACTCTGAGGGTAGGAAAAAGGAGCTCCTTGCTTCCCCTCCCCCAGACCCTGTGTCCTGGGATCCTGGCTGGCAGGCACAGGGAGGCTTGGGTTTCCTGGAGCCAGAGATGGATGTCTGTGACACTGAGTGACAGAGTCGAGGATTCCTGGAAGAGCAATGAGCAGGTGGGCAGAGAGCAGGCCCAGGCCTGGCAGGGGGACGCTGTCTTCCCAGGGCTCCTTTCTGGCCATTTGGTTGGGTGGATGGCCCTGCAGTGATAGAGCCTCTTTTCCTGGCACAAGCTTGGGCTTTAGGCTGCTTTGAACTGCCTGCCTGCAGCTCTTCAAATTGTGCTGCCCTGCTTGAAGCCTCTTAGGTCTGGGTTTCCGTCCCCATTGCAACTTCCTAGTTGGATGCTCTCAAAACAGGTCGCCATCTCGTTGAGCCTCAGTGTTTCCATCTGTAAACTGGGAATAACATTTCCTTCACTTGCCAGACTCTTAAGTGGACATTGAGATTATTCAGGTCAAGGACTGAGAGCTGGGCAGGGGTTCTTGGTGTCCAAGAAAGATGATGTCTTTCACCTTCCTGTTCAGAATATGCAGCAGGTGCCAATGGAGAGAGTGGGCCTGGCCTTCTGGGGAGGTTTATTCTTCCCACTGATCCAGTGCACTGACTTCTCTCTGTATCCAGCTGCAGATAAGTTAAAACAATCTTAAAGGGACATGGGAGCCTTTACAGGTCAGGCCTTTGGAGAAGGTGTCAGGATGCTGTGTCCTAGTGGTGTGTCAAGCTTTCAAGATTCCTTTCCTGCCTCTGCTCTTTATCAACCCTCAGGCACCTTATGTTTTTTAATATTTATTTTATTTATTTCTTTATTTGGTTGCACCAGGTCTTAGTTGCCACATGCAGGATCTTTAGCTGTGGCATGTGAACTCTTAGTTGCCGCATGTGAGATCTTGTTCCCCGACCAGGGATCCAACCCATGCCCCAGCATTGGGAGCACAGAGTCTTAGCCACCAGACCAACAGGGAGGTCCCTCAGGCACCTTATTTAAGGTCTTAGAATTAGTTTCCCTGTTTGAAAGTAGGGACTGAGGCCCTCAACTCAGAGGTCTGTGTGAGCATTACATTTTTAAAAAGAAACATTACGGCGTGCACAGCACTTGGCGCCATGCCCTGCACCTGGGGGCTCCCAGTTACTGACAGGGATGATGATTCTCCATCGTCCCCATTGCCTGCATGGTTTTGCACACACTCGGGGTAGGGGATGACATTACAGAATTTGCAGGTGTTTGGAGCTGTAGGCACCGCCTCCTCTTCCACCTCGGGGGCTGTCATGGGAAATCAATGGCCAACCATATCAGGGGAGCCGAGGCCGCTGTCCCTGCAGGCTGTCCCCTGGGTAGCCTCCTCTGGGAACCACACAGAGAGTGGCTATCTGGGTTACCTGCAGCCTCACCCGAGTCACTCCCCGGAAACTGGGCCCCAGCCTTCTGGGCCAGATAACACCCTCAGTGTCCTCAGATGCCTGAGCCTGGGGAGGGGAGGGTGAGCAGGGGAAGCCCGCCTGTGATCAGCTCTCTGCAGGCACAGGGAGGAGGGAACTTGGTGTTCTGGAAGGCAGGTTTCTGCTGCCTTCACAGCCCCACTGACTTCACCCTAGCCCCACTGCCTGGGTTTCCCTGGGTTGTAGGAGACAGCAGGAGCCTCTCAAAGCGTGCAGTCTAGAGCTCTTATTTTCTGATGAGGAAACAGGTCCACAGAGAGTTGGGAAGGTCCCTCCTGCACAGACAGGAGCCAAATAGCTCCCACCACCTGGTTTCCTAGCTCCCGCTGGGGCTCTCCCCTTCTCTTCTCACCCGTTGCTACAGTCGATAAAACGGGGTGCAGTTCCCAATTCCACCGCTTGTTTCCTGGGAAGGGAAAGCTGCCGAGTATATCACTCTATGCCTTCATTTTATCGCCTGTGAAATGGGATCATAATATGAACCTCAGAGAACTGCTTCGAGAATGATATAAAACATGCTAGGTACACAGCTGGAACCTGGCAGACAATGACAGCGCGTGGGTATTAAGCTGACCTCTGATGCTTCCTGTTTAGAGGCTCAATGTCAGACACTGTTTAGAGGCTCTGCGTGTATTAACTCACTCCATCCTCCCGACAGGCAGGCTCAGTGTCACTCTTCAGAAGGGGAAATGAAATGGAGGCACCCACACATTAAGTAGCTCCCCTGCCACGGGGGTTAGAGCTGATTGTCTAAGGTTATGTCACGCTGGGCAGTGCACACTGGCTTCTCAGTAATGGTGAGGCTCTGAGGCTGGGAATCGTGAGGGAGGGACCAGGAACTGGATAGTTTTGACCACGAGACCCCTAGAGTGGTTCTCAACTGAGGGCCTTGGATATGTGGGTAGGTGGGGGGGTCTGGTTGTCATGACGATAGGACCATGGCTGGCATGAAATGGAAAGGGCCCAGAGACGGGATGTGTCCCATAGGAAAGACACAAAGAATTGCCTTGCTCCAAATGCTAGTAGCCCCCAACTGATAAACCTGTACATTAAGAAACACCCAGGGGCCGTAGGAGCTTACAATCCCACTCTGGCCATATACCCTGACAAAACTGTAATTCAAAAAAAATACATGCATATATTCATAGGAGCCCTGTTTACATTAGCCAAGACATGAGAGCAACCTAAGTGTCCATCAAGAGATGAATGGATAAAGAGATGTGGTATGTATGTGTAGGTAAGTATGTATATACAAACATACATGCACACACACACACATATACACACACACAATGGAATACTACTCGGTCATAAAAAAGAATGAAATAATTCCATCTGCAACAACGCGAATGGTCCTAGAGATGATCACACTAAGTGAATGAGTTAGACGAAGATAAATACCATATGGTGTCGCTTATACGTGGGATCTAAAAGATGACACGATGAACTTCCACAAAACAGAAGCAGACTCACAGACAGAGAACAGATCTGTAGTTGCCAAGGGGAGTGATGATGGACTGGAAGTTTGGGGTTAGCAGATGCAAACTATTATATATAGAAAGGATAAACAGCAGTGTCCTATGGTAGAGCACAGGGAACTATACTCAATATCCTATAGTAAACCATAATGGCAAAGATATGAAAAAGTATGTATAGACATATACATACTTATATATAGAATGCTATGGACAGAGGAGCCTGGTGGGCTACCGTCCATGGAATCAAAAAGTAGCTGAGTGACCAACACTTCACTTTGGACATACATGAATCACTCTGCCATATACCTGAGACAAAACACAGCATTGTAAATCAACTATACTTCAATAAAATAAATTTAAAAAGAAACATCCAAGGAACAGGGGGCTGTCTTGTGAGGACAGGATGCAAAGACAAGCCTCTGATGAGGTGAAATATTTGGGGTGGGGCATCAGGGTGCCTGCAGGACAGAGCGAGGCACTTGGGGTCCTGGGCCTCTCTTTGGGTCACCTAGGAAAAAAATTAAAGGGATAAAGGCCAAGGTTAGATAAGGTCGATGCTTCGCAATCTTTGGTACATGAAGCAACATTTATCATTTCAGTAATTACCTACTTTAATGTGCATTAGAAAAATAACTAGCACATCAGATCCACGATTAAATGAATATTATATTTAAGATGAGTGTAAAGGAAGTATTTGAATTTGTTTTTGAAGCAGGTAGAAATGTGCAGTAACTAGGCCAATGTTAGTGGGCTTGTCAGGAAAGTTATTGTTGGAGAATGACTGACAGTTGGAAACCTCTGGACCAGGTGTCCCCTCAAGCCCTCGTGTTCTTAAAATAGGCATCAAAAATCAAGATGGAGCACAAAGTGGTTAAAAGGGAAATCTGTCGGGACTCAGGGGACAGACAAAGGGATGAAGGAGAAGAAGCCCCGTATTCCTCTTCCCTGATGTGTAGCTCTTTGGGCACTAACAGCTGGTCCTGCCCTTCCCCTCTTCTCGCCAGGAACCACTAGGGCAGAGATAGCCCAGACCAGGGCCTTGCCATTCAGGCCTTATCTTAGTCGCTGAGTGCTACTGTGGCCCAGTACCACCAACCGTGACTTAAACAACAGAAATGTGTTGTCTTACCTTCTGGAGGCTACAGGTCCAAGGTCAAGGAGTTGGTAGGGTTGGTTTCTTCCAAGGCTGGAAAGGAAACCTGTCCCAGGCCCTCTTCTGCTCTGGTAGCTGCAGGCGGCCTTTGGTTTACAGACGGTGCACTTCCGTTGTCCTCCTGAGGTCTTCCCTCTGTGTGTTTTGGTCTCTGTGTCTAAACCCCCCTTTTTACAAAGAACCAGTCTCAGGGAATTGGGGCCCACTGTCATCACATCCCACTGCACCTTACCTGTCTTTGTTGCTGTTTAATCACTAAGTCTTATCTGACTCTTTCCAACCCCATGGACTGTAACCCACCAGGCTTCTCTGTCCATGGGATTTCCCAAGCAAGAATACTGGAGTGCATTGCTATTTCCTTCTCCAGGGGATCTTCCCAACCCAGGAATTGAACTTGGGTTTCCTGCATTGCTGGCAGACTCTTTATCATCTGAGCCACCAGGGAAGTTCTGCAGACTATTCCCAAATAAGGTCATAGTCACAGGAACTGGGGATTAGGACCTCAGCCTCTTTCAGTACAGTTCAGTTGCTCAGTCGTGTCCGACTCTTCGCAACCCCATGAATCACAGCACCCCAGGCCTCCCTGTCCATCACCAACTCTCGGAGCTCACTCAAACTCATGTGCATCACGTCAGTGATGCCATCCAGCCATCTCATCCTCGGTCGTCCCCTTCTCCTCCTGCCCCCAATCCCTCCCAGCATCAGTCTTTTCCAATGAGTCAACTCTTCGCATGAGGTGGCCAAAGTACTGGAGTTTCAGCTTCAGCATCATTCCCTCCAAAGAAATCCCAGGGCTGATCTCCTTCAGAATGGACTGGTTGGATCTCCTTGCAGTCCAAGGGACTCTCAAGAGTCTTCTCCAACACCACAGTTCAAAAGCATCAATTCTTCAGTGCTCAGCTTTCTTCACAGTCCAACTCTCATATCCATACATGACCACTGGAAAAATCATAGCCTTTGGGGGGACACAATTCAACCCATAACCAGCCTGTTTTGGTGAGTAGAAGGGAGGGAGGTGGCAGATCCCCGGAATGAATCTTCTGACCCCCAAATCTACTTTTATTCCAACTGATCTGCTCCACAGCATCCTTCCTGCCCTTCTTTCTTGAAAATGTAGTTATTTGTTAAATAGGCAGTTTATATAGACCGTGCAAAATGAGGGTCTGTGTTTTGCCTTTTGATGGCTATGGAGCAACAGTAATGCTGTTATAACTTCTATCACGTCTCCTAACACTCTTTGTTATTATTCTATTCTAGTATGCTCAGTCACTCAGTCGTGTCTGACTCTTTACAGCCCCATCGACCGTAACCCTCCAGGTTTCTCTGTCCATGGAATTATCCTGGCAAGAATACTGGAGCACATTGTCATTTCCTCCTCCAGGGGATCTTCGCAACCCAGGGATCGAACCTGCGTCTCTTGTGTCTCCTGCCTTGGCAGGCAGATTCTTTACCGCTAGTGCCCCCTGGGAAGCCCCAATACACTTCAATCATGTTACTAATATGTGTGCCAGACACTTTCCTAAATGTTCATCATACACTAATGCTCAGTGACTCCGTGATGTAGGTACTATCCTGACCCACTTTCCTGATGAGGAAACTGAGGCTCTGTGGTGACCTCCCTGAGGCCACACACACTTGGAATCTTGACTCAGAGTCTGTGCTCTACTCACCATGTCACTGTCCCCCACATAAGCACCTGGTTGGTAGACATGCCCAAAGGTATTTGACCAGTATCCACTCTTTTGCTCTTTATACTGCTATGAGTTTCTTCAGACATGTGTGATTTCTGCATGCAGGTGAATGTGTTTTTTAGATAAATGCCTCAGAGAGGAATTTGTAGATCAGAGGGTTTATGCACATATTATTTTATTTTACCCTAATTCTTTGCCACTTTTAGTAGTGAACAGAGAAGCAAGCAGGCTATAAACTAACTTTGCCTTGGTCACCAACTCCTACTCAGTGTGATATAACAACTGTGTATGGGACCACTCCTGGGGAGACAGAGAAAGGATGAGTCCTGAATGCTGTCCTCACAGTCTAGCAGGGGACAGAGACCAATTCCTAGGTAACTGGTCCCTGGATTACCTACATCTCATAGCCTGGGGTTTCACAGGCTGACTGTTTCAGAGTCTGGGCAGGGACAGAATCCCAGCTCCACTGAGCATACTCCTGGTCTATCAGGAGTGGACAGAAGACAATGGCCATTCCTAGTATCCTGACACGCCGGGCCAGCCTCTGCCCCACCTCCAAACACTCTCTAGTGCTGAGTAGCAGCTGCCTCCTTTTTATTGCGCCTACTGAGTCCAGAGAAGTTAATGATTGCCTCAAGCTTAGGCTACCAAATCATCTTTCTCTTTCTCTCTCTTACTTTTTTCTGGAGATTCCAGAAATCTGGCTTTTTATGTGAAATGTCCTGACGTTTTCATGCTAGCAACTAATTAAGATTAAAAACAAAAAAGCAACAAAGGCCACTGCTGAGACCAAACAAAACCCATCTGCAGGCCAGATGTGGCTGGTGGGCCACCGCTTTGCCTTGGAGTCAGGCGGGCATGGCTCTGTCCCAGCTCTGCCCCTCAGGAGATGAGCGACCACGTCATCATTGGAAGCCTGGGTGACCTCGTCTGCAGAAGGGCAGTGATGATCCCTACTTCCCGTGATTGAATTTGAGTGATGGATGATTCGTGTAAATTACCTGACATGTTGCTGGCACTCAGGAGGTGGCAGATGACTGTTATTGTTATGGTAATGACATGAAATGAAAGTCAGGGCTGTGGTAGACAGAGATTTCAAGGGAAGCTGATTCCATGGTGAGCTTGTCAAGTTTTAGCTGTTGGGGAGACCCCAGATGGTGTTGTCCAGAGGTAATTGGAAATGTGTGTGCAGAGAGGAGATTTTTATATGGGGGAGGGGTGTCTTCTATTGAGAGAGTTTCTCTTTCCATAGAGGTGAGACCTTTTTTTAATTACCTCTTAATATACTTTTCTGAATTCTGAAAGTTCATAGCCTTCTGGCCACCATCTTCATGTTGGATGCTCTAAAGCTTGTCATCATCACTTCCTGGAAAACAGTACAATTCTCCAACTGGCTGCTCTTCTGATGGGAGGTGAACCTGGAATGAGAAAGTCAAGCTAGAACTGGTTATTGGAAATTGCAGCCCATGAGGCAGAGGTGATGGAGACTGCAGGCAGTGGGTTCATCACGAACATGGAGCTCAAATGATGCCAACAAGCATTTTCTGAGAATTCTCACTTTTTGGAAGAACCCATGGACTCCAGTTAGGAGATATGGGCTCTCATTGCTGTTCTGCTTTGTATTCTCTCTGTGACGTTGGTCAAGCCACTTCCATTCTTTAGATCGAGGGTCCTTATTTGTAAAGCAAATATGTTCGACTGTGTTTTAGTGTGCTAGGACTACCAAACAAAGTACCATCAATAGAAAGCTTAAACAACAGAAAAAAAATTTTTTAATCGTTTTATTTATTTATTTATTTATTTTTGGCTACGCTTGGTCTTCATTGCTGCTCAAGCTTTTCTCTGGTTGTGGAGGGCCGGGGCTATTGCTAGTTGTAGGTCGTGGGCTTCTCATAGTGACAGCTTCTTTTGTAGTGGGGTACCGGCTCTAGGGCTCGTGGGCTTCAGTAGCTGCAGCTCCTGAGTTCTAGAGCTCCAGCTCAATAGTTGTGCCCCAGCTTAGTTGCTCTGTGGCATGTGGGATCCTCCCAGACCAGGGATCGAATCAATGTCTCCTGCATTGGCAGACAGATTCTTTACCACTGAGCCACGAGGGAAGCCCCAAGAAATTTATTTTCTCACCATTCTGGAGTCTGGAAGTCCAAGATCAGGGTGCCATCACGGTCAGGTTCTGATGAGAGTTCTCTCCTTGGCTTATAGATGGCCATCTTCTCCCTGTGTCTTCCCAGGGTTGTCCCTCTCTGTGTGTCTGTGTCCTAACCTTTTTGTAAGGACACCAGTCATACTGGATTAGAGCCCACCCTAAGAACCTCATTTTAACTTGATCACCTCTTTAAAGACCCCATCTCCACACATAGTACATGCTGAGATATTGGGGGTTAGGATTTTAACATATGAATTTGGGTAGGGGGCTCAATTCAGCCCATCATTGACCAGATCAATGTTTCCCAAAATAGGAACTCCTGCTACTGGTTGAATTAACTTTATATCAAATGCAGAGATGAGCCTTAAAGAACAATCAATCATTCTGATTACTAAAGGAAGAAAGTATTTGGCTCAGTACTACTGTGCCTTTAACACCTTTCTGACACTTGCCAGAACAAATGGAAAGCAGGCCTCAGGCACAAAGCCATAGGCATGAGACCATATCTTTATTAGCTACCTGTCACTGTGTAACAAGCTACCCTCAAACTTAGTGAGTTCAAACAACTCACATTTATTATATTATAGTTTCTATAAGTCAGGAGTTAAGAAACAAGCTAGCTGAGAAGTTCAAGTTCAAGGTTTCTCATAAGCCATTACCTAAAGGCTTGACTGTCACTGGCGGATATACATCTTGAAGGTGAATCAACTTGGCACTGGCTATTGCAGGGAGCCCTCAGTTGGCTTGTCCTGTGGCTGCTTGAGCATCCTCACCACATGGCGGCTGGCTTCCTCCAGAATGAGCAATAGAGAAAACAAGAGAGCAAGGAGGAAACCACAATGTCTTTGGTGCCCTGGCCTCAGAAGCCATCCACTGTCATTTCCACAGTGTCCTATTAGGAGACTGTGGGATGAACGGGGCACAAGCCTGCCCTATTTCTTGTGGGAAGGAACCACACAAGGGCGTGAGTCCCAGTAGGCAGGGATCACTGAGGGCTAGCTCAGAGACTGACACGGTCCTGGTTACCTTATCTATATCTGTATACAGAGAAAATAGATATTGATGTTTTGTGCTCATTTAAATTATAATTGATATTCTATTAATACGAGGCTTCCCTGGTGGCTCAAATAGTGAACAGTCCACCTGTAATGCAGGCAACCCGAGTTTGATCCCTGGATCAGAAAGATCCCCTGGAGAAGAGAATGGCAACCTTGGAGAATTCTTCCCTGGAGAATTCCATGGACAGAGGAGCCTGGAAAGCTATAGTCCATGAGGTCACACACTCAGACATGACTGAGCAACTAACACACACATATTATTAATATATATAAATATATAATCTACTTTTTTCCCAGTTGATAAGTTTTTGAGGTCAATCTGTATTGCCCTAAATAGATCTGGTTCATTCCCTTAAATTATCAGGTGCATTTTCATTTATCCTTCCCCTAGTAACAGCCATTTAGATTGCTTCCAATTTTTTGCTTTTATAACAATGGCTAAAACATCTTTATACATGTCTTAGGATAGATAATGAGAAGATAAATTGGTGAAGTATAGAATATGTGTGTTCTATATTTTGCTAAATGTGGCCAATTGCCCTTCATAACAATTAAACTGATTTTACTGATTGACACTCCCTCACAAAAATATTTCCATTGCCTCACGATATTACTAACTCTTGATGTTGCCAGACATTTTCATTTTTTAAAACACTTGGGCTGCACTGAGTCTTTGTGTGGCAAACGGGCTCTAGAACACGTGAGCTCAGTGGGTTTATTTACTCTGCAGCATGCGGGATCTTAGTTCCCCTGTTAGGGATCGAACTCATGTCCCCTGTATTGGAAGGCAAGTTCTTAACCACTGGGCCACCGGGGAAGTCCCCCAGACTTTTTTATTTAATTTTTGCCAATCTAATGGATATAGAAATGGTATCTCAGTGTTTTAATTGTGATAAGAAACACATAAGGCTTCCCTGGTGACTCAGTGGTAAAGAATCTGCTTGCAATGCAGGAGACCCAGGTTCAATCCCTGGGTCGGGAAGATCCTCTGGGGGAGGAAATGGCAACCCACTCCAGTATTCTTGCCTGGAGAATCCCATGGACAGAGGAACCTGGTGGGCTATAGCCCAGGGGTCACAAAGAGTCAGACACGACTGAGTGAGTAACACACACACACACGCACACACACACACAAGAAACACATAACATAAAATTCACCACCTTATTTTGCGTACAGTTTGCTCATATTAGTTCTATTCACGTAATTGTGCAACAGCTGTCTAGAACTTGAATTTCACCTTGCAAAACTGAAACTCTATACTCAGTTGGCCAATAGCTTCCTTTTCTCCCTCCTCCCAGCCCCTGGTACCTGCCATTCCACTCTGTTTGTTTCATTTGTTTGTTTTGTTTGGCTACTTTAGATAATTCATTTAGGTGGAAGCATACAGTATTTGTCTTTTCATAATTGGTTTATTTCCCTAGCAGAGGTCCTCAAGTTTCATCCATGTTGTAGCATATGACAGATTTTCCTTATTTTTTGAGGCTGAATAAGATTCCGTTGTGTGGATATACTAAGTTGTCTTTGTCCTTTCATCCATAGATGGATATGTGGATTGCTTCCACCTATAGGCTATTGTGAATAATGCTGCTGTGAACATAGACATATACATATCTCTTATTTTAATCCTTTTGGATATATACTCAGAAGTGGGACTGCTAGATCTCACAATAATTTTATTTTATTTTTTTAATTTTTATTTTAACTTTAGTTTACTTTACATTACTGTATTGGTTTTGCCAAACATTGACATGAATTCACCACAAGTGTACATGCGTTCCCAAACATGAATCCCCTCCCACCTCCCATCCCATACCATCTCTCTGGGTCCTCTCCTTGCACCAGTCCCAAGCATCCTGCATCCTGCATTGGACATCGACTGGCGATTCATTTCTTACATGATAGTATACATGTTTCAATGCCATTCTCCCATCTCATCCCACCCTCTCCCTCTCTCTCTCCCCCAGAGTCCAAAAGTTCTCTCTATAGATCTGAGTCTCTTTTGTTGTCTCGCATACAGGGTCATCATCCCCATCTTTCTAAATTCCATATATATGCGTTAGTATACTGTATTGGTGTT
>SJYQ01000535.1:232430-256689 GCA_006410935.1 Redunca redunca | reverse complement strand
CCATCTCATCCTCTGTCATCCCCTTCTCCTCCTGCCCTCAATCTTTCCCAGCATCAGGGTCTTTTCAAATGAGTCAGCTCTTTGCATCAGGTGGCCAAAGTACTGGAGTTTCAGCTTCAGCGTCAGTCCTTCCAATGAACACCCAGGACTGATCTCTTTTAGGATGGACTTGTTGGATCTCCTTGCATTCCAAGAGATTCTCAAGTGTCTTCTCCAACACCACAGTTCAAAAGCATCAATTCTTCAGTGCTCAGCTTTCTTCACAGTCCAACTCTCACATCCGTACATGACCACAGGAAAAACCATAGCCTTGACTAGACGGACCTTTGTTGACAAAGTAATGTCTCTGCTTTTTAATATGCTGTCTAGGTTGTTCATCTTAAAGGTTTCCATGACTCCAAGATGAACAAGGAGTAAGCATCTTTTAATTTCATGGCTGCAATCACCATTTGCAGTGATTTTGGAGCCCAGAAAAATAAAATCATCCACTGTTTCCCCATCTATTTGCCATGAAATGATGGGACTGGATGCCATGATCTTCATTTTCTGAATGTTGAGCTTTAAGCCAACTTTTTCACTCTCCTCTTTCACTTTCATCAAGAGGCTCTTTAGTTCTTCTTCATTTTCTGCCATAACAGTATTGTCATCTGTATATCTGAGGTTATTGATATTTCTCCCAGCGATCTTGATTCCAGCTTGTGCTTCCTCCAGCCCAGTGTCTCTCATGATGTACCCTGCATATGAGTTAAATAAGCAGAGTGACAATATACAGCCTTGACATACTCCTTTTCCTATTTGGAGCCAGTCTGTTGTTCCACGTCCAGTTCTAACTATTGCTTCCTGACCTGCATACAGGTTTCTCAAGAGGCAGGTCAGGTGGTCTGGTATTCCCATAGTTTCCAGCAAAGACTTTCACTATTCATTCACTCATTCATTTATTGTGTTAATCAGTCTACTAATTCTCAATCCATACTGATTGGTGACACCAGCAGGAAGTCAGGTCCAAGTTCATTCAAATGAAGTCTGTCTGTTCCTTTCCTGTCACTGAGATGCTGTCGAGGTCCCAGTGGCTCCAGGCACCCTTCACGGCAGCATCCATGACAAGACAGCAGGGGGAAAGGCGGCTGCGTTTTGAGGGCCCCTGTGTGTGACCTTTGTTATGCTCCTTCCTGGCTCTGACCCTCAGTCTCGTAATCCTGGGAGGCAGCGTCTTTTATTCCCATTTTGCTGGTCACTGTCCCAGCAGGCTGGGATCGGGCCATTTGGCAGTCAGCTCAGTGCATTCAAGGTGCGTGTCCAGCCCTACCTCAGCCCTTCCCGGTGCTGAATTTCCATCTGGGGTCTGGTTGCCACCCCCGTGTGCCCCTGGTCTTCTCCGGTCACTGGTAACTTTCAGTCTTAGAGCCACTTCACCTCTCCCATGGCAACTCCTATTAATCTCACCCAGGAGAACTGGCAGCTATTTTCTGAATCCCTCCACAGGACACATGGAACTTTCTGGATGCAAAATTCAAACCTCCCCTCTACCTAACCAATAGGGTGTACTGATTTTGTTTTAATGTCATCTCTTTTCAAAGTCATATGGGAAATGTTGTTTCTTGTCTCTCATATGAGAAATGAAGCAAAACTCTTCTGCTCTGGGCTTTTTCTGTACCCTATCTAATAATCCTCTCATATGGGTCCTGCCTAGATGGACATTCCAACACAGCTGATGGCTTCTGGCCTCTGTCCCTCTTCTACACTCTGCACTCCACTGGATTGGAAGAGGGTGACCCTTAGGAGTAGAGAGGCAAGTGGCTCAAGGAAGGAAGCCAGTTGGCTGATAGGAGATGTAAGTCAGCAGATATTTGAAAATCTTACCTGTTACTCTAGGCTTCCCTTGTGGCTCAGCTGGTAAAGAATCTGCCTGCAATGCCGGAGACCTGGGTTTGATCCCTGGGTTGGGTAGATCCCCTGGAGAAGGGAAAGGCTACCTCCAGTATACTCCAGTATTCTTGCCTGGATAATTCCATGGACTGTATAGTCCATGGGGCCGCAAAGAGTCAGACATGACTAAGTGACTATCACCTGTTACTCTACCTACCAAGGGTCTTGGGAGGGTTAAATGGGAGATGTATATACATGCTATCTGTACACATGAAAATAGATTTTAAAAGTACAGAGTGCTTAGGTTCTAGAATCAAACTGACCAGGTTGACATCCTACCCTCATCAGCTGAAAACTGTATAACCTTCGGCAAATCACTTAAACTCTCTGAACCTCAGTTTGCTCCACTGTATAAAAGGGATAATATTAACCCCTACCTCACTGACTTGTGAGAAGTACATAAAAGAATGCCTCATATTCATTAGGATGTGTGTTTGGGTGCTAATAGCAAAAGTTGGGTGCCAATTTTATTTGAGGATATGTGCTCTTTGGCGTTACTCTGAATAAAAATGAGGGTTTTTTTTAATTACTAGGGAAGAAGAACGTGGGTGTTCAGTAGGTATCTAGCAAATGAGCTTTGCTGTGCTTAGTAAAGTGGTCTCAGCATAGTGCATAGCACTGAAAAATGCTAGGTAGTGGTTATATTGGTCATGCACTGCATTCAGGGGACCTGAAATTTGGACTGGCCACTACATGGTTACAAGGCAATTAGGGAGAAAACATTGTGGGGTCTTTTGGAATCACCCTGTTGTCACCACTGCAGGCAAGACAGGTCTCATTGTTTCCTTGCCAGATCCCTCACTACAGGGCACAGAGTAGGTGCTTAAGAAGCATTTTGTTGCGCGAGTGAATGAATGAATGAACCCCTTTGGTTATGTTGAATCTCTGTGTGCAGAACCTCCAACTGACCTCTGAGTGGCTTTGGTTGAGCACTGGTGGCAAAGCCCAGCTCTGTTCTTCCCACGGTATACAACAGCAAACTCTCATCTTAGATTTCATTTCCAGCGTTTCCTGGCCTGAACTTTGGAATATGCCAGGCTTTATGCACTCTACCGTTTTGTGTGCCAATGTCTCTCTCCCTCACCACCCCCTAAAGGTGCTAATCCAGTTGCTCACAGTAAATGGTGTGAATTTCTTCCAACCACCACGGTCATGTTTCTTAATCAATAACCTGACTTGTCAGCACCAACTAAACACAGCTTTCATTTGAAGAGGAGGAAGCCAAAGGACAATGCTGCAAAAGCATATCGAAAAGGAATCCTTTCTTCCATACATTAATTAGTTCATTAAGTCAACAAATAATTGGAATCCTTTGAGCGATGATTATGTGCCAGGCCCTGCTCTGAACATTATACATGTTCAGACCCAGTTAATCCTTATAGTCTTTCAAGGTATTATGACCATCCCTATTTTATATGTGAAGGAACAAGTAGCTTAATAGTTTTTAAAATATATTGCAAGTCAGGCGCTGTGCCTAGGGGCTGAAGATGTAGTAGTGAAAGGAAGAGACATGAACTTCTGTCTCATGGTACTTAGAGTCTAGGGGGAAAATGTGAACAAAAAGAAAACAGCAAAGTCTACACAATCGTTTCAGACCATTGTTTCAGCTAGGATGCTTTTGACTGCAAGTACCCTATAACCCAATGGGTTCCCTGGTGGCTCAGACAGTAAAGAATCTGCCTGCAATGCGGGAGATCAGGTTCTATCCCTAGATCAGGACTATCCCCTAGAGAAGGGAGTGTGTTACCCACTCCAGCATTCTTGCCTGGAGAATTCCATGGACAGAGGAGCCTGGTGGGCTACAGTCCATGGAGTCACAAAGAGTTGGACACGACTGCGTGACTGACACTTGCACCAGATAACCCAATACAGTGGTGTCAACCCTAGGGATTTATTTTTCTCCCTGGAAAAGATAGTAAGAGACTGTTGGTACTGGTTATTTGGCTCAAGAATTCAATATTTGCCTGGTCTTTCCCTCATGGTCACAGAATGGCTGAACAGCTCCAGTCATTACCCCTGTGATTCAGCAGGAAGATGGAAGAGGGGCAGTGCCTGCATCTCCCATTGCCCAGATCTGGGTGAGATGGCCAGCTCCACCTGGATGGTCACTAAGGAGAAGGATGCTGCCAGTGCAAGTCAGGTCAGCCAACCAACAATGTATGACACAGGACGTGCTACAAAAGAAATCTAACAGGACAGTGAGAGGGAGGGCTCCTGGTTGGGGCAAGGGACATATGCACAGAAAGCTAATGACTAGGGGCCAACACTGCAAAAATCTGAGGACAGAGCAAAGCAAAGAGGCTTATTTGGAAATGAGCATGGTACGATCTTGGGAGAGAGAAAAGTCTGGAGAAGCTGGAGCAGGAGAATCCTGGGAAGCAAGGCAAATGAAGGGTGAATAGAAAGCCAGGAGTTAGATCACACAGAGTCTCTTGGGTCCTTTAAGGAGTTTGGATCTTACTCTATATGTGATGGGAAGTTACTGGAACCTTTTAATCAGGGGGCTGAAATGATCTGATTGTCTTGAAAAGAATTACTGGGGCAGAAGAACTGTTGTGAGAATCACGAGGCCTAAGGAGACTTAATTCTAGTGATGGAATAGTTTTTCCCAGCTCCCTCTTCTTGGGTTTACTTTTTCTGTCTCTTGGACCTCTTCTGCCCACTTCTGACTTCACAGCAGCTGCTGGAGAGCTGGACTGTGTCATCTCTGTGCCCCCAGCACCTAGGTCAAGGCCAGCACTTGGTAAACATCACCTGAGCTGAATGGGATAGAGGCAAGCACTGTATTGCAGGGTTCCCAAACTTCTGCCTCTCACACTCTGCTCTTATGATTTGGGCTGGAGGAGTGGCTCTTCACCGGTGAGTGAAGAGGGGGCCTCTGGCAATGTCTGGAGGTATGTGTGGTTGTCACAGCCAGAAGGAGGGTGGGATTTGTTTCTGGCAGCCAGTGGGTAGAGACCAGGGGTGCTGCTCACCATTCCACAATATAGAGTTTTCCAGCCCCAAGTGCCAACAGTGCTGAGGTTGAGGAAGCCCAGACTCAATCTACATACCTATTCTGTTATTTCTTTAATCTTTCCTTTTACATTAGTTCACTTTAATTAAAAAAAAAATTTAGAGAAACCATGTATTACTATACAAGTAAGAAACCAGTGTCACTTGCCGTAAATAGAAGATAGCCGGAAAGAAAAATACTCAGAAAACAAATATTGATTACATCGTAGTTGGACGTTGTTGCTAGTCAAGGCTCTGTGTTTTCTCTTTTGTTGAAACAGGAGTTTGGGGAATTCCCTGTTGGTCTAGTGGTTAGGACTCTGTGCTTCACTGCAGGGTATGTGGGTTAGATTCTTGGTTGGGAAACTAAGGTCCCACACACAGAGATGTAATGAAAAATAAGTAGCGGCAGAGTTTGGTCAAAGTCATGAAAGATTAAGGAACTGTTTCAGATTAAATGGGAGTTAAGAGAAACAACAGATAAAGGTGTATAATTCTAGAATGGATCCAGGACCTGAAAATAAAAAATTGTAGAAATAACTTTACTAGGACAATTCACTAACTTTGACTATGGACTATATTTTAGATACTTGCTAGGTAAGGGAATGTTCTTATCCTTAGGAGATATATGAAATATTTATGAATAAAAGATCACACACACACACAAAAAGTCACAACATTGGCAGTTTATTCTCAAATGTTTTTTTAAAAGGTGTGTGTATGTGCACATTTGTGTATATACACATACATCTGGGCTTCCCTGGTGGCTCAGATGGTAAAGAATCTGCCTGCCATGCAGGAGATCCATGTTCAATCCCTGGGTCAGGAAGTTCCCCTGAAGAAGGGAATGGCTACCCACTCCAGTATACTTGCCTGGAGAATTCCATGGACAGAAGAGCCTGGTGGGCTACAGTCCACGGGGTCACAAAGAGTTGGACACAACTGAGCGACTAACACACACATACACAGAGAGAGAAAGCATAAACGACACAACTGTAAACGGTTGATAAATGTAGGTGAAGAGTCTGAGAGAGTCTATTTTACTGTTCTTGTAACTGTGCTATAGGTTTGGATTTTTGCAAAATAAAAACTAAAAGCGGGGACTTCTCTGATGGTCCAGTGGCTAAGACTCTACATTCCCAATGCAGGGGACCTGGGTCCACTCGCAGGTCAGGAACTAAATCCCACATGCCCCAACTAAGAGTGTGCATGCCACAAGCAACTGAAGATCCCACATGCCACAACTAAGACCTGGCACAGCCAAATAAATAAATATTTTTTAAAAACTTAAAAGCAAGGAGACAAATGAAGCATCTCTCCTAGATGTACCTCCAACATCACAATGTTCTTGAATTTTTTAAAACCTCTAAAGGGCTTCAATGTTAATTTCTAATAAGTTGGACACTTCCTATTTCACTTCCAAAAATAGGTAACAAAGATTAAGATGTCTACCAAACAGGAAATTGACACTTTCCCTGCCATCATATTTATGTTGATAAGATAGCCAAATTAACTCAAGAATGGTGCTAGGATAAGGGTGGTATTCTAATGTTGTGACATCACATTTCTGGAGAAGTTAGTTATGTAGAGCTTTGAGAGTGTGTTCTCAGTCAGTGTGCCTGATGAGGCTGTGATGTTCTGGGTACCCGTTGATTGATTAGTAAAGGAAAAAATGTTCTTTACAAAAATATTAGTAGTTGTTGCCCAGGTGTTAAAGGACTACCAGCTAGAGACTTCTTCAGCAGAAGGACTGACAGTGGAGTGCTTTCCTCCCTCGGTGATTCCAGGGTTTCCAGGCCTGGGTGAACCACCCAGAGGCCTTCGGAGGCTCTTTGGTGCCATGAAAGTTATAGCGGTGAGACTTGGTTTTCTCAGCTGCAAAATGGAAATAATACGCGACAAGCCAGGTGCCGATTTGGAGGTAGGTAGTCGCAATGGCACCCCACTCCAGTACTCTTGCCTGGAAAATCCCATGGACAAAGTCATGAAAGATTAAGGAACTGTTTGGTAGGCTGCAGTCCATGGGGTCCATGGGGTCGCGAAGAGTCCGACACGACTGAGCGACTTCACTTTCACTTTTCACTTTCATGCATTGGAGAAGGAAATGGCAACCCACTCCAGTGTTCTTGCCTGGAGAATCCCAGGGACGGGGGAGCCTGATGGGCTGCCGTCTATGGGGTCGCACAGAGTTGGACACGACTGAAGCGACTTGCAGCAGCAGCAGCAGCAGTCCTGCTGTCTGAAGTCTCTAGACAGTACTGACCTGACTTGCCACCCCAACCCCATTCCAAATCCCAGAGGAATTCCAGTGTCCTCGCAAAGATGTCATCGGATTCTAGGGGCCTGACACTGTCACCTGGGCCTCAGCTGCTTCCTGTCACAGCAGACTTTTCGTTCTCCCTCTGGGTCTTGTGGAAAATCCTTTGTCTTCACTCTGCAGGCACTCAGCCCCTTGCTGTGATTTCCAGCATTCACGTATACACAAAGGCACACACAAACACAAACCAAGGCACATAGACATGCCTAAGCACAGTCATAGAGATACACATAGACTCAGAGAGTAACGTTCACAGACACACAGAGATACACAGAGCATTCACAGACACACACACGACATAGATTCATCTAGACACACGTACAGTTACACACGTGATGGACACACAGACACATATCCAGACGCAGATCTGAGTGTATGGTAGACTTTACAAGGGTCTTGGGATCTGGAAGCAGTTTTCAATACAAACAGCTGATAAATGTGTGTCTGGTGTCTTCCATCCAAATCCCCTGAGCAGCCTTCTTTTCCTCTTTTTCCTCCCATCCCACCCCCAATATTCTTCTCCTTTTTTTTTTTTCCAGCTATGCTGTGTGGCATGTGGGATCTTAGTTCCCTGACCAGGGATATAACCCATGTCCCCTGCATTGGAAGCTCAGAGTCTTAACCACTAGACCAACAGGGAAGTCCCTGCACTATTTTTCTTTTTTTCCTTAAAAGAACAGGTTCTTCTAAGCTTCCTAATCTCAAGCTCTGCTCTGGATGTTGCCTCATGTGTCTCTTCTCTCACAGACATGCTCTGCTAAGGAACAGACCTTCCAATCTGGCTTCTTCCTCTCAGATCAGCTTTTGTGAAGGAAAAGAGCAGCAGAGAGATTGATTTCACCACTGATGTGAATCACGCCCCATGCCCTCACACAATCTTACTATACTGTCTTCGTCTATTCTGGCCACTATAACAAAAATACCATAAGCTGGGAGGCTCCCAGACATTTACTGCACACAGTTCTGAAGTCTGGAAGTCCAAGATCAAGGTGCTGGCTGATCCAGTGAGTGGTGACAGCCCACTTCCAGATTCACAAACGCTGACTTCTCACCGGGCCCTCACGTGGTGAAAGGGGTGGGGGAGCATAACAGGGTCTCTTATCAGGGCACTAATCTCCTCCATGGGGGCTCCACCCTCATGACCTAATCACCTCCCAAAGGCCCACTTCCTAACAGCATCCCATTGAGGGTTATGTTTCAATGTAGGAATTTGGGAAGTGGAGGAGACATGCACAGCACATGATTATACTCTGTTGTTACATTTGAGGGGGGGGGTGTTGGCCTGGTGGTAGAGGTGCTGAGGATTTTATTCACCACCATTGAGTAGGGGTGTTGGGAGGACCAATGTGAAATGCAGTGGTCGTTGCAGTGATGGAGGATGCCGTGGATTTAGGGTTCTCTTCCAAATCAACTTAGGATTCTCTTCCAAGTCCTGGTGGTCGGTGCCCCATCTCCTCAAACACCCAAGCTCTCTGCCGGCTCAGGGTTTTGTACATGGTGTCCCCTCTGCTTGGGGTTCTTCTCCATTTTTAGCATGTTTATCTCCTTCTCATCCTTTGTAATTAGTAAATATTTGGAGGGAAATACTTTGAGACCATCCTATTTCTCCTCACACTTTTGCCTGGTTAAATTTTAGTATCTGCCTGTGGACTTTACCTCAGGCAATTATTACTGTGGTATTTTTTTTTTTTAACTAGGAGTTTAGTTTAATTTTCTCTGGGTATTTGCAAAACACTTGGGGTAAACATAGGGGGAAAAAAAAACCTGTGAAAAAAATTACACTTACAAAAGAAAGGCCTGAGAGGGATTAGTACCTTAGCCCCTCGAAGCTGGAGCCACTCTGATTGATCCAAGGAAGTGAACAGATATTTGGGAGGCTCCAACAGGAGGAAAGACAATGAGAAATCACTGAGGGAGAGGGCCTCAAAGTGGGCTTCAAGGGGGAACTGGAAGCTGGGGAGTGGGTCTGGGTGGAGGGAGGGGTCCCCGCTGGTAGCTGTAGGGTGGAGGTTGTGGAGGGCCAATGTATCCACCAGTGGAGGAGGTCCACGCATATCATGCAGAGGCTTAGGACCTGAGTGACCCATGGGAGAACCAAACAGAGGCCCTCGGGGGGCGGGGGGGCATGCCCACTGGGCCAGGTCCAGGATGAGGCATTCTAGGTGGTGGTCAGGGTGGTGGCTGTCCCCCAGAGCCATGGGGTCCAGCGTGGGGGTGCCCTAAGCCATTTGGCCATGGTGGGCCAGCTGCCTCTAAGACATCTCTGGATGGGGCATCCCACCCGGTAGGAATGGGTGAGGATGTGAGTGTCTGTGTCCGGGATGTCCAGCTCCTGGGGTTCCTGCTGACTGGGGGCCACGTCCTCCAGCCCCAGAAGGCATAGGTGGTGGTGACATGGCTGGGAGTATCTCAGGTGGAAGGGCTCCAGGAGGCAGTACTGGCTGGTGGAGGAAACCCAGACCCCAATGATAATACCACAGGATTGGGAGCAGACAGAGGAGGGCTTGCATCTGCAAATAGCTGACGAGGGCGGTCAGCCTGGGAGCGTGGGTTCTGTGCTGCCAGAAGTTGTTCAGTGCCTGAGCCATGATGCTCGCCCTTGGAGTCCTTCTTGAATGCACAGGACACAATGATGAGGTGGTTACAGAGGTACTGCCTATTTATGGCCTAATTGCTGCATCCAAAGCATCAAATGAGACAAAATTAATAAAGGCATAACCTTTGGAGTTGCCTGTGTCAGGGTCCCACATAATATTGGGGGTTTGTAAGATGACCCCAAGGGTGCTAAAGGTATCATAAAGCAACTTACCAATCTTTGGGTCCAGGTTCCCATGAAAATGTTGGCTCCCACATCCAGACTTTTGTTGTGAGCTGATGCCTTGTTCACTCTTGTTGGCTTCCCGTAGAGTTTGATCGTGTTCGTGATCTTAATGGCAGAGTCAGCATTTTTCTCACTCGAGAGTTCCACAAAGCCGTAGCCTTGGTGCTGACCAGTGACACTATCCTTTCGCATATATCGTGTTCACTCCTGGCCCTGCCTGGAGAAATAGTTCCCACAGCAGTAGTTTGCTAACCTCATCAAGGCCCCCCATGTACACAGTGGCATCCTGGTTCCACTCAGAGATCGGCCCGACCGCCATGCCGAAAGCGCTCCCACGGTCTCCAGGCAGTGATCCCACCCCCTGACTATTACTGTGGTATTCTAGTGGTGGTTTTTTATCTCTCTCATTCCTTCTACATTTATTAATTGTAATTCTTC
This sequence comes from Redunca redunca, assembly GCA_006410935.1. Taxonomy (NCBI): domain Eukaryota; kingdom Metazoa; phylum Chordata; class Mammalia; order Artiodactyla; family Bovidae; genus Redunca; species Redunca redunca. Next base: position 246,193 of record SJYQ01000535.1, on the reverse strand, counting down.
TTTAAGGTAAGACTCCCTTCCTTTCACCAGTATGGACTCATGGGTATTTATTTTATTCTATGGCTTATAATCCAATACTATCATTATTTTGTTGCTCCGATCATTCCAGCTTTGACCACTGAGAGCTATTTCAGGCTGGCTCCTATATCCTTAATACGCCCCCAACCTTTTTTTTTTTTTTTTTTGAGCAATTTTCTATTTTCTGGTAATACATGGTGTTCCAGGCTGATCTTGTATTTTCCTTGCTCCAGCTTTGGAATCAACTACTTCTCCAAGGAGCCCTGATTCCTTTCATTGAAGAATGGTGTTTAGAAACCAAGATCTGGGTGGTAAGTGTGCTCATTGCTACTGGGGATTCTTTGCTTCTAAGTCTTTTCAGTGTTCAGACTTTGGAGATATATTATGTATACTAATCCATGCACACACACTTCTGTATTTATATTTGTATCTATTTTTTAAACTTTAGTTCATACTGATACTACTGATTTCAATTCATCACCATAGGGTCCTTCATGTCTCCCTCCTTATTTGTAACTTTTCTGAGTTGTAAATTCATTTGTTTTTTTTAATTGAAGAGCTTGATAATTGTGAAAAATGTTCCCTTCTCATCCTTGCACTCTTCTTTTCTCCCCTGGAAATGACTGATGTGAGAATACAATACTGAATGCTAGATGTTGCCATCAGAAGCTAGACCAAGAGAACCCAGTAGAATTCATGGTCCTTTTTAATGCAAAAAGCACTAATTAAACACTTTATCAGCAGTGGGGTGCAGGAGGGTCAGTCAAAGCTCTGGAATGTGACCTCATTTTTCCAGTGAAATGAGTCAGATGGGAATGCAAATTTTATTCAAGCAGCTGTATATCAACTTGGTTCTGGGGAGAAAAAAAAAAAGTTTGCCTATTTTTTTTCCCTCTCTGGAGAAAACGCTCACCACGTGGTCCTCCTGCCCTGACCACTGTCCTTGCTCCTGGAAACCCTTTGCCTCTTGCGGGCAGCCCTCTTAGCTCCTCACTGATTTCTGCCCCCTGCCCCTCCCAACACACAATGCTGTCCCTTTCCCTCTGACTTCTTAATCTGTATTTCCACGTTCACAGACTTTGTGAATTTTCACTTACATGCAAATCCCAGCAGAAACCATCCATGGCTGGGTCTTCAGAACCTTCTCAATCAGAAAAGCCAACTTTACATTTTTAAAAATTTTGTAGTCTGAGGTTTGGTTTTCCTCTTCCGTTCTCTGTTCCTGTAACACGTCGGGTGTGGGGGAATGTTCTGTTTTTCCGTCCTTTCATAACAGCTTGGAGTTGTTCAGCATGAAACCTCAAGGAATTCTTTGCTGAAAACCCATGTTTTGCCCTCCACCCTCCGAACATGTAAGGAAGAGCAAGGATGGCTCACTCTGATGGCATATGAAGCACTTTTTTATTTGAAACTCAAGAGCCTGACTCTTTTAGCTCCCTCTGGGGAAAAACAAAAGCCTGTTGGAGGTATTATTCCTTTTAGTGTTATCAACAATTCCAGAAGCCCACAGGCCTATTTGACTGGGATTCTGCCAATCTCACGGCCAGAGGAGGGAAAACCTTCGCACTGGTCTGGTCTAACCCGAAATGAACCCAGAATGAACCCAGAGGGGGATGATGTCAAGTCAGTGAGAGAGAGCCTCAGGATAGCCCATATTTTCTTACCTATATCCAGGAAGCCTGGATGGAAGGGTACTGGCAGCCACAGACTTCCTCAAGAGTGGACTAAGCAGAGGGTGCCCAGGATGCTAAGTCATTGCAGGCGCTGTACCATCAATGGGACAATGAAGAATCGCTTTCAAGAATGCTAAGGTTACTGTCTGTTCTGGAAGGAATGCTCAGCAAAGTCACTTAGGGCTGGTGGGAATGGAGGAGGATGTGGTGAGCAATAATATTAACAATGATAACCATGGGGGCATGCTGAGTTGTAGTAATAGTAATAACAAGGAGACGATGATGACAATGATAACAATGATGAAATTGACTGGAAATTAATCCAGTTCTTCCTTATGAGCCAGGCGGTATGCGTACATTTTAAAGATTTATTTATTACTATTATTTTTTAAATTTTTGGCTGTGCTGAGTCTTCATTGCTGCGTGGGGGCTTTCTCTAGTTACAGTGCTCAGGCTTCTCATTGTGGTGGCTTCTCTTATTGTGAAGCAAGGGCTCTAAGGCTCTCCAGCTCAGTAGTTTTGGCTCATAGGCTCTAAAGCATGGGCTTAGAAGTTGTGGTGCAGGGCTTTGGTTGCCCTGTCGCATGTGGGATCTTCCCAGCCCAGGCATCGAACCCAAGTCCACTGCGTTGGCAAGCGGGTTTTAACCACTGGACCACCCGGGAAGCCCAGTTGTGCATAAATTTACTGTATACCTTGTATCTCATTGAATTCTCACAACAACTATGTGAGGCAGGCACTGTCATTAGTCCCATTTTTCATCTGAGAAACTGAGGCTCACAAGATATTACAGGTGGGGATTGCAGTCACAAAGCTACAAAGTATCTAGATCAGAACCCCAAACTGCTTTCTGAAATACTTCGCTGTGTGGTCTTCTTTGGTCTTGGCTTGTAAGCTGCAGGGCTTTGATTTCCCTGAGCTAGGTATTCAGGTGGTTGTGGCTGAAGCTTTAGCACAAGGGCCCACAATGCTAATCAGACAGCCTCGGGAAAGGAAGCAAAGGGCCCTCCTTCCACAGGCTGCAATCTAATGGAGGAGGCACTTGCAGGGCCATATGTAGTACCACGCTTTGGAGGGTGGTCAAGTGTGCAGGCTGGGTCCTTCAAACTGAGGATGCAAAGATTTGGCCCGTACTGGGAGACAGGGTGGTTGGAAGAGAGGAAAGGCAAGCCAGGCAGAGGGGCCAGCAGGAGCCAGAGCACCAAGTTGTGAAATACAGAGTTGGGTGAGCACGGCAAGTAGTTTGGTGTGGCTAGAAGCTAGGGTTCTAGGGGAAGGGGAAGAGAGTTCTAGGTGAAGAGCTATAGCTGGAGAGACAGGCAGAGGCCTTGCGTGAACCAGCTACGCCCAGTGTTTAAGAAGGTGGGGTCTAGATACAGAAGAACCTGGCTGTCGATTCCAGTTCAGCCTTGTTACTAGCTGTGTGACCATGGGCAATGTTTTAGAACATCTGAGTTTCAATGTTCATATTTGGAAAACGGAGGGAAAAATACTGTATATATTAGGATGAGGAAATAGGGAGTCCAAGTACCGCATCTTGGGTTACACCATTGATGGATGAATTTGCCAGGATGCACGCTTACTTTCTATTACACAGACAACTGTATAGTTCACAGTGGTTTACTCACTGAGTTGTGTCTGACTCTTTGCGACCCCATGGACTGTAGCCCTGCAGGCTTCTCTGTCCATGGGATTTGCCAGGCAAGAACACTGGAGTAGATTGCCGTTTCCTTCTCCAGGGGATCTTCCTGACCCAGGGATTGAACCCAGGTCTCCTGCATCTCCTGTACTTCAGCTGGATTCTTTACCTACTGAGCCACCAAGGAAGCCCCCCTAGTTCAGAGAGTTCCTATATATACTCATTTAATGCTACAGATTTCAGATCACAAAACCATATTTGCATTGTGACTTTTCTCTCTGTAGCTGTCATCTCTAGTCTATGTGGCCCTCAAGGGTGAGGACCCTGCCCTACTCTACCATCATATGGTGGGGCAATAGTAAGGCAAGGTCTCGGACTTGCCAGGGCATCAGAATCACCGGGGGGATAAAAGCAGAGGACTGGGCCCCCTCTCAGATGTATTGTACTAGAACCTTCAGGACTGCTGCCTACGCTTTCTTTCTTGTCCATCTGGTCTTTGAACCATAACAGAGAAGTGTTTCTTGAGTAAATGAGAAAATGACTGTACTGTATGTATTGATCAGTATAGACTAGTATGTGCTTTGACAAACAGCAGTTCAGCTGAGTTCAGTCGCTCAGGTGTGTCCGACTCTTTGCGACCCCATGAACCACAGCACCCCAGGCCTCCCTGTCCATCACCAACTCCTGGAGTCCACCAAAACCCACGTCCACTGTGTCAGTGATGCCATCCAACCATCTCATTCTCTGTCGTCCCCTTCTCCTCCTGCCCTCAATCTTTCCCAGCATCAGGGTCTTTTCAACTGCCAACAATAATTGTTTGGTTTTTGCTCACATCATGTGTCCATGATGGATAGGCTGGGGGCTCTGCTCAAGAGAGCAGCAACCCAGAAGTGACACATATTCCCACCATTCACATTATTTGGCTGGGACTACTCATGTGACTCCAACCCAGGGGTCCAGGAAGTGGGTTTCACTGTGTGCCCAGAAGGTGGGGAGCCAGAAGTCATGGGTGAACCATACAGATGGTTGCCAGATTCTATGAGGCTGGCATCATTAACTTCATTTACATCTGCAAGTAAGTCTTAAGAAGCTTGCTCAAGGCCATATAGCAAATATGGAGCTGAACTTGAGCTCTTCATCTGTTTTTTTTTCCTGGCTAAAGGCCACACTCTTTTTTTTTTTTTTAATGGAATGAGACTGGATAGGGCATGGCATTAAACATAGTGGTTAAAAGTCTGGGATCTGGCTTGCCTCCAGACCTTCAGCTCTGCCACTTACCAGATGTGTGAGCTGGGCAAGTGACAGAACCACTTGGTGCCCTTCAAAGAGACAGTCCAAGGCTGGGAAGGGCAATGTAAGAATGTGTTTTCTGGAATGAAGTGTTTGGGGCCAGGTTGGTGGCTCAGCTGGTAAAGAATCTGCCTGCAATGTAGGAGACCTGGGTTCGATCCCTGTGTTGGGACGATCCCCTGGAGAAGGGAACAGCTACCCACTCCAATATTCTGGCGTGGAGAATTCCATGGACTGTATAGTCCACTGGGTCACAAAGAGTCGGACACTTCTGAGCGACTTTTACTCACGCTCATTCAGGGCTTGCCTGAGTGGGACTGATATTGGGTGGGGGTTTAGGAGGCTGGTAGACAAAGGTTCCCTGGATTTGGGTGGTTCCTGACAGACCCAGAAAAGATGCATGTCTATTCTCCATAAGCTGCTTCTTTCTTCCTGCATCATTGTGAATGTTTGGGCTGCAAAGAACAGAGAAGCCAACTCAGGTTGATTTGACCTCATGCATCAGCTCAGGGAGGGGCTTACCCAGGTGCCTCAGTGGTAAAGAATCTGCCCACCAATGCAGGAGCCACAGTTTCGATACCAGGGTTGGGAAGATCCCCTGGAGGAGGAAATGACAACCAGTTTCAGTATTCTTGCCTGGGAAATTCCATGGACAGAGGAACCTGGCGGGCTACGGTCCATGGGGTTGCAAAGAGTTGGACCCAACTGAGTGACTGAACTCCATTAGCACAGAGGAGATGTCCAGGGCCTTACAGGTCTGATATCAGCCTAGCAGCTTGGTGATATAGTCAAGGACCCAGATCTTTTGGTTTCTCTGCTGTGCCAAGCAGACCTTATCGTATCCCTCAGTTGTGGAAACTGTTGATGGCAACTGAGATTGCAAGCCAGGCAGTGTGTTCCATGATATTCATTGTCGGCTATGGGTTCGTGATCTTCAAAGGGAAGAATTCACTCCGAGATCAAAGGAACACAGTAGCTTGGATCTTTGCAGCAGTTCAACAGTTTTATTTAAAGTCAGAAAGTAACAGAGACAGCTTCTGGCACAGACAACCAGAAGAGACCCACATACCCAAGACATCTTATTATATACCTTTTGACCTGTTACTAAAAAGAGCTTTTGTAGAGGACTGCACAGTTAACATTAGGTCATTTTGTTTCCCTTAGATCTGGGGAGGTCTAATGAAGGTCTGATGAAGGTCTTCATTACCAGTGAAGGTAATGAAGGTCAATCTCCTGACAACATCAAGGAGACTGTTCCTATGGCTCCTTTATTATCAATTAACCACTTTCCCAGCTCTCGCTTCTGTTGTGGGTAACCGGTCATAGATTCCAAATGGCCATACATTCTAAGACATAGGTGACTACGTGACTAGGTCCAATGGACTCCCTGCCAACCTGCCTAAGGAATGCTATCAAGATCGAACTGGTTTCCTGGGGCTCTTTCTTCCAACAGAGAAGGTTCCTCTCACCACAGCCCCAGCGAGTCTCTTTCCAAGTTTCATTGGCTCCAGCCAGCTTTGGCCTGTGAGAGGTCAGCGTTCTTGGTGGAAATGCTGGCTGATTTAAGCAGAAAGGGGAATGTAATAAAGGATGTTAGGTCTCCCACAGAATCATTGGGAGGCTGGAGGAAAGAAATTGAGCCTAAGCTTCTAGGAAAAATGCCCCAAACCACACTGCACGCCTGGCCCAATCAGCAAACCATGAGCCTGCCTGAGTTTGCCGTCACCACGACCACCACTGCCGTCAGCTCTCATGTGGCTTCTCCATCGGGAGCTCGGCCCTGCAACCGCCACCCCAAAGCCAGTCGCTTTGGCCACCGGTCACATCAACAGAAATGAGGCTCAGCTTTACATGGTACCTCTGGCCAGCAGAGCCTGTCATACCCCTTGTCCTGGTTGGGAGGGAAGCAGGATATGTGCATCCTGATTTCTACACTCGGGTGGTGGGATGTATTCATATGTGAGATTTCCTCAAATACAGATTGGCTGGAGGTAATGAGCTTGGATTGCCCAGTGGGGAAGGATAGGTATGTGGAAACCAATGGCATTGTCCGTGACACTCTCTCATCTCCAGTTGGGTTCTCTTCTCTCCACTGTCCCCAGGTGCTCAGAGTATGTACCTGCCTGAGATGCCTTTTAAATATATATATATATATATTTATTTATTCATTTATTTGGTTGTGCTGGGCCTTTGTTGGGGCACATGGGATCTCTAGTTGCAGCATGTGAACTCTTAGTTGTGCCACGAAGGATCTAGTTCTCTGACCAGAGATCGAACCCAGGGCCCCTGCATTGGGAGCATGGAGTCTTAGCTACTGGACCACCAGTGAAGTCCAAGATACTTCATATGGCCCCAGTCCACCCTAATCTCCGTTTCCCACCCTCATCTATTCCTTGCTGAGCCATCCCTATCTCCTATTCCTTACTCTCTTCTTTCCTCCTTGCCTAGTTCATGCTAATGCACCCTCCAGAACTCAAATTCAAGCCAAGTTCTTTCCTACCCTTCCATTCAGGCTTTTTTTTTTTTTTTCCGGTCATTTGCTCTTCTTTTTCATTCTATTTATCACATAATACTTAAACATTTATTGGTTCAGTTATTAAATTAACATCCCTCTTCCCTCTAGGTCATCAATGTGATGAGAGCCTAGACTGTGTCTTGCTCATAGCTACTAACACAGTAATTGGCACTTAAGTGCTTAAGTTTTTATTAAGTGAATGAGCATGAAACAAATCCCATTATGGGCATTTGTAAAGTTACTCTTGGATCAAAGACGTTTTAATAGTGCTTCCTGGAAACCACAGGTTAAACCCTTAGAGGTGTAAATATTTTAGAATCACCCAGAATTTTTTGGTCCATCTGTAATGCCCTCCATGGATCCTGTTACATCCATCCTTGCCCTGTGAGGATCAGTTCAGGGTGAGCTAAGCTGTTGTCATTGATGGGAAACTGTGACATGCCTTGTATCAGGGTAGAAACCTAACCTAGGGTACTGTGGCCTGAGGGTGGTGGCAGCTTCAATTCTTATAAAAACTTTCCTCATGATATCATAGTGGTTATATTAACCCCCAACCTCACCAAAATTCTCTTACCAGGTTTCAGATTAAACGTTTCTTTTTTCTTTTTGCTAACAACTTGAAAATATATGGGTGGCTTTTCCTGTATAAGGGGAGGCTTTTATAAAACAGGTTGCCAGTCACCCAGGAAACTGGGAAGGGAGAGCACATCAAAGGTCCAGGAGAGTCTTTGGGTCTCTTTCCACCGTCAGGAGGAAGGGTGGGGGTAATTTCATCCATTAAAGAGCAGCGGATTGTTTCAGGTGTGCTAGAAACTAATTTTATTCCCGTCTGAGCAGATAAGGCCACATCATCCAAATTGATTTGGAATTTATATTGGGAGATGGGGAAAGAATAAAATAAAAAGCTTACCAATGTAATAATAGCTATAATTTACTGAGTGCTTAAGGCACTTTTTGGACATGCTTCACATACATTAACTGGGTGCATATTCCCAACAGCCTATTTACATCTTTATTTTATATAAATGGTATCTTAGATTGGAGTCTTGATCTCAGGAGATATCTAACTTTTCAGCTGTATGAAGATACAGGCTTTTGAGTCTGGGGAGAAACTTGTTGGTCACTGAGGCCAAAGTTTGTTGGCCTGGGACAGACTGACCTGGTGGAACCCCAGCCCTCCCACTTAGTACCTGTATGTACCCTTAGGCCCTTGTTTCCTTATCTGCAAAATGGGAACACATACCTCCCTCCCAATGGAAATTACATAATGAGTGGACAGCACCTGGTACAGTGCTTGGTAACTTGTCACTGCCCATCGTCTGTGATTTCCCTTCCTCTCTTTCATTTCATTCATCAGGTGGATTTGGTGATGTTTGAACCTGGAAGGTATCTACAACCTCTGGCCTGCAGTTCAGTTCAGTCCAGTCGCTCAGTCGTGTCCGACTCTTTGCAACCCCATGAATCACAGCACCCCAGGCCTCCCTGTCCATCACCAACTCCCGGAGTTCACTCAAACTCATGTGCATCACGTCAGTGATGCCATCCAGCCATCTCATCCTCTGTCGTCCCCTTCTCCTCCTGCCCCCAGTCCCTCCCAGTATCAAGAGTCTTTTCCAATGAGTCAACTCTTCGCATGAGGTGGCCAAAGTATTGGAGCTTCAGCTTCAGCATCAGTCCTTCCAATGAACACCCAGGACTGATCTCCTTTAGGATGGACTTGTTGGATCTCCTTGCAGTCCAAGGGACTCTCAAGAGTCTTCTCCAACACCACAGTTCAAAAGCATCAATTCTTCAGCGCTCAGCTTTCTTCACAGTCCAACTCTCACACCCATACATGACCACTGGAAAAACCATGGCCTTGACTAGATGGACCTTTGTGGGCAAANGCGGCGGCGGCGGCCCGGGAGGTGAGCTGCGGGCGGCGGCGGCTGCTGTTGGGGCTGAGGAGCGGGTGAGAGCGGCGGAGACCAAGGGCCAGGCGAGGGAGCCTTGCGGGCGGGCGGGCGGGCGGCCCGCGTTTTGGGCGGCCACCTCAGTTGGCCCCGCGGCTGCAGCGGAGTCGCCCGGTCCGCGCTGTCCCGGGACCCGAGCGGGCGCGGCGGGGCGGGGCGGCCGGGCCGGGGCCGCGGGGCGGCCGGGCCAGTCCCCTCGCAGCCCGCGTCCGCTCGCGGGTGCGACCGCGGGGCGCGCCTCAGTTTTCCCCGGCAGCGCGCTGGCGCGGGGGGACGCGGCGCTGCCGGGCGCGGCAGCACCGTTCAGTCAGCCTTAACCGTCTGCCGGCACTTAGGCGGTTCCGCTCGGGGCTGCACGCAGAGGTGAAGCGCCCTGCCCAGGGTCACGCCGCTGGGACGCGGTGGAGTCGGGGTTCACACCCGGGCACGGCGACTCCAGCGCCCCGCCCCGTCCTTGCCTCCCATCCTTCTCCCCGCCCCCACTCGCGGGGTGTTAGGGCTCGAATTCTCCTCAGGTTCCGATTGAGCTGCAGAGGGTGTGTCTGGGGGGGCCCCCCTCTCCTCCTAATTGAATGCGGCATGGCACAGGAGTTTCTTGGGGGAAGAGTCCTCGGCCTTTGTCAGCTTCCCCAAAGGGTCCCTGTTCCCGAAATGAACAAAAACTTTTCTTTGGCCCTGTGTGAGGGCAGAAGTGGGCTTAAAAGCAGCGGTGTGTGTCTGGAGTGGGATGCCGGATCGAATGGAAGTGGAATATTGGAGCCCAGGGCTTGCTTTAAGCAAAGGAAAACTTTTTTTTTGTTGTTCAGCACGTGATTCCACTCTTTGGAGCAGCGGTGCTCAACTTTGTCAGAACCAAGGCCCCTCCCCTTTGGAGCAACTGTTTGTAAAGCCCCCTTTCAGCTCCAATGAAATACATCAGAAATAAAAGCTACCTACGTACGTAATTGAAAACCACTGTGATGCTCCGATTTAAATGTTAGAAATAAAAGAACAGTACATGACGTGCATTGCCACATCACGTCTAGCACGTTACTGCTCTGCTGCGGACTGGACTGCTCCTACCTGCTTCTAGTGAATAAACTTGGGTTGAAGAGAGGTGAAAATGTCAGGAGCTAGTTCATACACGGAAAGGAAAGATTGGAGGTCTAGGTAGACACGGGAGTGGAGGACTCCTTAAGTGTTGGAATAACTTATTTATGATTATGAAAATACACGCCTAGATTGCGTTAGGAGTAACAGGACAAGATAAAGTACAGACTATCTCAGTCAACATATAAATAATACTAATATAGCCCTTCCGTGAATGCCAGACTTGCAAACAACATTGTAGAGCATCTTTTGTGCCGCAAGCTTTGAAGTACTGCTGCTTTGAGGCAACATGCTGGATTCCTACAGCTTCTCTCTGATAATGAATAAAATATTAGCTAGATTGAAGGGTTTTTGTTTGTTTGATTCGGTGGCAGTATCTCATACTGTAGATAAGCTCAGTGTTGTGACACTGCAATTATATGTTGAGTTCGTGCTTGGTGTGTGGAAATAGTCACTAATTTTCAGACCCTAGTCATTCAGTCTCAACTTATCTTGCTTTAGCTACCTTCTCTTAAATTACTAGGGTTTTTCCATAATTTTTTGTAAAATATTTAGTAGTATGTTCTGAATTAAGACCAGTTAAGGTGATTAATCTGGCTGGTCATTGAAAAGTCTCAGGACCAGGATAAATCTTCATTATGTGGATCTAGCCCATGCATTGTGAGAAGCTCGAGCATTTGGCTCCCAAGCTGTAAATGCTAGTGGTGTACCCCAATCACTTTGATAACTAAGCATGTCAGAAGACCTCACCTGTCTCAAGGTCTAGCTCCACTGAGAGTGACTCTGAATTGTAGACTCAGTTATAGCAGGGAAGGGGGCAGAATTTTAACTGATAGTTTTTGTTGGGAACATTTTTCCCCTGTTCTTTCTGCATGTGTGCTAAGTCGCTTCAGTCATATGCGACTCTTTGTGACAATATGGACTGTAGCCCGCCAGGCTCCTCTGTCCATGGGATTCTCCAGGCAAGAATACTGGAGTGGGTAGCCGTGCCCTCTTCCAGGGGATCTTCCCGACTCAGGGATCCAACCCATGTCTCTTGTGGCTCCTGCGTTGCAAGCGGATTCTTTACTGTTGAGCCATCAGGGAAGCCATTCTTTCTTTCTGCGTACTAATATCCATGTTAGAGAATTTGGTCAATACATATTGAACAAGAGTGAAAACTAAAATGAATTATAGTTACGTTGTCCTCTGTGCTCCTGATAGGATTCGTTAGAAATTCTGATTTCATTTGAAATTGAGTTAGTCTTACTGCCATGGGGAAAATACAAATTGAGTTAAGATAGTTCACCTCCAGCTATTATACAGCTATAGTGTAACAAGATTAATTTCTTCAACTTTTGTTAAATCCACACAGGAAGTTTATCTTTCCTTTCTGTTGGATAGATAAAGTGACTTCTTTGCTGTAAGATGTTTGTTGTTCATTTGCTTGTTACTTTTGAAAGGTGCTGTGGAAACAAACATGTAAGTAAGGTGGTTGTCAGAATAGAAGGATATATTTTAAATTGCCTAGAGATAGATACATTGAATCCTTCTAGATGGGAAAATTATCCAAATTAAGAATAATTAATTTTTATTACTTTGCATACGCAGTATTATGTTTCAGGGTAAAAAGAGGTCACTCCTTTTTTGTTTTTTTAATCACTACCTTTTAAAAAAATACTCCTGTACAAAAATGAACCAAGTCATATTATGTGGTTGTTGGAACTTTTCCACTGTTTTAGGTATGGGGACAAATTGTTGAGTGAACAAAAATCCATGCCTCTATAAATGAAAATGCATAATTTATTATGTACATATCTCTGAGATTTATAATTAAGCCATTTCATTGATTTTAAGATGCATGTCTGAGATAGACTGCTGTCTTAAAATTGACATGTCATGGTTTCATTGGCAGCTTTTGTTCTTTCTTAGTGTTACACAGAATAATAGTGTGTATGGAAATGATGGCATCTTAGATGCAGTGAGGTAGGGATATGTAGAAATTTCAGCACATTGATTAATGTTTAACACCAAAAACTTTGTCCAAAGAATGATTTGCAAAATGTAGATACATACCATTTCCAGGTTCTTCCATCTAAATTAGAATTCTTTACTTGAAAGATTCCTATAAACATTTCTCCCCCATGTAAAGCAATGGAGAATCAGTGTTTGTAAGTGTAAGAACCATTTGAAAATATGTTTAGAAGGAAACAAACTGCTTGATCACTTTTCATGGAGAGAAGATGGTGTGGCTAATGTTTGAAGTAAAGGTAATCAGACAGTATAACCAGGTGGATGTATGAATATGCCTTCTTTCCCCCCCACCCATTCTGAAAGATTCCTAGGTCCACTTATAAATGAAAGTTGTCTCAAATGAGACATCCTTAAGTTGAATTTCAACAATTCACTGTTATTTTAATAAGATATAGTGGCTCAGATGGTAAAGAATCTGTCTGCAATGCAGGAGACCTGGGTTCAATACCTGGGTCAGGAAGATCCCCTGAACAGGGAATGGCAACCCACTCCAGTATTCTTGCCTGAATAATTCCATGAACAGAGGAGGATGACGGGCTACAGTCTGTGGGCTTGCAAAGAGTCGGACATGACTGAGCAACTTTGACTTTTTTCACTGAATGTATTTATTTTGTGTTAAAGACAGAATTTATATGGGAGACTGCATGGTGTCCCCCAGCCTAGAAATCTGTGTAAGGACTCTCCTGAGGGCAGGTTTCATAGGAAACTCAACCACTGAAGACTGCATACCTTCTTCCAGGTGGATTTGAGCTTTTCTTTGTAAGTGTTCTCCCTCAACCTGCTGCACACTCGCAGCCTCCTGGAGCTTGTTTGAAATGCCAGCTCTGGGGCTCACCCCAGACTACTGAACCAGAATCTGGTTTTTAATAACATTCTCCTCAAGTGATGCATGAAGATGTATAAGGAGCACTTGGCCAGATCACTGACTCTCAGACTGGAGTGCTTATCACCAGAACTGCTCCCTACCACTCCCAAGTTTCTAATTGAGTGGGTCTGGACTAGGGTTTGAGAATTTGCACTTTTAACAGGTTCTCAGATAATGCTGATGCTGCTGGCCCAGGGACCATACTTTGAGAACCACTAGGCTAGGCGAAAGCATCCTCATTGTACTTTTTCTATTCTTCTGATTTCTTGTCCTCCAAATAGTGTTTTTAGAGATTACTATAATGTGCTTTAGCTTGATTAAAGAAAAACTTAAACATTGTCTTGTGTGAAATTTAGTGATGGTCACACTAAATTTGCTTGTTAACATCTATTTCATAGAAAAATTCTTTTATTTTTATTTATTATTTTTAAATTGAAATATAGTGCTTTACAATGTTGTGTTAGTTTCAGGTGTCCAGCAAAGTGATTCAGTTATACATACATACATACATACATACATACATACATATATATATATATATACACACACCTACACATATGTATTCTTTTTCAGATTCTTTTCCATTTTAGGTTATTATAAGATATTGAATATCATTCCCTGTGCTACACAGTAGGTCCTTGTTGTTTATCTTATGTATAAAAGTGTGTATCTGTTAATCTCAAACTCCTAATTTGGGAAAACATTCCCT
>SJYQ01000535.1:92202-232421 GCA_006410935.1 Redunca redunca | reverse complement strand
CTTTTAATGTGTGTTGGATTTTGACTCTAGGTGATAAGTAGTTCTTTTTCTCTTTCTACTATGAAGTACATTCTTAACACTTTAAAATTCTTTTTGTATATATAAAATGTTCATGTGATTCAAAAACTAAAAAAATCTATTTTGAGGAGTCTAATTTCCAGTTTTGTTTTGGTTTAACATGCTGTCTCCAGCCATAGAAAATGTCTTCTATTTGTTTCCTATAGACGTCTGTTGTTTTCTTTGTGTAGATACAAGCAAATGGCAGTACACTGTATATACCCACTCCTTTTATATGTAGTATGCTACATAAATTATTCTGACCCTGTTTTTTTTTTCCAGTAGTGTACCTTTAGCATCTTTCCACATTATTATATAAAAAAGATTTATTAACAGATGCAGGATATACTATTGTGTGGCCTGTGCCATAGTTTATTGAAGTTAACCCCCGTTGATGGATAGTTGAATGTTTTCCAGTCTTGCAGTCATAGCCTGTGGTGAATAAAGTTGTGCACATGTCAGTTCATATATGTGAAGTGTATCTGTGGGATACCTTTCCAGAAGTGGAATTGCTGAGTCTGTGAGCATTGCGTTGATACATTTTGATAAATGCTGCCCACCTTCAGGGTGGTACCATTTTGAACCCTTGCAGGTATCTGTCTCCACAGCCTCTTGTAATAGGTTGATTACCAGCCTTTGGATTTGTATCAGTCTGATAAGGTGGAAAGTAACTCACTGTGGTTTTAATGTGCATTACTTTGATTATGAAGGAGGCTGAGCATCTTTTCACATGCTTAAAGGCTGTTTCTTTCTTTCTTTTTTTTTTACTTTACAATATTGTATTGGTTTTGCCATACATCAACATGAATCGGCCATGGGTGTACATGTTTTCCCCATCCTGAACCCCCCACCACCTCCCTCCCCATACCATCCCTCTGGGTCATCCCAGTGCACCAGCCCTGAGCACCCTGTATCATGCATCAAACCTGGACTGGTGATTTCGTTTCACATATGATATTATACGTGTTTCAATGCCATTCTCCCAAATCATCCCACCCTCGCCCTCTCCCACAGAGTCCAAAAGACTGTTCTATATATCTGTGTCTCTTTTGCTGTCTTGCATACAGGGTTATCGTTACCATCTTTCTAAATTCCATATATATGCATTAGTATACTGTATTGATGTTTTTCTTTCTGGCTTACTCTGTATTACAAATTGGCTCCAGTTTCATCCACCTCATTAGAACTGATTCAAATATATTCTTTTTAGGCTGTTTCTTTTCTATGAACTATTTGTTCATGCCCTTTGCACATTTTTCTTTTGAATTTTTTTCTTAACAATTTCTAGGAATTTATAAATTAGACCTTTGTGATGTGAATTGCAGTTTCCTCAAGCTTATCATTTTTCAAAAGTTTAATGTATTTTGGTATAGAGAAGGCTTTCAAGTTTTTTCTTTGAATTTTAAGCAGTTAATATTTTATGGATTTTGAGTCATGAACAGGCCTCCAAGAATTTGGATTTCGCCCATGTTTCTTTTCTTTAAGGATTTTTTCCCTTTATGGTTTCATTTTTACACTTAAATCTTTGATCCATTTAGAATTTATTCTGGTATTCAGGGGTGATATATAGATTCAGCTTTATCCATATGGCTACCACTAATTTTTAGCCATTTGTTTCAGAATAAAGTATACCTTCATTATAGTCCAGATTTCCAGATATATTGGGAGACCTCTCTGGGCTTTCTGGTCAGTTCCATTAAGTCTTTCTATTCCTGCACAAGTGCACATTATTGGATTTATAAAACATCTTAATGCCTTGTGAAACTAGTTTGTCCTATTGCCCTTCATTTTCCTGGCCATTCTTGCTTATTTTTCCATGTGAACTTTAGAATCATTTGTCAGCTCCAGAAAAGAAAAACACACTTTAAAAAAGTTGAGATCATGTTAAATTTATAAACTAACATAGGGAGAATTGATATCTTTCTGATACTGAATTTTTCATTCCAAGACCATGATGTATTTTTTTCATTTGTTTGGTTTTACTCCTGACTCCTAGAGAACAAATTTTTCTCATACAGGTTTTTCCCATTTCTTATTAAGTTTTTTATATGTGTGTATATTTATGTGAATTGGAGAAGGAAATGGCAACCCACTCCAGTATTCTTGCCTGGAGAATTCCATGGACAGAAGAGCCCAGTGGGCTACAGTCCATAGGATCACGAAGAGTCAGACACGACTAAGTGACTAATTTTCATTTCATATAAATGTATGTATATACATACATATATGTATGTTTTTATACATACATATAAAGTCTTTATCTTTTGAAGATAATGAAGTCTTTATCTTTTCTAAGTGGTTTTGAGATGATATACCTTGAAATTCTAATTAGTTTTTAATGGGCATTAAATTCTGCGGAATCCCTTATACTTTTTTTTGCCTGAAGAGAAAGAAAGCCTTGGAAGTCAGGCTTGCAGTTAAATTCTATAGCTGCGTTTATGAGCTCAGTGGACATCTGGGGGTCTGTTTTAACTCCTCTGAGCCTCAGTTTCCTAATTAGTAAAAGGAACAATTCTGGCTGGGTAAGAATGTTCGGAGAATTAATAAGAATGTGAAATTCATCACTTAGTGCCTCTTCTACCAATGTCATTGCCAACAGCAGTGTGGATTGAGGTTGCTGATCTCTTTTGTTTCTTCCTCTTTCCCCTCTCGCCTGTAAAAGAGAAAGACATTGTGAAGAAAAGTAATAAAACAATACCAGACTTGAAATTAAAAGTAAGCTGTGATTCACGCCAAGCAGGATAATCAGTGTCCTTGAGAAAAGAACAAACTCAACCCAGCATTTGAGGCCCTCTGACCTTGCTGCTGGTTGCCCTCTCGGATGCTCCCTGACCAGAGGCTGCGTAGCCTTCCCCAAAGGCCCCGCATTTCATATAATGCCATCCCTTCCACTTAGGATGTTTTGCTACCTAATTCTGCCAGTTCAGATACGTGCTGCCCCGCACCCAATAAAAAAGCAGGATCTGTCTCCTTGTGTCGCCCATCTGTCCTGTAGGTTAGCCGTGATAGACTGGAAGCTACAAGGAGAGGAACTGTCACGTCCACCAAAGAACGCAGAATACCTGGAAAAGAGCAGACACTCAGATGTTTTTAAATAAATGAATAATTGATTTAGATCTTTCTTTGACTCCATGGACATGAGTTTGAGCAGGCTCCGGGAGTTGGTGAAGGACAGAGAAGCCTGGCATGCCGCAATCCAATGGGTTGCAAACGGTCAGACACGACTGAGCGACTGAATTGAACCTGCCTTGTGTCATATGCCTGGGTAATTCTGTCACCCAGTACGTTGTAAGCATGGTGAAGATAAGGATTATGCCATTTCTCAATAATTATAGTAATAATGTGGTAATAGAGGTGGTGAGAGGCAAATGGATTATATAAGAACAAGTAATAATAAAAGTGAAAACTAACGTTCATCGAACATTTTATTATGTCCCAGAAACTGTTTTAAAGTCCGTGATGTGGCTAATCTAACATAACCCTCAGCCGGCTTAGGAGATGAGTCCTATTATTAGGCACTTGGGGAAACCAAGGCACATGAGCTTATGGACTTGCTCAGGAGCAGACAAGCAAGGAAGTGGTAGTGCTGAGACTCAGGCAGGTGTTCTTAATCTAGCAACCCAGTTTTTCACCTGCTGTGAGGTTAACTATAGTTAGGTATAGGTTCTTGAACCATTTAGGGAAAGTTATTCAATTCCACTTGAACCTACTCACTTTTCTGCCCAATCTTCCTATTTTAGTAACTTCTATTTTATTCATTCTGATTCCTCTCAGACTTGATGTTCTCCGATATACTTTCTCTGACCACCCTGCCTGGCATGCCATAGATGTTGAATAAAAAGTAATTTTAACTTTTTTTCTCTCTAGGTTCCCAGTAAAGGTGCTAAGAAAGAGAATGTGAGATGGGAAAATAATTAAACATTTTTACTGAGGTAAGTTTTTTATGATTTTATTTTTTTTTTAAAGAAAATGTCTCTTATTTAAAAAAAATTTCTCTCCATATCTGCTTTCTGAAGATACAAGAGGGAGATTGTTGTTTTAGGAGTGTGTCAGTTGATAGAACCTGGGGTTCTTAAGGTGGTTGCCAGAAATGCAGGCTTCTGATTAAGGTCATTTGGCTTCCTTACTTATTTGACTTGGAATCTTTAATAAATTTCTGTTATCTCCTTGTTTTAAAGCCTGGTGCTGAAAAGGAGATCCCACAGGTGGAAATCCGTAAGCTGTTTGGTGATTATACATACTTGCAACGTTCAGTGAAAACTTTTGATTTTAAAGTAGGGAGTTGAAGGGATTTGAAGCCACTTGGTGAGATTGCAACACTTCATTTTCTTAAATGAAGATATGTTGTTGTTTTTCTTGCAGTAGTGAGAAAAAACTTCCATCAATGACATCTAACTCCTGCCACCCAGAAATGACTGCCATTATTATTTTGATGAAACTCCATTTAGAAATTTATGAATGTAGAAGTATTTACTTATAAATCTTTTAAGTAAATTGGTCTTTTATTTAGTATAACAGTATATTTTATGTATCTTTACACATGAATTGTAAAAGACATGTATAATCGTATACAGTCATTTTACTGACAATATTTGATTGTTTAGAGGCACCATACTTTAATTGAGTCATTCATTTGATGACTGTTTAGATGGTTTCTAGTGGGTAATAGTGTGTCAAACAACCCTGTACCTACATCATTATATGCTTGTTCATTTATCTTCTTTGAAATATAACTACTGGGTCAAAGATGATACGCATTTTAAATGTAGGTGCTTGTGGCTAAACTGCCCTCTGTAAATAAAGACCCCTCCCCAAATGAAATTCACCAGAGTCCTGTTTTCCATGCCCTTACCCACACTGAGTTTTGTTCCTGTGTTTAATGCTTACCCGTCCAATAGGAGGAGAAAGGGGTGTCTTTCTGAGATAGCAGGGCTTTCCTGTTGTTAATTGTGTTTGTTTATTTTGGGCTGTGCTGGATCTCTGTTGCTGCACTCGCGCTCTTCTGGCAGGGGCTCCTCTTCACTGCAGTGTGCGGGCTTCCCGGTGCAGTGGCTTGTCTTGTGTGGAGCCCTGGCTCTAGGGCCATGGGCTTCAGTAGTCGCGGCATGTGTTGTCTTCCCAGATCAGGGATTGAACCTGTGTCTCCTGCACTAGCAGGTGGATTCTTTGCCATTGAGCCACCAGGGAAGCAAGATAGCAGGGTTTCTGACTGGAGTAAACCTTTCATGTTTAAAGACCTCTTTCATCTGATAGCCTTACTTACATAAAGAATTTCCTTATTAAAAACATACATGTGGTTCTTGTGTGTACGTGAGACGCTCTTGGACTTTAAATGTGATGAAAATGTTGAAATATATTGAGTTTTTGTTTTTAGGTTTATTACCCTGATTGAAAGTGAAAGTCACTCAGTCATGTCCAGCTTTGTGACCCAGGCCAGATTACTGGAGTGGGTAGCCTTTCCCTTCTCCAAGGGATCTTCCCAACCCAGGGATTGAACCCAGATCTCCCGCATTGCAGGCAGATTCTTTACCAGCTGAGCCACAAGGGAAGCCCAAGAATACTGGAGTGGGTAGCCTATCCCTTCTACAGGGGATCTTCCTGACTCAGGAACTGAACTGGGGTCTCCTGCATTGCAGGTGGATTCTTTACCAACTGAGCTATCAGGGAAGCCCCATTACCCTGGTTAATTCAGTATAAATATTTTTAAATTGTTGTTGTTCAGTCACTAAGTTGTGTCCGACTCTTTGTGACCCCATGGACTGCAGCACACCAGTCTTCCCTGTCCTTCACTATCTCCTGGAGTTTGCTCAAGCTCATGTCCATTGAGTTGGTGATGCCATCCAACCATCTCATTCTCTGTCTTTCCTTCTGCCTTTAGTATTTCCCAGCATCAGGATCTTTTTCAGTGAGTTGGCTCTTCACATCAAGTGACTAAAGTATTGGAGCTTCAGCTACGGCGTCCATCTTTCCAGTGAATATTCAGGGTTGATTTCCTTTAGGATTGACTGGTTTGATCTTCTTGCTGTCCAGGGGACTCTCAAGAGTCTTCTCCAGCACGACATTTCAAAAGCATCAGTTCTTTGGCGCTCAGCCTTTATGATCCAACTCTCACATCTGTACATGACAATTGGATAAACTATAGCTCTGACTATACGGACCTTTGTCAGCAAAGTGATGTTTCTGCTTAATATGCTATCTAGGTTTGTCATGGCTTTTTTTCCCCCAAGGAGTAAGCATGTCTTAATTTTGTGGCTGCAGTCACCATCCACAGTGATTTGGAACCCAAGAAAATAAAACCTGCCACTGTTTCCACTTTTTCTCTATCTGTTTGCCGTGAAGTGATGCCATGATTTTAGTTTTTTGAATGTTGAGTTTTAAGCCAGCTTTTTCACTCTCCTCTTTCACCCTCATCAGGAGTATTTAGTTCCTCTTTGCTTTCTGCCATTAGTGTCATCTGCATATCTGAAGTGGTTGATATTTCTCCCAGCAGTCTTGATTCTAGCTTGTGATTCATCCAACCCAGCATTTCACATGATGTACTTCAAATATAAGTTAAATAAGCAGAATGACAATATACAGCCTAGATGTTCTCCTTTTCCGATTTTGAACCAGTCTGTTGTTCCATGTCTGGTTCTAATTGTTGCTTCTTGACCTGCATACAGGTTTCTCAAGAGGCAGGTCTGGTGGTCTTATGTTCCCATTTCTTTAAGAATTTTCCACCATTGGCAACTAACTAATATTACTGAGTAAGGTGACTATGCATTCACATGTATACATATGAATGCTGATGTTGAGTTTCATCTGTCCAGAGGATTTTGCTAGTTTCTGATACGAATATGAGCTCTAATTTTATGTTTGTTTTAGATTTTATTTCAAATAAAAGTTGCCTAAGGAAGGTCTCACATCCATACATGACTACTGGAAAAACCATAGCCTTGACTAGACAGACCTTAGTCGACAAAGTAATATCTCTGCTTTTCAATATGCTATCTAGGTTGGTCATAACTTTTCTTGACTTGATGGACGCGAGTCTGAGTGAACTCCAGGAGTTGGTGATGGACAGGGAGGCCTGGCGTGCTGCGATTCATGGGGTCGCAAAGAGTCGGACACGACTGAGCGACTGAACTGAACTGAACTGAAGGAAGATCTCACATGAAACAAACATGTACTTTGTCATTGGCTTACTGTTTGTTTTTTTGACTTAATTGAAAGCCAGTTAAAATTCATCTTTTTCCTTGATATAGAATGCATCTTCTTATAGATTGCCTTTCATGTGATGCTTTTCTTTTCACTCCATGTTAACATGGTTGAGGCTTGGACCTAGTGTGTTTTATGCACCAGCTTACATCCAGCAACTACTGTGATACCTGGCACGTACATGGCAGACACTCAAATCATTTTTGTAAAAATTAATGATTGGTCAATATAATCATTGTTAAGTTAGAATTAAGATGCAAATGAGTTGTGCCTTCAATTTTAATTAAGAAATTTAATTTCTTGGAGAAGAAAACTAGCACCTATGATGTTTCAGTTCAGTCACTCAGTCGTGTCCAACTCTTTGCGACCCCATGAATCACAGCACGCCAGGCCTCCCTGTCCGTCACCAGCTCCCGGAGTTCACTCAGACTCACGTCCATCGAGTCAGTGATGCCATCCAGCCATCTCATCCTCTGTCGTCCCCTTCTCCTCCTGCCCCCAACCGCTCCCAGCATCAGAGTCTTTTCCAGTGAGTCAACTCTTCACATGAGGTGGCCAAAGTACTGGAGTTTCAGCTTTCGCATCATTCCTTCCAAAGAAATCCCAGGGCTGATCTCCTTCAGAATGGACTGCTTGGATCTCCTTGCAGTCCAAGGGACCCTCAAGAGTCTTCTCCAACACCACAGTTCAAGAGAATCAATTCTTCGGCACTCAGCTTTCTTCACAGTCCAACTCTCATATCCATACATGACCACTGGAAAAACCATAGCCTTGACTAGACAGACCTTAGTCGGCACAGTAATGTCTCTGCTTTTGAATATACTATCTAGGTTGGTCATAACTTTTCTTCCAAGGAGTAAACATCTTTTAATCTCATGGCTGCAGTCACCATCTGCAGTGACTTTGGAGCCCAAAAACATAGTCTAACACTGTTTCCACTGTTTCCCCATCTATTTCCCATGAAGGGATGGGACCAGATGCCATGATCTTCATTTTCTGAATGTTGAGTTTTAAGCCAGCTTCTTCACTCTCCACTTTCACTTTCATCAAAAGGCTTTTTAGTTCCTCTTCACTTTCTGCCATAAGGGTGGTGTCATCAGCATATCTGAGGTTATTGATATTTCTCCCGGCAATCTTGATTCCAGTTTGTGCTTCTTACAGCCCAGTGTTTCTCATGATGTACTCTGCATAGAAGTTAAATAAACAGGGTGACAATATACAGCCTTGACGTACTCCTTTTCCTATTTGGAACCAGTCCGTTGTGTGATGTTTAAATGCTCCTAAATCTAGATGTATATAATTGTAGTGACATTTGCTACCATAACCTCTTGTGATGTTTTGTTTGGACTGTTGATTTGGATTCTGTCCAATTTCTTCGCAGAATCACACATACAACTGCGTTTTAAATCTGCTTTTTTGTTTTTTGTTGCTGTTAAGGGGAAAGTAACTGTCTAAAATAGGTAAAGTACTTGATCTGCTATTTACAATATGTTTCATATTATACAGATGGGAATATTTTTCAGTTATTTGAAGACAAGGATAAAGTAAATTATAATGGATAGAAATTGAGGTATATTTTAATTGTGTAGTCAAGCATTTGTTAAAAGTAAAAGTAGAGAAATGGATTGCCAGCCATTAAGAAGAATGTATAAATCTTTGTCCAGTATCCTGCGTATTAAGCGTTTCTGACTCACAACCAGTTTTTCACAGCCAAAATAAACAGAGATACTGGAACAATTATCTAACAGATTTAGGCAGTGTTGAGAATTCTTGTTTCATACACTTTGTTTCCACTGGAGTATGGGATTCTAAAGAATGCATGTGCTAGTTTTAATTTGTATTTTAGCAGCAGCTATTTGCATATAAAATTTTTTAATTTATTAAATAATCCCCTAGCAATTTTTATTTGTACTTTAGCTTTCTTAGCAACTCTTTCCTTAATAAATCTAAAGTTATTAATAAATCTAGGCAGGCTTAAAAAGAAATTATTGAGTCTTCATTTAGTAGGTCTAAATTAATTATATTTTCTGGTCTTTACCCTCTATCTTATTGTGGCTAATGGTATGATCTTGTATTTGTTTTCTAAAATAAGTGAAGTTCTATGTTCTTATATCTCTTTTCTCCAATAGTATAGGAAGTTCCTTATATTATAGCTTTCATTTCACTGATGACTTACTTTGTTTAATTGCATGCTTTAAAACCCTAATTTTAAAAATACTTCTGAAAAGTGAGGCATTACTAGTAGCAGTTAAACTGGAGTCTTAATTAAACTTAAGACTATCATTTATTTCTCCTCTGAGCTGCGTTTGTAAAAATTTTTATACTGTATTTAAACAGATTTTAAGACATTCTTATGCACTTAATGGGTTGGATTTTATGCATTTGCAACAGTTTCTTCCTATTTTAGGCATAAAGCTTAAAGTTTAGACTGGCAGAGTAAGTGGTTATTTGATTGGAAAGTTGGAAAGAAGAGAAGTTCTGTCTTCATATACAGGATTTGTGGTGGTAGAATATTCACATGAAACTGTTTAATGGTCAGGGTGAGAGTACTGAACTGTAATAGGAGGGCAAAATAAGTGCTGGTGTGTGGTATAGAGAACATCTCGCTAGCAGAGGCAACATTCGGCCTTCCTTCTGTAGCATGTACAGTGAGTTATTCCCTGTAAAACAGGTTTTATTAAATTCAGAGTCTTAGGGGGAGAGTTTGGGGAAGAGGGGTAGAGAACAGAAGCTTTTGGCTACAAGTTCCATAATGAACGTGGTGCTTGGTGGAGCTCCCCAGGGGTAGGCCTCTCCAGCCTGTGAGTGTCCCATCCCCCTTGAGACCCTGGACTCTTTGTGCTATGATTAGAACTTGGTCTGGAGCTGGGCGGAGGGAGTCTACCATCTACCACTGCAGAGTCTCAGTTCACTTCAGTTCAGTCACTCGGTCCTGTCCGACTCTGCGACCCCATGGTCTCCCTGCAGAGTCTAAGTAGACTTCCGCCACGCCATGTGTGAGGTAGTGGTGTAATGACAAATGCGGGAATTACACTTGAGCTTTACCTCTGTGCCTGTTTGATCAGAGAGGACACCTAATTCATGGTGCAGGTTATGTTTGCGTCTGTTAAACCCAGTAAGTTTTGTTGTAAGTAGATTTCAGTCTGTTTTAATGTAACAAAGTTTTTTTGTCTGAATCTTCTGGCAGCCATCTCTCAAATGTTAACGGTAATAGCTGTCAGTAGGAAGGGTATCCGCCTACATCTTTTCTGCAGTGCTTGAAACCATCCCATTTCCTTTTTCTTTTGCCTTAAGAACTGATTACTGACACTTGGGAATTATAATCAGATTTCATCAATCTTTATGGAAAGGTTACCAATTATTGCACTGAAAAATAGGCATTTGTCTCTAATAGTAAGTGTTTCTCTTGGTATGTCTCTCTCAGTTCATTGCTTTTAAATACCTCTTAGGTGAATGAATGCTTTGTGTCATGCCCTGATTTAATACATTTAAAGCAGACTTTATTGATGGCTTTCTTACTTTCAGTTATATGGGAGGGGGAATAATTTAATAGAGACTTTTCATAGGATCTTTTGGCTGCTTAGATGTCCTTGGGGTAGAAAAGAATGACTGGTGTCAGTTACTTGTGTTGTGACACAAGCTCCAGAATCAATATTTGCATTGAAGAGTTGAGAGCAGTGAGGATCTTTATGGTGGGCATGTACATACTGAGCGTTGGGCTGTACCTTCGGTGTGTATTCCTTCATTGTGTTCTCTAATGACTCTCAGAGGCTAGATTCAGTCACTCCGGTTTTAGAGAATAGAAGGCTTGGTTATGAGATTTGTCCTTGGGCACTCGGCTAGTACATTAAAAACAAAACAATAACTTGAATCCAGATCTCTCTGGCTTTTCTTGTCACAGTTCTTAGTGTTTCCATTTTCGTAGATGAGTGCAATGTTGGGCGGAACGAAGATACAGCCGCTTTATCAGCACCATCACCCTCGTTCTTACCCTCCTCTGTGTTTCTAATGTTCTTCAGCATTAACTGGCGAATTTTAGGAGCCTGCCAAGGTGTCTGGCTCATTGTGCTCAATACAACATAGGCTTGTTTAATTTAGCAGTGCTCTGAGATGAAAGGTTCATGACGGCCAAGTACAAACAGACCTTCTGTGGGATGTTAATTTTGTTATAGGAGAGAATGCTTGTTTTTCCTTGCTCTTTGTTAATAAAGAAGCTGGCACATTTTCTCATCAGTTGAAAAGGACTTTGACTTGTTTAAATCTGTGTAATCAAAGGGAAGCAAGTGGTTTTGATAAACAGTTTTCTTTGCGCAGTTTTTGGTTAGTTCCATTTTATACCTGCCAGCAAATTGCAGTTTGTGTGCTCTTTTGTTCTTTTCTTCTTTGAATTTGATTTTATGATTGGTTGCTGTGGAGATTTGGTGGTAGGAAAATAAATCATTTCCTCATTTGAACAGATTGTGTGTTTGTGTGTGTGTCTGTGTGTTTACGACAGGTTATCCTGTAGTAGGCAAAGTGATTCAGTCAGGCCCCTGCACGGAGGTGTCACTATATAATTTTGTGTAGTAATTTTTTTTTTCATAACAGCTCTATTGACATGTAATTCACGTACCATAAAGTTCATCCATTTAAAACATAAAATTCAGTAGATCTTTCTGTATTCACAGAGTTATGCACGGATCCCAAGTCTCATTCCAGAACACTTTCATCACTCCAAAAAGAAACCCCAGACCTAGTAGCAGTCACTTTCCATTCTTCCCTCTCTTTACTCTCTGGCAGCCACCATTTCTACTTTGTGTGTCTCTGAATTCAGAGTATGTTATATAAATGGAATTATATAATACGTGTGATTTCTGCTTTATTGACTATGCCAAAGCCTTTGACTGTGTGGATCACAATAAACTGTGGAAAATTCTGAGAGAGAAACTGGACATGGAACAACAGACTGGTTCCAAATAGGAAAAGGAGTACGTCAAGGCTGTATATTGTCACCCTGCTTATTTAACTTCTATGTAGAGTACATCATGAGAAACGCTGGACTGGAAGAAACACAAGCTGGAATCAAGATTGCCGGGAGAAATCTCAATAACCTCAGGTATGCTGATGACATCACCCTTATGGCAGAAAGTGAAGAGGAACTAAAAAGCCTCTTGATGAAAGTGAAAGAGGAAAGTGAAAAAGTTGGCTTAAAACTCAACATTCAGAAAACAAAGATCATGGCATCTGGTCCCATCCCTTCATGGGAAATAGATGGGGAAACAGTGGAAACAGTGTCAGACTTTATATTTTTGGGCTCCAAAGTCACTGCAGATGGTGACTGCAGCCATGAAATTAAAAGACGCTTACTCCTTGGAAGAAAAGTTATGACCAACCTAGACAGCATATTCAAAAGCAGAGACATTACTGTGCCGACTAAGGTCCGTCTAGGCAAGGCTATGGTTTTTCCAGTGGTCATGTATGGATGTGAGAGTTATACTGGAAAGAAGGCTGAGCGCCGAAGAATTGATGCTTTTGAACTGTGGTGTTGGAGAAGACTCTTGAGGGTCCCTTGGACTGCAAGGAGATCCAAGCAGTCCATTCTGAAGGAGATCAGCCCTGGGATTTCTCTGGAAGGAATGATGCTAAAGCTAAAACTCCAGTACTTTGGCCACCTCATGCGAAGAGTTGACTCATTGGAAAAGACCCTGATGCTGGGAGGGATTGGGGGCAGGAGGAGGAGGGGACGACAGAGGATGAGATGGCTGGATGGCATCACTGACTCGATGGATGTGAATCTGAGTGAACTCCGGGAGTTGGTGATGGACAAGGAGGCCTGGCGTGCTGTGATTCATGGCGTCTCAAAGAGTCGGACACGACTGAGCGACTGAACTGAACTGACCTTTTGTGTCTGACTTCTTTCACTTAGCGTGCTTTTGAGGTTCGTCTGCATCATAGCATATATAAGAATTCATTCTTTTTTGTTGTTAAATAATATTCTACAGCATAGATAGATAACATTTTGTTTATTCATCCGTTGATGGCCACTTAGGTGGTTTCCAGGTTTTGGCTGTTGCGAATGCTTCTGAGAACATTCATGTCTAAGTTTTTTGGGTGGACATCTGCTGTCATTTCTCATGGATATATATCTAAGGGTATAATTGCTGCCTCTCATGGTAACTCTATATTTAACTTTTTGAGGGATTACCAAACTGTTTTCCAAAGTGGCTATACTATTTTATGTTCTCATCAGCAGTGTTAGAGGATTCCATCCTGGCCAACACTTGTTATTTTTTGTTTTGTTTTTCATAGTAACCATCCCAGTGGGTGTGAAGTGGTCTCTCATGGTAATTTTGATTTGCATTTTCCCTAATGGCTGCTGCTGCTAAGTTGCTTCAGTTGTGTCCTACTCTGTGCGACCCCTTAGATGGCAGCCCACCAGGCTCCCCCGTCCCTGGGATTCTCCAGGCAAGAACGCTGGAGTGGGTTGCCATTTCCTTCTCCAATGCATGAAAGTGAAAAGTGAAAGGGAAGTCGCTCAGTCGTGTCCGACTCTTAGCGACCCCATGGACTGCAGCCCACCAGGCTCATTCGTCCACGGGATTTTCCAGGCAAGAGTACTGGAGTGGGGTGCCATCGCCTTCTCTGCCCTAATGGCTAATGATGTTCAATATCTTTTCATGAGCTTCTTGGTCACTTGTATATTTTTTAGAGAAATGCCTATTCACGTTCTTTTCCCATTTTAAAAAAATGGGATTGTCATTTTATTGTTGAGTTATAATATTTTTGTGTATTCTAGATTTCTTTGTATATTTAGATGCACCCCTCTGCCCTCCACATAGGTCTTTATCAGAGATATGAATTGTAAAATTTTCCTCCCTTCCTGTGGATTGTCTTTTCACTTTTTTAAAAGAATGTCCTTTGAAGAAATTTTCTAATTTTTGAAAAGACCAACTTCTGTTTTTCTTTGGTTGCTTATGTTGTCTTGCCTCTGTTTGAAATTTTCTGCAAGTTAAAAAAAAATTGCACTCTGTTTCTATACATCTGATTTTAAAAGTTGCTGCAAAATTAAATGATCAGCTGTTAACTATACAATGGGTAGAGGTATTTAAACATCATTCATATTTTCAAATACTCTCATCTAATACAAGGTGAGAAGACCAAGTTTCCTAACCTAAAACCCAATGTGCATTTTTTAAGTTAGAAATAATGTCTTTCAGTGTTCTGCCTCGCTCAGAATGCATGGGACATTCTGTGAACATTTTCAGTGTTTTTTATGTATTAAGCCCTTGACTAGGCTTGGGGATCCGGAGGTTAGTGGGCCATGGCTCTATCCTCAAGTAACTAAAGCTTACATGCCAAGCTAGAAGCATCCACAGATAGTGGAGACCCATGGAAGGGAGGAAGGAGCACTCTCCTGTATCTGGGTGAGGATGCCTCACTGAAGAGTGGACTCTTGAAGCAGCTCTATTGAGATATAATTCATGTACCACGAAGTTCACCCATTTAAAGCATGCAACTTAGTAGATTTCAGTACATTCACAAGACTTGTGCTCAATCCGAAAAGATGGGTGGCAATCAGAACTTTTTGTTAGGGTCTTTGATTTTCTCCTCCAGTTTCTTGCTACTGTGTACACCGTGTGTCTAGACCAGGTATCTCGTAGCCATGGTATTTAGAATTCTTAGTGTAATAACATGTAGAAATGGATCTGATGATTTTGATGCCTAGAAGTGAACCTAAAGAAAACCACTTTACTTTCTTCAGATTTTCCAAGTTTTCAGAAAGGAAAATATCCTGCTTACCAGTCAGTTCAGCATTGGGTGGGGAAGGGTGTGTGTCTCTCTCTAAGCTAAAGCCCAAGTAATTCCATGCAGTCAGAGCATAAAATGTGAGGCAAGGAGTAACAGGTGTGTGGCTGCAGAGGAAGATTGATTGTTGAGAGCTGGGTGTGTCCTGTTAAGGAGTTTAGATTTTGTCCCTGTTGATACTGGAGCCACTCTCCAGCAGGGGGAGTGTGATGTAGTCACTCTGGCCACTGTGTTATGGATGCTGCCTGCTGGGGCAGGACTGTAGACCAGAGTCCCATTAGGCTGTTGGGTTAGTCCAGTAAGTGAGGCCCTGAACTAGGGTATTTGTGGCAGAGTTGGATAAGACTCAGGCTGGAAATGTTTAGGAGCTATCAGTCAGGAATCCTGGCTACAAGTAACAGAAATCCTCCTTAAGTTTAAACTATCTTAAGTTAAAAGAGGAATTAATTGGAAGGTTCTTGGAGAAGGTTGTAAAAGATATGAAATGCTGCAGAAACCAGAACAACCCAGGGACCTTGGGGATTGGAAGAGGTCTCATCATCACAGGGACTCTTTCTCCCAACTCTGGGCCCTTGGGCTACTGCATAGGGCAGGGGCCATCTTTATACTCTTTTGCCAAGAGGAAGAGAAAGCTCCTCTCTCCCAGCTCATTTTTAAAATTCCAAGGGCTCTCTTGGCTTTGAGTTTTTTGCCTTCACCAGGTATGGGCGTCTTTGAAAGCTGTCTACCACCATCACGTTGGGAGTTCCCAAAAAGAGGAAGGTTGTTGTGGGCAGAGCCGACCGTGCACACATGCTTGGGGAGTACTGAGCCGGAGGAGATCTGAGGAGGAAGTGTGTCTCTGGTAGCCTGTGTATGTGTGTCTCTGGTAGCCTGTGATGGCACCATTGCCATCGAGAATGCAGGTTCAGGGAGCAGGCAGACTGAAGTGCCGTGAGTTCAGTTTTAGACCAGCTTAGACTGAGATGTGGAACTAATCACAACTTGTATGTTACATATTTTTACGATTGTTTGACTGGTTTGGCTTTCTTCACAATTAAAAGTCTCACAAGGACAGGGACTCTTGTTTTCTTCATTCTGAACTTCCAGAGCCCAGCGTAGTATACTTGACACATAATAGATATTCAGTGAATATCTGTGTGAATGATTCAGGTGAACACGTTCAGCATGCAGCTGAATATACAGTTTGGATCTCAGTTGAGGACAGGAAATATAGATTTGGGAGTTACCAGTGCAGGGCTGTGTAGTGGACAGAGTGGCTAAGGGACTGTTATAAAAGTTCAGATACTGCGTAGACCTGAAATTTTCATGTCCAGGTAATGAAATTACGCCTTTTTCCTTTGCCATGCCAAGTATTATCAGTAATTATCTACTGACAGTCCTGCTAATTAGTTTTTTAAATTTCGTGACTAAAATTAGATTTGTGATAGGTAGGGGAATAAAGGTGATAAAGACAGATTCTGTTTCCTTTTAAGAATAACTGACTCATAGGATGAAACCTTGGATATGATTTCAGATCACTCCTGTAAGCTCTCACAAATGATGTTTATAAAACACTTGGAACAATACAGATTGTACTAAGAAAATGTGCTTTGATCAACTCTGAAGATACAAAGCAGGGAACTTAATAAATCAAGTCCTATTTGTGAATGGAAAGGACTGGAAGTTCACCTTAAAAGTAAGAACTGCGTTCACAGCAAGACCTAAATTTTGTATTCTGAATAGCAGATGTTAACTTATTTTCATCTTTTATGTAAAAAAAAAAAAAATAAAGAATTGCAGGTTTCAGACTTTGGCATCTTGAAATCTGACTCCTGATTCCTATCTCTTAATAGCTTTTGGAACACTAGTCTAGAAAAGGAATTTGACTTTGGTTTTTTACCCTTTAATTTTGAGGCGAATGTGCTGCCAGCTCTGTCTTTCCTCTATATTCAGGAAAACCAAATCACAGGTAGTTTAGATATGGTATAATTTTTATTATTTAAATATTAGAAAAATAGGGTCTTATTTATCTAAAGTAGTAATGTTACGTTGATAACTTGGGAAAAATGGTTTTTTGGGTTTTGTGCTTTTTTTTCATTTTAATGCATAAATAGAATTGTATTACTTTTATGGGCTAAACGCTCTCATCCTACCACCTTGCCATTTGACAAGATATTATAGTAAATTGCATGTATTTTAAGTGTCTTTGTTTATTGCCTAGATTCCTTTCTTACCCTCCTAGTAGAAATGTGAGCCATATTCGTTTATTTAATTTTTCGCCAAAGAACTTTAACTAAATTTGCCTGACTCCCAGTGCAGGCAAGTGTCTTTTAGCAAGTTAATTTAAAGGAGCATTTCTAAAAACTCAAATTGCATAAATTATAGCATTCCAGCTTTTTAAATTACTGTTAAGATATATGTTTAAAATATGACACAGATGATTTTATTTTGGTTTATAGATTAATGCTTATTCTTTCAAATAGGTTCAACACATATCTGATAGATTAAGACTGTGTGCCTTCTGAATTTTACCAAGGCTCCTTCAAGACTGGGAAAGAGAATACATTTCAGATCTTAATGATAAAGTCAAAATTATGAGTTTGACTCCTGCATAAGCTAGTTAAGTTATAAATGGGAAAATCTCCATGCTGAGACCCCAGACCCCAGCAAACTGTATCCTTTTTGAAATCAGTTACAGAGCTGAAATGAAAGAAGGTTGATATCTGGAGATACCCTTTATCAGCTCCTGGAGAAAAAAAAAACTTTAAATACCTCTAATATAGTTTAGCTTATTCTGTATTCTGAAATGATTTTTATCAAGAGGTTCTTACCTTCATTCTTTTCTAGTTAATTTTTCAGAGGTAGCATCATTGAAAATAGAAAAGTTCACAGCCTAGATGTCAGAGAGGGGTTTGTCAGCAGCCCTTAGGTATGGTGGTGCACAGTGGCCCTTGAAGGAAGAGGCCTGACTCTGTCATGCCACTGGGCCTAGGACTCGTCAGGGCCACTCCTCTGCTGCATCGCTTTCACGTATGCCATATCTCCACTCCTTAGTTCTTGGATTTTTTTGATGACTAATAAATATAATTTTATTAAATATGATAATATAACTTTGTCATATAATTTTATTACTGTATCATTCATGATGAAAGTGAAAGAGAAGAGTGAAAAAGTGGGCTTAAAACCCAACATTCAAAAAATGAAGATCATGGCGTCTGGTCCCATCACTTCATGGGAAATAGATGGGGAAACAGTGGAAACAGTGAGAGACTTTGTTTTAGGGGGTCTCCAAAATCACTGCAGATGGTGACTACAGCCATGAAATTAAAAGATGCTTGCTCCTTGGAAGAAAAACTATGACCAACCTAGACAGCATATTAAAAAGCAGAAACATTACTTTGCCAACAAAGATCCACCTAATCAAAGCTATGGTTTTTCCGGTAGTCATGTATGATGTGAGAGTTGGATTAAGAAAGCTGAGTGCCAAAGAATTGATGATTTTGAACTGTGGTGTTGGACTGCAAGGAGATCCAAGCAGTCCATCCTAAAGGAAATCAGTTCTGAATATTCATTGGAAGGACTGATGCTAAAGCTTAAATTCCTGTACTTTGGCCACCTGATGCGAAGAACTGACTCACTGGAAAAGACCCTGATGCTGGGAAGGATTGAAGGTAGGAGAAGGGGACGACAGAGGATGAGATGGTTGTATGGCATCACCGACTCGATGGATCTAAGTTTGAGCAAGCTCCGGGAGTTGGTGATGGACAGAGAAGCCTGGCATATTGCAGTCCATGGGGTCACAAAGAGTCGGACACAACTGAGCGGCTGAACTGAAAAATAATTAGAAATGGAGCATTAACTAATGGGGGAGGAGGAACATCCAAATAGTTTACCTCTGTCCAGATTTAGTCTAATTAAGGAAGGATTTGTCTGAGTTATGGAAAGTTTAAAACAATTGAAATGTACCTCTGATTAAGTGTGTGTAGAGTTTAGGCTAATTTGTTGTCTAGCAGTTATAAAGACTGGTGATTCTAAATAATATATGCATACTCTGTATGTAAACTGACATTTCTAATGGACTTTAGCTGTGGTTTCTATAGTTTAAGTAGCTGATGAATCTTGATTATGCTCTCAGTAAACAGTCTTTCTCACTAGACAGAGAATGCAGACACTTTTCAACCAGCGCTTGCTCCTGTGTTAGTCACACCCGAATTTAATAAGTTTTATTCTGCATCTCAGAAGTAGTGAAATAGTGTGCAGAAATGCTCTTAAGGGTGGAAGTGTGTGGTTTGTAGGCTTCTTTTACAGATGTGTTGCCATGAAACCTTGTATATAGAACACCTCATCTTCAGATGGCAGTAGAGGTCTGGACTGGCCCTCACACAAGCTCGAGGAGCTCCATTTGAAACCGTTGTTCGGGCTGTTGTGAATGAAAGGTCGAGTCTGGGGAGGAATGAAGGATATAAATTACTTGTCTGTATATCCTATTTGTTAATACTTTATACTTTATTTATTTACTTATGTGAAAAACTCCGGTGCAATTTAAAATGTTTGACAGCACCATACACATGGTCAGAAGTAATAATCACACTGGCAGCTACTCTACCCCATAACTCTAAGGCAGTCTTTTCATCTTAGAGGAAAGACCTTGCCTGACTTGCCAAGATTATGATAATGAAGGGTACCCAAAAGCCAAAGCGAGGAAGAGTAATTATCCTATATATCTAGTCCTGTCAACAGTGTTGTTTTCTCTTCCATGGTAAGACATCGTCCGATTAAAGTGAATTAGAGAATAATAACCACACTGAGAATAAACACCAAGTGCTCATGGTTGTAACAGTCCACGTTCTCAGACAGCTGTGGTCCCTGTGGAGGCCTGGCTGGGAGACTCACTGCTAAGGAGTTTAAGACTTCTGTTCATCATGGGGAATAGCTCAGTCATCTTGGGCAGGTTCTTAAAGTCACTGATGCTCTACCAGTCTGTGAAATGCTTCATCACAGAATTGCCATGAGGGCAAGTGGAAGTGCTGCATCTGAAGTGGTTAGCACAGTGCCTGGCATGTTATAAATCTTCAGTAGAAGTTAGGTGACGGACGTTAACAAGAGGGCAGTAATGGACGGAGGAGGTGCTGTGAAGAAGCCCAGATTCGGCTCTCGGCTTTAGTGGAACTCCACTGCGACAGGTGTCATTTTACCTTTTTAATGAAAATAAATATTGGAGGCGAGTTGGAAAAGCTTCATAATGAAAACTTTGTTTACTCTCAGCTGTTGCATGTCTCTCCTTTTTGGACATGTTTCCTACCCTTTTACTTTAAAATTTTTTATTTTCATTTTTACAAATCTGAAAAACAGAAATGAAAAGTTAAAATTATAGAATATGCTGGTTAGTTTTTCATCTTTCATTTGAGTGGTTATTGCTTTCTCTACAGGAATGAAAATATTCAATCTGTGCTCACAGAACTTGTGGTCTGGAATGCCGTGGTTACCGAATATTTAGGAGCCACCAGGGAGGTCTATTTAGGAGATTAGCAGTGTTTAATGTGGACGTGAGTTTGGATATGATGTGTTCAGAACATGTGACAGAATCATTTTGTCAGAATTTACTAAAAGCTTATCACCTGATAAAATTGTTCCTTTGAGAACAGAAAACATGTTAGTTTAAAGACAGCCTAAAAGTTTTAGGAAAGGAATAACAGTTTCTAAGGGAATCTGAAGCACAGTACATCAACGGTTTTCTCTAACAAGGGATACTTATTGATTTTTTTTGTCCATTGCATGAGTTCATTGGATTCTTTTATTAAAAAAATCCTAAAAGAGGAGTACCACTGCACAAGAGAAAATATAGTATAGATTTTCAAATGGATGCCCTTGATAAGCTGTAAACTGTCGTATATATTAATGGCAAGAGGTGTGGACCTATTGAGTTTTGGTTTTGATGAATAAATAAGCTTATATCTTCTGTCAGATGTAATTACCATCTTTGGTCCAATTGACATGGAATTCTCTAAAATCAGCAGAAGAGAATGTGCTTTGGCATAGTATCTCATCTGATACTAACAGGGACCTGACTTAAAGTTGCCTAGTTGTTATAGATAGTTAAGTAATTAATTATGGGTCTTGCTACATGTTTTTCACATCTTTTTATACTTCTAAACTGGCAGAATCTCTTAGAGATGACAAGTTCCACTCTGTGTTTGGAAGTACTTTTTTTTTTTTTTAACATTTGTCCTGAATTCACTTTAAGCTGTCAGTGGATTATAATTTATTCATCTTATCACTGGCATTTATTATTTTAACTTTATATTAGAAGAATAATCATCCTATTTCCATTGGTATTCTTTAGTTGTGTTATTTAAATGCAGTGACTAAAACCTTACAGACTAGATGCAGAATGGCTTTGTAATTTGCTGCTGATCATGCTGCCTGAAACCCAGAATGTACAACAGTGACAGAGTACATGTGCAGTAAATGTTTATTTGAATTAATGAATTGCTCTAGGCTAGCTTGTGGTTATAATATTTTCAAAATTAAGTGACCAAGCATTCAGTACTGGTAGTTTAGCTAAACATTTGGGCTTTGTTTGAAGCCAATAAACAGACCGCCATGTAATCCAGGGAGACCAGTCTGTTCACTTTTCTGTCCAATAGTAATTTACTTTTACAGTTGTGTTTATATAGAGTAAAGGTCAAAAGAAAAGATGTATTTGAGGCAGTTATGTCAGTTGCTTCATTATGATGAAAGATTTTCAATATGCTAATGAAAAAGGGGCGATTTAGAATGGATATTGTAAAATATAAGCAGTTATTTTTTCCCCAGCTTTATTGAGGCATAATTGACCTGCAGTAAATGGCATGTGTTTAAAGTGTACGATTTAATCTGTTCTGACAAACACATATACCCTTGAAGCCATCACCACAGTGAGAACATTGACAGTACCCATGATGGCAAAAGCTTCTTTGTGCTCTTGGTAAAGCCACCCTCACACCTTTCTGTGTGTATCTCCATGCAGGCACTGATCTGTTGCTGTGGATTAGTTTGCCTGTTCTAGGATTTTATGTAAGTGGATTCATGTACTCTGTACTCATTTTTGCCTGGCTTCTTTCACTCAGTGTAACTATTTCAAGGTTCATTCATGTTGTTGAGTGTATCAGTAGGTTTTTCCTTTATTCCTGAGAAATATAGATACTCCACAGTTTGTGTATGTATTCCCTGTTGATGGTCATTTGTGTGTTTCCAGTACAGACTATTATAAATAAAACTGATCTGAAAGTTTGTATACAAGTCTTTGTATGGACATATGCTTTCTTTTCTCTTAGGCAGATACCTAGGAGTGGGATGGCTCTATCCTGTGGTAGGTTATGTTTAAGTTTTAAAACCGTCAAATTGTTTTTCAAGTTGTCGTGTCCTTTTACATTTATCACCCAAAGTGCATGAGAGTTCCAGTGACTCCACATCTGTCAGCAGTTAATATGGTCAGTCTTTTTAATTCTAGTCATTCTAATAAATGTGTCGTGGTATTATCTCATCGTGCTTTTAATTTGCATTTTCCTAATGACTAATGTGTTGAGTACTTTTTTATGTGCTAATTTGCCATTTCTCTGTGAAAGGTCAGATCTGTTATTCATTGATTATATTTTTTGTTTTCTTATTGCTGAGTTTTGAGAGTTCTTTATATATTCTATATGTAGATTATTAGATAAATGATCTGCAAATATTTTCTCCAAGTCTGGTTTGTCTTTTAATTTTCTTAACAGTGTTTTTCAAAGAGCAAAAGTTCTTAAGTTTGACGTTCAGTTTATCAGTTTTTCTAATTTATGGGTTATGCTTTTGGTATCATATTTAAGAAATCTTTACCTAATCCTTGATCATAGAGATTATCTCCTGTTGTCTTGTAGAAGTTTCATAGTTTTAGGCTTTTACATTTAGGGATATGATCCATTTTGACTTGATTTTTGTGTGTGATATAAGGTGTGATCAGAGTTCTTATTTTTTGCATATGGATATCTGGTTGTTCCAGCACCATCTGTTGAAGTGACCGTTCTCTCTTCACTGAATTGCCTTTGCACCTTAGTCAAAAGTCGCTTGTGGTCTATTTTGGAGTCTGTTTTGTTCCATTCGTCTTTTGTCTGCCATTATGCTTCTACTGTGCTGTCTTATGGAGAAGGCAATGGCACCCCACTCCAGTACGCTTGCCTGGAAAATCCCATGGACGGAGAAGCCTGGTAGGCTGTAGTCCATGGGCTTTCGAAGAGTCGGATACGACTGAGTGACTTCACTTTCACTTTTCAGTTTCATGCATTGAAAAAGGAAATGGCAACCCACTCCAGTGTTCTTGCCTGGAGAATCCCAGGGGATGGCAGAGCCTGGTGGGCTGCTGTCTCTAGGGTCGAACAGAGTCGGACACGACTGAAGTGACTTAGCAGCAGCAGCAGCATGCTGTCTTAATTATTGTAGCCTTATACTCAGGGTTGAAATTGGTAGTATTAGTCCTCCAGTTTTGTACATTTTTTTCAAAGTTGTTTTGGCTATCCATATAAAATTTAGCATCAGCTTATCAACATATACAAAACAGCCTTTGAGAATTTGTTTGGGATTGTACTGAATCTATATGTCAATTTGGGCTTCCCAAAATAAAAAATGGAAACAGTGACAGACTTTATTTTCTTGGGCTCCAAAATCACTGAAGATGGTGATTGCAGCCATGAAATTAAAAGATAATTGCTCCTGGGAAGAAAAGCTATGACAAACCTAGACAGCATGTTAAAAAGCAGAAACATCACTTTACTGACAATGGTCTGTATAGTCAAAACTATGGTTTTTCCAGTAGTCATGTGAGATGTGAGAGTTGGACCATAAGGAAGGCTAAATGCTGAAGTATTGAACTGTGGTGCTGGGGAAGACTCTTGAGAGTCACTTGGATAGCAAGATCAAACCAGTCAATCATAAAGGAAATCAACCCTGAATATTCATTCAAAGGACTGACACTGAAGCTGAAGCCCCAGTACTTTGGCCACCTGATGTGAAGAGCCAACTCATTGGAAAATACCCTGATGCTGGGAAAGATTGAGGGCAGGAGAAGAAGGGGACAACAGAGGATGAGATGGTTGGATGGCATCACCAACTCGATGGACATGAGTTTGATCCAACTCCAGAAGATAGTGAAGGACAGGGAGCCTGGTGTGCTGCTGTTCATTGGATTTCAAAGCATTGAACAAGACTGAATGAACAACAAAAAGCAGAGATGGCACTAGTGGTAAAGAACCCGGCTGCCACTGTAGGAGACATAAGAGACGCGGGTTCAATCACTGGGTCTGGAAGATCCCCTGGGGGAGGACACAGCTACACACTCTGGTATTCTTGACTAGAGAATTCCATGGACAGGAGCCCTCACGGGCTATGGTCCTTGGGGTCTCAAAGAGTTGGACACTACTGAAGCAACCTAGCACGTATGCATGCGTATGTCAATTTGGAGAGAATTGACTTCTTAGAGCAGTATTAAGTCTTCCAGCCCGTGAAGATGTTTTATTTCTCTCCTTTATTTATGTCATTAATTTCTCTCAGCAGTGTTTTAAAGTACAGATCTTGCATATCTTTTACCACATTTAGGCCTATTTCATGTATTTTGGCCTTATTATAACTGGTATTTTTAAAAATGTCAGTATAAAATTGTTCATTACAGTTCAGAAATATAGTACAATTTATGAAAATACAATTTGATATGTATATATTGGGATAGCCAAAAGATTCATTCAGTTTTTTCCATAAGATGACTCTGGTAATGCTTAATTGTCTTTAACTTCATACAAAACAATTTTCTTAGATTGTATTTTGATAGCTATCGTCAGTGTGCATTAAAAAAACTTTAATTGGTGAATTTTTGTGTAGTCATTTTAATATTGAAGATGGAAGGGAAAAAAGCAACGTTTTTGGTGTGTTATGCTTTATTTCAAGAAAGATAAAAACAACTGAAATGCAAAAAAAAAGATCATAGCATATGGAGAAGATGCTGTGATTGAAAGTGTCAAAAATGGTTTGTGGTTTCATGCTGGAGGTTTCTCACTGAATGATGCTCTGCATTCAAGTAGACCAGTTGAAGTTAATAATGATCAAATCAAGACATTAATTGAGGACAGTCTGTGTTACACCCTTCTGGAGACAGCTGACATACTCGAAATATCTGTATCAAGTGTTGAAAATCATTTGCATTGGCTTGGTTGTTTGGGTTCCATGTAAGTTAAAAACGAAAAAACCTCCTTGACTGAATTTCCACATGTGAGTCTTTACTAAAATATAATGAAAATGTTCCATTTTAAAACAAATTGTGATGGGCAATGAAAAGTGAATACTGTACAATAATGTGGAATAGAAGATAACAGGGGACAAACAAAATGAACCAGCACCAACCACACCAAGGACCGGTCTTCATCCAAAGAAGGTGATCTTGTGTATATGGTGGGATTGGAAGGGAGTTCTCTATTATGAGCTCCTTTTGGAAAACCAGGCAGATCCAACAAGTACTGCTCCCAGTTAGACCAACTGAAAGCAGCACTTGAAGAGAAGCATCCAGAATTAGTCAACAGAAAACACATGATCCTCCCTCAGGATAGTGCAAGACCACCGGTTTCTTTGATGACCAGGAAAAAACTGTTACTACAGCTTGGTTGGTAAGTTCTGATTCATCTGCCGTATTCACCAGACATTTCGCCTTTGGATGTCCATTTAATTTGGTCTTTACAAAATTCTCTTAATGGAAAAATTTCAGTTCCTTGGAAGACTGTAAAAGGCACCTGAAACAATTCTTTACTCAAAAATATAAAATGTTTTGGGAAGATGAAATTATGAAGTTGCCTGGAAAATGGCACAAGGTAATGGAACAAAATGATGAATATGTTGTTCAATGAAGTTCTTGGTGAAAATGAAAAATGTGTTTTATTTTTAGTTAAACTGAAGGAACTTTTTGGCCAGCCCAGTAGATCTTGTATCCTGGAGCTGTGCTAAACTCACTTATTTTCTAGGGTCTGTTGCATTCTCTATATAAATAATTGTTATTCCTCATCTTAGAGGGAAATTATTCAGTTTTTCATCATTAGGTGTGATATTAGCTGCAGTTTTTTGTGGATTCTCTTTATCAGACTGAGGAAATTCTCTTCTATTTTTAGTTTGTTAAGAGTTTTCTCAGGAATGGATTTTGTTAGGTATGTTTCTGCATTTATTGGGATAATTGTATAATTTTTATTAGTTTGTTAATATGGTAAATTACATTGAGTATATTTCAGATTGTAAACCAGCCTTGCATTCCTTGGATAAACCCCATGAGGTCATGATATATTATCCTTTTCATATATTGCTGGGTTTGATTTGCTAAAATTTTGTTTGCAATGTTTCCATCTGTTTTCATGAGGGACATAATAGCTTCTTGTAATGTCTGCTTATCTTCAGTATTAGGTTAATGCTGGCTTGATAGAATAAATTGGAAATTATTTTCTCCTGTTCAATATCTGAAAGAATTGGTAATTTTCTTTTCCTTTAGTGTTTGTTAAGAGTTCACAAACAAGGCCATCTGGATCCAGAGTTTTCTTTGAGGGAGGATTTTAAACTATAAATTCAATTTTAGAAATAGATTCAGGGCAAAAAAAAAAGATGTGGTTCTATTCAGGTTATCTGTTTCTTTTTGAGTGGGTTTTGGTATTTTGTATTTTTCAAAGAGTTTGTCCATTTCATCTGTCAAATTTATTGCCATAAAAGTTTTTATTGTAGTCTCATATAATCTTTTTCATATCTAGAGTGTATGGTGATATCACCTCTGTCATTCCTTATATTGATATGTAATTTGTGTCTTATTTCTTTTTTCCTGATCAGTCCGTTTGGAGGCTTATCAAATTTATTTACCCAAAGAATCAGCTTCTGTTTCCTTTATTTCTCTCTTTAGAAATTTCATTGATTTTCTGCTGCAATCCTCATTTTTTCTCTTCCTTCTCCTGTGTGTATATATAATTTTAGTTATTTTTCTTTTTTGCTAAATTTTTCTAATTTTATACAATCTGGTTCTTTAAGGTCTTGATTTAGGTTGTTTCCCTCCCAAGATAATTGAAGATATTTAGGCTCAGAGAAGTTGAGACAACAGTTAAAATGCACAGCCCTCTATCCATTTTCTTAATGTCATAAATGCTGTGATAAAGGCAAGTAAAAATGCAGTGGGAACATACAAGA
The DNA here is from genome assembly GCA_006410935.1 of Redunca redunca. Lineage (NCBI taxonomy): Eukaryota > Metazoa > Chordata > Mammalia > Artiodactyla > Bovidae > Redunca > Redunca redunca. The sequence goes on along the minus strand of SJYQ01000535.1, from coordinate 205,190 downwards.
AGAGAGGTGAACCTGTGAAGAGTAGGAGGACTTCTCTGGCGACTTTGACGTCCCAGGAGTTTTATTCTGTTGAGGTCTAGGATAAATCTGTAAGACCAAATGCAGAGTATTAGTTCCTACAGTTTATTCTGCATTGGTTGCCAACCTCCCTCTTGGTTGCTGTATTCTGAAAAATGAGTTAGAATATTCCAAGAGTAACTCTGCATATACCTAATACTCCCTTGGGGTTAATCGACAGATCTGCTTTTTATTTCTATTAAGACTGTTTGCAGTGGTCATGGTAACGCTAGCTGTAACAGTGGTGGCAGGTGTTGCTGACAAGAGTGTGTTGAATAGGAGGAAAACCTGGGGGCGGAATGTGAGGGGATTGTTAAAAAGATTTACATCAGTATCTCACTGCGAACTTAGTAACGAGTATTTCTCAAACTATTCCTTGCTTAACAGGTTATAACTTTTTTAAAAAGTAATTTTATCATTAAAAAGCGATAATTCTATAGTTATTTTATAAAGGGAGTGAAACCAGCATAATGTAGTAACATCTCAGAGTCCATATTACAAGGTTGAGTTCTTCTCCAATCTGAATCAAGGTACTTAATATATTTAGGGATTTTGAAAAATACATAACAGCTGTTTGCTGGGAGGCACTAATAGAACTTGTGGTCAAATGTAGGGAAGAAACAAAAGGGAAGAAAGTGGAGTTATTTTCAAGTGGGCTCGAGGGCCAAGAATCATGTGTATTATTTTATTTTCTCTTAAAGAAAAAGCAGTGTGAACCTGAGCCTGTTTATTTATTTATTTATTTTTTTAAAATTATGGTTGGAAGCACAAGCTACTCCTTTAACTGGTTGCTTCTCAAAATTAAAAAATTTTCCATTCCATAGGTTTGTAGAGGAGAAAATAGCAGTGGGATTAAGCAGCTAGTTTTGATAGTGTCAGGACCGGAACCCAGACTCCTGAGTCAGACACCTGGATTCTAACACAGCTTCCCTCTTTTGTACTCTGTGTAGCCATGAGTTTAGCTTAATGGTACTTTTCTTCTGGTTGTGGTTTAAATGAAAAACTGAATGAGTTATCACTCAGATGTTTAATACTATTTTGGGTAGGGAACCCATTTTCCTCTTCTCAAGGATAGAGGAAATAATTAAGGGTCATGCAGATAAGCTACTTAGAGTTCTTGTGTCTGAAAGTGACTCCATCTGATCCACTGCATCTACTTTATTTTTTAATTGACATATAGTTGATTTAAAATGTGTTAATTTCTGCTATCAGCAGAGTGACTCAGTTATATACATATATACATTCTTATTTATATTCTTTTCCACTATGGTTTATCCAGGATATTGAATATATTTCCCCGTGGTATACAGTAGGACCTTGTTGTTTCCACTCTATATGTAATAGTTTTCATCTACTAACCCCATACTCCCAATCCTTCCCTTCTGCTATCTCCTTCCCCCTTGGCAATCACAAGTCTGTTCTCTGTGTCAGTGAGTCTGTTTCTATTTTGTAGATAGGGTCATTCGTGCCATGTTTTAAGATATAAGTGATATCATATGGTATTTATCTTTCTGTTTCTGACTTAATTTAGTATGATAATCTCTAATTGCATTTATGTTGCTGCGAATGGCATTATCTCATTCTCTTTTTATCCACTTTTAGAATTACAGGTCTTTTTTAATTGAACAAACATAACAATGTCCATGCATTGTCTGTCTTCCTAAAAAAATTTAAAGTCAGGGAATTGATCATGTCCCTACCCCAGCACCCAGCAAAATGCCTGATTGCAACCCCGTCTTATTTCCATTCATCTGTTAATGGATACTGGGCATTGTCTGTTTATTCAGATCAAGAGGAACCTATAAAGCCCTAGTTTGTGCAAATTATCTGAGCTGAGCATATTTTCTCATTCTTTCCTTTTTACCATTTCGTAGAGATTCTGATGGATACTTCAGAGAGCTATATGACACAGTCTCCTAACTTATTCCTGAAATTCATGTTTGTCAGATGCAGCAGTACCCTGATGAGTGAACATGATGAATGAAGTTCATTGAGTAGGTGGATGTCTTTATTTTTCAGCAGGACAACATAGTGAAGTTCAATTAGTCTATTCAGCTAACTGAATCTTAGCTTTTAAATGTATCAGCTATTTGAAGTCTTTGTTAACTAAATTGTTGGATTTTTACCAACAATTATAAACCGAAGAGCATTCAATTTGTCAAAAAGAATAAAAACAAAACAAACAAAAATGAAAATTGTTTTTGTTAACACAGAATTATTTCCAGTGGTGAAGTCTGAAAAAGACAGATTTTTTAAAATGTAATCTTTAAGTGAAAGTGAAAATCACTCAGTCATGTCCGACTCTTTGTGACCCCATGGACTATACAGTCCCTGGAATTCTCCAGGCTGGAATACTACAGTGGGTAGCCTTTCCCTTCTCCAGGGGCTCTTCCCAACTCAGGGATCAAACCCAGGTCTCCTGCATTGCAGGTGGATTCTTGACCAGCTGAGCTACCAGGGAATCCCATAATCTTAAAGATGCTTAGATGAGCTTTTCCTTTAAGATTTAATTAACTCATGAAGTTAGACTCCACAGTCCATTTTTTTGCATAGCTGTCCCATTCACTGGGCAGCTTTCCCAGTTAGGATAGATGATCACTATATATCGTGGCTTCCATGATGTAGAAATTATAGTTGAGTGTAGTTAGCCCACCCTTGAGCTGAGGTGTATTTACATTTCTACTTTGTTATCCTTTTAAGGACTTTGGGCTGTCAAAGTAGCCCAGTGCTTTTCTTGGTCAGATAATAAGGGGTAAAGGTAGGGGCCAGGAGCAAGGAAACCTTGTATTTTTTATTTTTTTTTTAAAGAAACAATGAGATGTGAATGAATGCTCAAACATTGAAATTTAATATTATGGAAATCAGCAAACTTTCAGAAAGTAAGCAGCCTCATTAAGAATGAAGAATTGAACCCATTTTTCCTTTCCCTTGAGTTAGATGCTGAGCTCGTAGAGGCCTTGAGAAGGTTGTCTTCGACCAGCAGCACCATGCCCCATTGCAGCACCGTGCCCCATTGCCTCATGGAGGCCATATTTCAAATTAGCCCAGAGGGGTCTCTCCTCTAATCTCTTTCTTACATACAGAATTGGCCATGACATATTTTATAAAAAGGCAGTTGTCAGGAAGGAGTGGCATTTATTACTTTAAAAATAAAATGTCACAATTTATATCTTTTGGGCTGTGGGAGTCTGACATACAGCTATGACCTGATTAGGTGTATTGTTCTCAAGTAGACATTTTAGATTTGCTAAGTAATAAGATTCTGTCCTTTTGTTAATGGAAATTATAGTCTAGTTATGTTTGAAAAATTAAATTTTGATTTACCATTAGTGGTAAAGCTAGAGTGTTTTTAGAGAGGAAGTTATAGAAAGTTAAATGCTGTCATTCTGTCTCTTCATACTAAGAACAAAAGCAAATAATTGTGAACTATTTCAGTGAGTTGAACCTTAAGTCAGAACTTGCCTTTTCCGGTATCTTAAGAAGCACTTTGCTAGTTGCTATGGAAACACATTTAATTATTGAGTTGAAATTTGTGATGTAGATCCTCTATACAAATCTGCTGTGAAAGATAGATGTTGCAAACTAAGACTCTTAATGCTCCTCCTACACCTGGGTCAGGAACAAACATTGGCCACGCACTTGCTGTGTGGAAGGCCCTGTGCGAGAGACCTGGGTGCACAGAGACCTGGGTGCACAGATAGGGAGACAAGGTCCTTGGCCTCGAGGAGCTCAGATTCTTGGAGGGAAACGGTGATCAGCCATGTGGACCAGCTCTGGACCAGTGATAGAATGGTGCTATGTGCAGCGTGTGCTGGGAGGGAATATGTGAGGTGACTTTAAGGATGTGTGAAATTTCCTTGTAGACAGGGAGTTGAGATGAACACTGTTCCCACAGCGGAACTGCCTGGATAGGGGCTAAGACGTGAGGAGATTTTGGTTGTTGTTTTTAGTCACTATATATCTTCTTAGCCATACTATTGGGAAATATTTGGGGAATCTTAAATTTTTAAATTCATGAGGCAGTTGAATGTAGACTGTGGAGTCACCCTGCCAGCTGCCCACTTGACTGTGCCACTCTGAGGTATTTAACCTCTCCAGTCCTCGTGAGGATGAAATGAGAGACTATTGGTGAAGGGCCTAGTTCAAAGTCTGACATTTAGTAAGCTCTGGGTAAATGTGAATTGCTTTTTTAACAGCATTAATATTATCATTGTTCATTCTAGCCTCCTGGTAATCTTGAATGTTTTTTGTAACAGTGAGGGATCTGTATTTGTAAAACATTTTATGCTTGCTTGTCTTTTGAGTGTCTCACTGTGTGCTGAGCACACAGTGTGTCCTGTTGTTTTTTTCGACATAATGCTACTGTGTACTTAATAGACTACAGTATAGAATAAACATAAATTTTATCTATACCGGGGCCAGAAGATTCCTGAGACTCACTTTATGATGATGCTTGCTTTATTGTGATGGTCTGGAACAGAGCCCTCAGTGCGTGTGTAGCCCGGTTACTCTTCCAGAGGGTCCACGAGAAGGAATAGCAACCCACCCCGGTATTCTTGCCTGGAAAATCCCATGGACAGAGGAGCCTGGTCATGGGGTCAAGAAGAGTCAGACATGACTGAGCGACTAACACTTTCAGGCATAGTTACCAGAGAGAGCCCAGGGGGTAGAAATAGGAATTAGGCAGAATCAAAGTGACAGATGACTTGGGGGAAAAAAAAGCCAAACAGAAAATCTCTGCATGGTGGACGTGCTGGATGTAAGAGGGAAGCTGTTGCCCCCGTGTGTGATCCAAAGCTGCCACCTGGATTCTCTTTCCTGTTCACATCTGGGTAATTGAAACCTCCTCATTTTGCAGGACCACTTAAGAGGCCAACCACGTATCTGTCATGTTTCTTTTAGAGTGAAGGGATTTATTATATCCTTTGCTGAGCGTAGTTTTTGATCAGATATAGGAATGAGCGCTAACTATAGAATAGGAGGTGGGTGCAGTTGAGGTGGGTGAACACACCAGAAGACAGATTTCATTTTGGTCTCTAACAACTCTCCAACAAAAAGTTCCAGAACAAACTGCTTGCACCATCTGCTGTGCTAGAAACGAGGGATAAACACAGAGACGAAAAGATGAGCAGTTCCTTACCTCAGTGACCTTAGAATCTTACGGACTAAAAGACAAAGGTAAACAGATAAGTTAGCAGAATGCAGTTACCGGAGAGGAAGGTGCAGAAAGGTCAGTGGCAAAGTGCACCAGGAAGAGGGCGCAGCAGGGGGCATTGGGCAGACTCCCAAGACACACTTTCCTTTGTGGTCCTCTCAAGTGTCTGATTCCAGGCAGGGACGGGATGCCCTGATCTCTCATTCCAGGCATCTGCCCCCACTGCCTCTCTCCCGGGCCCCCCTTACTTCACGGGGGCCAGGGCGCAGCAGTGGACTGCAGCAGTGGACTGCAGCACTTCCACATGGGAGCTTACAGTGAGTCAAGCTGCTGTCCACCGGGCTTGGTCTCCTCCACCAGGGCCACGTGCTTCTCTGAGCCCAGGATTTGCAGCAGTTGCCAGGCCTGATGTTGGGTGCAGTGAAGGGGTACGCCGGGGCAGCTTAAAGAGTGTCCAGGGAACTGTAGTATCTACAGTGTCGAGTGGCTGTATTGCTGTCTCCTACACAGTCCAAGTGTTTGGAATTCTCTAATATACTTGAGTCTTGAATATTTGTATAAGATGAAAGGCTACTATTCAGGAAAGAATACTGTGAGAATGGGAGGTTGAATTCCATTATAAGCTTCAATTCACTTAACAGCTTCTCTGGTGGCTCAGCTGGTAAAGAATCCACTGTAATGTGGGAGACCTGGCTTCGATCCCTGGGTTGGCAAGATCCCCTAGAGAAGGGAACCCACTTCAGTATTCTGGCCTGGAGAATTCCATGGACTGTGTAGTCCATAGGGTCACAAAGAGTTGGACACAACTGAATGACTTTCATTCACTTAACAGCCCTTGATAAAAATTCCTAAATGTATAGTAGTAACCCATTAGACTTATGCACAGAGGGATCTTAGAGCCGATGGTCCTTAGGCACACCTTTCTGGCTGTGTACTTGAGGGCAGAAGGAGAGGGCGACAGATGAGATGGCTGGAGGGCATCACTGATGCAATGGACATGAACTTGGGCAAACTCCGGCAGATGGTGAGGGACAGGGAGACCTGGTGTGCTGCAGTCCATGGGGTCTTGGAGAGTCGGACATGACTGGGTGACTGAACAACAGCACGTGTGAGCTGATTAAATCTGTGTGAGAGAGATGGCCATGGAAGCAAGCACCATGGGTGTCTGGGCCACTTCATAGAAATCTGGGAGTCAGTGTTCAAGGACTGAACCCCGAGGAGCTTACTTCTCTCTCCCTGAGGTTCAAGATTTTAAATGCATTTTATTTTTAAAGAGACTACTCAGTGATCTCTAGCTCAGAGTCTGAAAAGCTGTGTTTAATAATAAACTTGGTGTGTGTGTGTTTATGTGTTTCAATCAAAACAGCTTCATAGCAATAGCAGCAACTACACCAACAAAGAAAAGCTTTGTACCGTCATACCTATCAAGTACTACAGTAGCATCAAGTTCTTTGGGACTCTTAAAGCCAAAAGTCTTAATGTCTAAATGTTATTTACTGTAAGAAGACATGAACTCCTTATCCTAATCTGAAATACATATAATCCATTTTAAACTTTGTACCAAATTACTATTTTATTAGTCTCTTCTGTTCCTGGCTTGTTTTAAATATAAAAATTATTGGAAGAAATTGTTTCTCTTTAAAGGATTTGAAGCTTAACTGTCTAAAGGCTTAAATATAATTTCTTCATTGTTCCTTTGCAATTTCTATAAAAATACAAAATTATTTTCATACAGGAAGCTGAAAAAGCAGGCTGTTCTAAAGGAAGCTGTTGTGTAGTTCCTTCCTTTCTAAACTTTAAGCTGAATGCTTTTCCTCACTCCAAGTTCAAGGGCTTAGTTTACGTGCATGAAAATAAACTGAACAGCACCTGCCTCTTAGTCACAAAGGGGATGTCTTGAAGCTGCGAAGCAAACATATGTACTTAGTTTCAGCTTTTGAGATTCTCAGAGCATGTGGTAAGAAAATAAATTCAATAACGAATAGTATAGGACATTCCAGGGTTTTGGCATCTCGCCTTGGGCTTCCCTGGTAGCTCAGTAGGTAAAGAATCTGCCTGCAATGCAGGAGACCCAGGTTTGATCCCTGGGTCGAGATCCCCTGGAGTAGAAAATGGCAAATCACCCCACTGTTCTTGCCTGGAAAATCCCACGGACAAAGGAGCCTGGTAGGCTACAGTCCACAAGATCGAAAGAGTCTGACATGATTTAGCGGCTAAACCACCACCATAGGAAAGTAAATCAGAAGAAAATATAAACCAAGGGGTCAGGTTTGATGCCTGAATTGTGTACATGTTAATCACAGTGCTGTCATCACTGCAGGGACTGGTACTTGGAAAATCTGTCCTTGAAAACATGAAATTGTCACTGTTTTCCCAAAGAAGGATTTGGCATATTTTATAGCTTTCTTTATTTCTTTTTAAAAAATTTGTTGTTGCAATTCTGTGGAATAGCAAGAGGAGAAAAAATAAACAATACTAAATACTTCTGCTATAAAATTATTCAGTTATCTATTGACTTCAGTTAGTTCAGGACAGACTACTCTAAGTATCTCTTTTAATGTGGACAGCTTGCTGAAGTCCATGGTAGCTTGTTAAAATTTTTCTTGACATAGAAGAAATGAGATAGCCAACTTGTCCATATTTTTTTAGTGTAAATAATTGTGCTTGGTTTTCATAAAACACTGGAAGCTCTATTCATGTTAACTTCTGTCAAGGCTCAAAGTTCACTAGCAAATTACCTAGAAACTCCACTATTTTCTAATTGGGAAAATATGTAGAAACCTTGCTAGAAATACTAATGGCTGCATTTTGTTATCAGCAGAGTTCTGTGAGCTGACAGTATGAGGAATAACAAACACAAATTCTGGGCTTTGCCAAGGAATCATACAAGATTTCCATCACAGATGAGGCAAACAGCATCTGAAATTCTGTTACTGAGTCAGAATAGGAGGGGAAGAAGGAAACAATAAGGGTCAGTATGGTTTACCCTTTAATTTCCAGATCAGTTTAATGACCCTTAGGGCAGGGCTGTGTCTTGGTTACTCTGTTGCCCTGAGACTTAGTAGAAACTTCAAAAATGCGCCTGAGCTGGGCTCCCCATGAAAGGACAAGGCAGGCTTATCTTCAGGAAGGTCCTGGATGGAGGCAGTCCAGCAGCTTTGAAGCTCTGATGGTTAAGAGCTAGCTCTCCTGGACCGGATATGTGCGGAGGCCAGGCTCAGGCGGCTAGTTGCATAGTGCAGTTTTTGTCACTGAAGTGTGGCCCCGAGGGTCTCCGTGGGCAAATAGGGCTGTCGTGGAAGGCACTGCAGAGGTGGACAGGAGACAGGGGTCCCGTCCCAACTGGTTTTGGGACTTAAGACCAATCACTTCACTTCCTTGGGCCTCTGCTTCCTCATTTGTAAAGTGAGGGAGCTAAATCCTGTGCTCTCAGAGGTCCCAGCCCCTCCTGGCCTCCAAGTGCTCTGATTCTAAGAACTTCACAGTGCAGCGTCCTGTCTTCCATCTTGTGACAGTTACACCTAGCCCCTCTCCTGGAGTTCAGGTTGAAATTGTTTCACAGTATGTGGTCCATTCACCAGGTTCAGTTCATTTCTTTCTGGGAAATGTCTTTTTTCCTTTCCTTTCTTCCTTCTCACTGCCTCCACCTTTGACTAGGCTCTCACCATGCACGTCAGGAATGTTTGCCTTCCTCTCTTGCCTTTCATCCCCCACCCCTCCATCCCCAAGTGTAAATCCGTCCTTTCCCATACCCCCTCATCCCATGCTGTGAGTCTTCTCTCCCTTAAATCCTACTTTCGTCACAAGCATTTTCTTGTTCAGAAGTCATCAGCCTGACACTCTGTGGTAAGATTCTCTGTAATCTTGTCCCACCCTATCCATCTAACTTTGNCCCGCCCAAACCCTGTGCACAGTTCTCCACTCACTTCGAAGGCATTGCTCTGCTAGCTTTCCACTCCCCACCCCCGTCATTTTTCCGTGTTCAGGGGTAGAGTGGGGGTAGCGTGAGTTTAAACAGCATTGAGGATCTCCTCCTCACTGGAGTTGAGAGACCGACTGTGGAGTAGAGGAGTGGAGAGACTGTCAAGAAGGGCAGTAAGAAGGTGGTGGGTCAGTGGTGTGGAGACCCCAGGAGGTGAACGGATTGTTGGATCCACAATTAGAAAAAGTGAGCTGGGAGTCTGGGAGGCAGTGGCCAGAGGGTGGGTGCAGGGAATTACGATGCTGAAGGCTACGTCCTGGTCTGGTGAATGATCCTGGGGCAGGTGGCTGAGGAAGAGTGAGGAGATGTTGGATCACAGCCTCAGCAGTCATGACAGAGTCTCAGGATATGACACTCAAAGCCCAGGGACCTAGGGAGGAGGGAGAGAAAGGTTTGGGAACCACAGTGGTAAGCAGGATGGTGCACCTCAGTTCCAGCCCAGGAGCAGCAGGGCTGTGCGAGGCAAGCCCAGCACTATGTGAGAAAGCTGCAGGAGGGCCAAGTGAGAGCCCCATCTTACTCAGGGCACTTTTTTTTAGCTTGACCTTCTTCTCCAGGGCTAGGTCATTCAGGTGTCTCCTTGTCTTAGCATTGCTGACACCCTCTTTGAAATGGTGTCCTCTTGCCAGACCCTCACCCACCCTTCCCTGCCTTTCTGTTTTTCTCTACAGCATTTATTACTATTTGACAGGAGGTATTTAACTAACTTACTTTCTTCTTTGCTCCGTGATGGCATCTGGAATAGCAGAGACTCAGTGGACATGAGTTTGAGTAACCTCCAGGAGACAGTGAAGAGCAGGGAAGCCTGGTGTGCTGCAGTTCATGGGCGCAGGGGCAGAGGCAGACACACCTTAAGTGACTGAAAAATGAATAAGACTCTAAACTTCTTATGTTTGTAATAACAAATGATGGCAGAGAGTTCATATGTGCTATTATATTTTAATTTTTAATGCTCCTTTCCACCCTGTACCTAGAACAGAACTTGGCAAAAGGCAGATAATGAATAGTAGTTGAATGTAGGATGGATGGAAGGAAGGAGGAGAGATGGGACAGGTACCGGAGGCTTGAGGAGGAAGGAAATGATGTATTCACAGGAGGCTCTTCCAGAATTCAGGTTCTGAGGTGGGTCTAGGATGTGATTGTTCTTGTGGGAGGTTGGAGAGAATGGGAAGGTTCCTGTTACAGAGGAAATTGAATTACTGGGCATGATGGCAGAGATTACTGAGAAAGAAAAACTGCAAATCAGACCCAGTCAGGGAAAAATTTAGGAGTGTCTGGGTGGTCAATAGATGACCATCAAAAATTGGGGAGGAGAGGGTGTTGAAAAAAAAAGGGGTATATGCAAAGAAGCTAAGTAACAGTTGTGAAATATTACCTTCTCTTATATCAAGCTTGGTTCCCCCCTGCCCAGATTTTCCCAGGTGCATTTAGTCAAATGTAAGCTCCTTTAGTAAATCTCTCAATTTTTTTAGGATAAAAAATATTATACAGAACTAAAATGTGCTAACACGTTACTCTGGCATGGCGTAATGAGTCTGTCAGTAAAAATAGCTACTATGGATGGCTAGTTCCTTTGGGTCTTTTGGGGTAGAATATTAGCATCTGCTTTTCAAGCTGTCATAGGTTCAAAATATAGCATATGATTTATACTGATGTATTTGTGGTTGGAAACTTTAATGTTGCCAAAGTCTTCTCAATTGATATCTGAATATCTCAATTATGTTTCTGGTAAATTTATTATTTAAAAATACCCTGCCAGACCATACTGCTTTACAAAGTTGGCAGCATGTTGCTGATGACCTAATTTATTATTTAAACTCCCTGTAAGTGTTCTAAATGTTTCAATATACAACTATTCAATTTATCTGTTTGAAGTGCATTTTTGGTGTATTTTATTACATAGAAGGGTTGTTTTCCTCTAAACAAGCATGAAATAAATGTTTAAGTATTTTAAACCCTGTTTCCCACATTTTTTCTGTTTTTAGATGCAAAGTACTTTCCAGAACATCAGAAAGCATAGTCCAGTTTACAATAGGATTTCTCCAGGGTAATAGCTTCTTTCGAGTCTACACTCAGGCTTCAATTTTCCCTGTTTCTGCTGGCTCTGAACTTCACTGAGTTAAACCAGAAGTTTCTCCTGGTCTCTGGTTTCCTACAATTTTCTGGTTTGCTTCAGTTTCTTATTCTCCTTCTAGTCCCTTTAGATCAATACTTTAAAATTATCTTTTAGTCTTCAGTGTCACTTGCTTAGAGAGGTCTTTTTATATTCTTTTCTTGCTGCTGCATTTGGCCCCACTGCTGTATGTTGTCATCACACTTTCCTGTCCTAGCTGTTTACACCTTACTGTAATTATGTGCTTCCTGTCCGTGTGCCCCTGTAAAATCCGTAACCTCTGAGGGGTCACGACTGTCTGCCTTACGCTTGCTGCATCCTCAGCATCTAGAATAAACAGTGTTGGGCGCACAGAAACCTCTTCATAGACGTGTTGAATGAAGGAATGAATGAATGAGAGTGACTTCCCCCTTGCCACCGCAGCTGTAGCCCTTGCCCACTTGACACAACTGTTTGCAATACTCAACGCAATTGCAAAATAGCCTGGTCTCCTTTACCAAGAAAACATCAATCAAGTTGCTAATGTGTTGGTGGCTATGCTAACAGCGATTAGGAAGGTGACCTCAGTTCTCTTCCAACTCCTGACTGACTTTCAGTTCAGTTCAGTTGCTCAGTTGTGTCCGACTCTTTGCAACCCCACGGACTGCTGCTGCTGCTGCTAAGTCGATTCAGTCGTGTCCAACTCTGTGCGACCCCACAGACAACAGCCCACCAGGCTCCGCTGTCCCTGGGATTCTCCAGGCAAGAACACTGGAGTGGGTTGCCATTTCCTTCTCCAACGCATGAAAGTAAAAACTGAAAGTGAAGTCGTTCAGTCGTGTTCGACTCTTCGCGACCCCGTGGACTGCAGCCTACCAGGCTCCTCCGTCCATGGGATTTTCCAGGCAAGAGTACTGGAGTGGGGTGCCACTGCCTTATCCCCTGACTGACTTTACTTGGAATTATTCTACTAAACATGAAGATCTGTTTCTTGCTACTGATTATACCTATTTTTTCTTCTGTGTGGCAGTCCCACAGTGGGGAATTATGAAGTAAATACATTTCTGTGAAATAATTTTTTAAAGTTCTTTCCCCAAATCCCACTACTATGAGTCTGCTAGGGTCACTTGCCAGATTTCTAGGTTGTTTTAAGGCAACATTCCGTAAAATGAATTGTATATGTGGTGTCTGGAAGTTTCATATTATTGTTAGAAAAATACTCCAAACAGATAATAGTAACCTGCTTTGCCTAATTTCATGTAGTTTGACAAAAATTTATTCAGCACCTTATATAGGTCCACAATCCCTTATCTTCAACCCTGGGGCCCAGCTGCATTTTGGAATAGACTTCTTTGAATTTTAGAAAGTGAACATGCCACCCAGTGAGGTCTGGGGCAGAGTCTTGAAATCAAACATTAATCCTCTGACTTGAAGCATTCGTATAAATGGGATAAATGTACTATAAATAGCTGCAAGTTGATTCAGGTTCTGGTTTTGCTGCCACATAATTCTAGTTAGGTTGGGCCACAGATGAATTGCAGAAAACTTGGCTTTTGGAATTTGAGGGCTTCGAAATAGCTGGTTGGAGAACTCTGATTGGTACACATCAGCCCGTGTCCGAGCATCTCTTAAGTGCCTCCCTCCGTCCTCAGCACCACCGTGAGGTCAAGCCACACTCTGTCACAGGAGCTCCCTTCTGCTCAGTTCCCTGGCAATTCATTCTCCTAGGCGATTGTCCTAAAACAAGTTGCGTTCATATCCCTCCTCTGTGTCAGTCCTTTCAGTGGCTTTTTATTGCCCTAGAGTCTGCATTTCTAAACACATCACACAAGATCACCGTGATCTGGGCCCATTGACCTCTCTAGCCCTTCCACAGCAACTCCCCATGTTTCCATCAGGTCAACCCTTTTCTTCCCCTCCATCGTGCCCTGCATACTGGCTGTACCTTCCATCTGGAAGCTGCTTGATCCTGCTTCCATCCTTCTATTCCATCCTAACTCATTATTTTTCATGTTTTTAATTAGATGTCTCTTCCCAGGAAACCTTTCTACCCCTGGTTCTAGACTAGGAGCCTCCTCGCCTTGGTGTGGAACGCCTTGTATTCCTGTTGGATTGTGATGTGATTATATTGCTGATTCTCTGGAGCAGGTTTCTCAACTGCTGCATGATTGACTCTTCTTTTTTATTTTTTTTTTAAATATACACAAGGCCTGGTGTTTAATATTCTCTGAGGCCTCTGACACTTGACCCACTTGGCCTCTGGCCATCATCTGCTGACATTTGTTCTGCTTGAGCAGTCAACTTCTAGACATGGTTCCCAGTAGCCGCTACCAGGTTTCTCTACCTTGGCATTATTGACATTTGGGCCAGATAATTCTTTGTTTGGGGGAGGGGGGCTGTCATTGTAATCATCACATAGGATGTTCAGCGTCATCCCTGTAGAGATCAGTAATGCCGCACTGCCCTCTGCCCCATTGTGACAATCAAAAATGCCTTCAGACATTGTTAAATGTCCCCTGGGGGACACAGTCACCCTAAGTTGATCCATTTGTCTAGAAGGAAAGCTCTTTTAGGCAGAGGTTATGCTTATGTGGATCTTCATAAACTTAGCTTGTCACACATAGTCCACTTAAATGTATTGAATTGGGTAAATGAGGATGAAGGAACTGGGCAAGGAAGGGGATGGATGAGAGAATGAAAAGAAAGGTTAGCCTTTCACATGAGGAAGATGAGAGAATATACAGCAAGTGCTTTGTGAGGAGCTGAGTTACCGCACAGTGGGCTCATGCTCTGTTTGGCCTCTTCAGATGACCACTTCTTTTGCCTTTTGGGCCATCCCCTAAGGACTTCTTTCCTGCCTTAGAGTTGATTGCTCGGAGGTGTCTTAGAATCAACCAGGAAGCATTTGTTAAAGCTTGGGCACAGATATGGGTCAGAAGCGACCCTGCCCTCTTTGCTTTAGGCTGGTGGGAAAGACACTGTCCAGAGGCCCTACCACCCCTCCCTTCCTGGCATGTCCCCATTTCTCCTATCCAGTGTAGACTGTTAGGCCTTTCTATTATGTCATCCCGTGGCACCTCTTCTTTTCCTTCATAGTGGTCCTCACAATTTTAATTATTTTTTTCTTTATGTAATGTTTCTATTCTTGAGACTAAACTCTATGGAGGAAGGAACAGTGTGTTTTATTCATTTATCTTTCTGTAGCTCCCGGCATAGTATCTGGTGCATAGTAGGCATTCAGTACATAATGTATGTGAAAATGAGAATGTGTGTGGTGGGCCCTCCAAGAACTCATATTCCAGTGGAGGAGACAGTGCATACTACAATGTCAAGTTCTGTGCCAAAGGAGCAACAAAGTACAGTGTTGGTTTTCGGAGTAAGATAGAGTAAGTTGGACTAGAAGTATCTGGGTTTTGGGGGAAGAAACTTACAAAATACAGAAGACCTGGAAAGAAAGAAGAAAAGTTATTCATGGCCAGAGGCTAATGTTGTTCAGTTGCTCAGTCATGTCCGACTCTTTGCAACCCCATGGACTGCAGCACTCCAGGCCTCCCTGTCCTTCACTGTCTCCCAGAGTTTGCTCAAACTCATGTGCATTGAGTCGGTGGTGTCATCCACCTATCTCGTCCTTTGTCGTCCCCTTCTCCTCCTGCCCTCAGTCTTTCCCAGCATCAGGTTCTTTCCCGGCATGGGCTTCCCTGGTAGCTCAGCTGATAGAGAATCTGGCTGGGGAATGCAGGAGACCCTGGTTTGATTCCTGGGTCGGGAAGCTCCCCTGGAGAAGTGATAGGCTACCCACTTCAGTATTTCTGGCTTCCCTGGTGGCTCAGATGATAAAGCATCCGCCCGGGTTGGGAAGATCTCCTGGAGGAGGGCATGGCAAGAGGCTGAATACCAGGAGACAACCATTTTGATAAATCTCAGTGTCTGCTTCTTTTAATATTTCTTTAAAATACAGTTACTTTATGCTTTGACATATTTCATGAATACAGAAAAATATAGAGAATAATATGATCTTTTAACAGTTTTAGTCAAATCATATCATTTTACTACCATTGCTTTAAATTACAAGCTTAAAATCATATAAAATAAAGTGTTGCACATATATTTGATATCCCCTGTGTAACCTCCCAGCTGCTATTTCCCCACCTTCCTTCTGCAGAGAACCATCATCCTACAGTGGGTGTGTATCATTCCCATGCTTAGCTTTCTTCTTAATTGCGTACATATGTGTTAATCAACAATGTTTGTAGATCTTGAACTTTGTACAGTATGGTATCATCATATTGTGTATGGATTTCTGCAACTTGCTTTTTCATTTACCTTTGAGATGTATCTGTGTAGAAGTGTATACCAGTAATTCTTCCTTTTTGCTATATGTATTCTAGGATTATACTATAGTTTGTTTCTTCTCTGTCAGTGGAAATTTGGTTATTTTCATGCTTTGCTACAGATTTCCAGGAGAAATATCAATAACCTCAGATATGCAGGTGACACCACCCTTATGGCAGAAAGTGAAGAGGAGCTAAAAAGCCTCTTGATGAAGGTGAAAGAGGAGAGCGAAAAAGTTGGCTTAAAGCTCAACATTCAGAAAACAAAGATCATGGCATCTGGTCCTATCACTTCATGGGAAATAGATGGGGAAAGGGTAGAAACAGTGTCAGACTTTATTTTTTTGGGCTCCAAAATCACTGCAGATGGTGACTGCAGCCATGAAATTAAAAGACGCTTACTCCTTGGAAGAAAAGTTATGACCAACCTAGATAGTTTATTCAAAAGCAGAGACATTACCTTGCCGACTAAGGTCCATCTAGTCAAGGCTATGGTTTTTCCTGTGGTCATGTCTGGATGTGAGAGTTGGACTGTGAAGAAGGCTGAGTGCCGAAGAATTGATGCTTTTGAACTGTGGTGTTGGAGAAGACTCTTGAGAGTCCCTTGGACTGCAAGAAGATCCAAGCAGTCCATTCTGAAGGAGATCAGCCCTGGGATTTCTTTGGAAGGACTGATGCTGAAGCTGAAACTCCAGTACTTTGGCCACCTCATGCGAAGAGTTGATTCATTGGAAAAGACTCTGATGCTGGGAGAGATTGGGCGCAGGAGGAGAAGGGGACGACGGAGGATGAGATGGCTGGATGGCATCACGGACACGATGGACGTGAGTCTTGAGTGAACTCCGGGAGATGGTGATGGACAGGGAGGCCTGGCATGCTGCGATTCATGGGGTTGCAAAGAGTCGGACACGACTGAGCGACTGAACTGAACTGAACTGATGTTACTGTGAACATGTTACCTTGTACGTATTTAAGAGCTTCTCTAAAGTTTGTACCTAGAGATAGAACTGCTGGTGAACAGGGCATGTGCCTTCTTGACTTCACTAGCTATTGCCAGATCATTCTCCAGTGTTGTACAAACTTCAGCCTTCAGCAGTACCCTCTGAGAGTTCCTGTTGTTATGTATCCTTGCAAACCCCTGATATTGCCAGATTTTTGAAGTTTTCCTCATTTCAAATTGTGCATTTCCTTGATTTCTGGTGTGTGTGAGCATCATTTCTTATGTTTATTTGGCTGTTTCAGTTACATCTTTTGTGACTGGTATGACTTACTATTGGGTTGCTTTTTTCCCCGCTTATATCTTTAATTATTAGTGTGTTCTATTTATCTTAGTTGGTACTTTGCATTTCAAATATGTTCTGCCAGTAGCTTATCTTTCCACTTCATTTACAGTGTGCTTTGTTGTGCTTAAGTTTTACATTTTAGTCAAGTCATACTTATTAGTCTGTTCATTTATGGTTGGTGCCCTTTAATACCATATTTAATAAATCTCTCTGTACTCTTGAGTATCTTGGGATCATAAAGAGATCCTACCATATTTTCTTCCAAAAGTTCTTCTCTTCAGTGTAAGTCTAATACACGTGGAATTTATTTGTGTGTGGGTGTGAGACAGGGTTAGGAGACAGGGATCAAGACCATCCCATGGAAAAGAAATGCAAAAAAGCAAAATGGCTGTCTGGGGAGGCCTTACAAATAGCTGTGGAAAGAAGAGAAGCAAAAAGCAAAGGAGAAAAGGAAAGATATAAGCATTTGAATGCAGAATTCCAAAGAATAGCAAGAAGAGATAAGAAAGCCTTCCTCAGCGATCAGTGCAAAGACATAGTGGAAAACAACAGAATGGTAAAGACTAGAGATCTCTTCAAGAAAATTAGAGATACCAAGGGAACATTTCATGCACAGATGGGCTTGATAATGGACAGAAATGGTATGGGCCTAACAGAAGCAGAAGATATTAAGAAGAGATGGCAAGAATGCACAGAAGAACTGTATAAAAAAGATCTTCACGACCCAGATAATCATGATGGTGTGATCACTCACCTAGAGCCAGACATCCTGGAATGTGAAGTCAAGTGGGCCTTAGAAAGCATCACGACAAACAAAGCTAGTGGAGGTGATGGAATTCCAGTTGAGCTATTTCAAATCCTGAAAGATGATGCTGTGAAAGTGCTGCACTCAATATGCCAGCAAATTTGGAAAACTTAGCAGTGGTCACGGGACTGGAAAACTTCAGTTTTCATTCCAATCCCAAAGAAAGGCGTTGCCAAAGAATGTTCAAACTACCACACAGTTGCACTCATCTCACACACTAATAAAGTGCTCAAAATTCTCCAAGCCAGGCTTCAGCAGTACATGAACTGTGAACTCCCTGATGTTCAAGCTGGATTTAGAAAAGGCAGAGGAACCAGAGATCAAATTGCCAACATCCGCTGGATCATGGAAAAAGCAAGCGAGTTCCAGAAAAACATCTGTTTCTTCTTTATTGACTATGCCAAAGCCTTTGACTGTGTGGATCACAATAAACTGTGGAAAATTCTGAAAGAGATGGGAATACCAGACCACCTGACCTGCCTCTTGAGGAACCTATATGCAGGTCAGGAAGCAACAGTTAGAACTGGACATGGAACAACAGACTGGTTCCAAATAGGAAAAGGAGTACGTCAAGGCTGTATACTGTCACACTGCTTATTTAACTTATATGCAGAGTACATCATGAGAAATGCTGGGCTGAAGGAAGCGCAAGCTGGAATCAAGATTGCTGGGAGAAATATCAATAACCTCAGATATGCAGATGATACCACCATTATGGCAGAAAGTGAAGAGGAACTGAAAAGCCTTTTGATGAAAGTGAAAGAGGAGAGTGACAAAGTTGGCTTAGAGCTCAACATTCAGAAAATGAAGATCATGGCATCTGGTCCCATCACTTCATGGGAAATAGATGGGGAAACAGTAGAAACAGTGTCAGACTTTATTTTGGGGGGGGCTCCAAAATCACTGCAGATGGTGACTGCAGCCATGAAATTAAAAGACGCTTACTCCTTGGAAGGAAAGTTATGACCAACCTAGATCGTATATTCAAAAGCAGAGACATTACTTTGCTGACCAAGGTCCATCCAGTCACGGCTATGGTTTTCCCAGTGGTCATGTATGGATGTGAGAGTCGGACTGTGAAGAAAGCTGAGTCCCGAAGAATTGATGCTTTTGAACTGTGTTGGAGAAGACTCTTGAGAGTCCCTTACTGCAAGGAGATCCAGTGAGCCCATCCTAAAGGAGATCAGTCCTGTTCATCGGAAGGACTGATGCTGAAGCTGAAACTCCAGTACTTCGGTCACCTCATGCGAAGAGTTGATTCATTGGAAAAGACCCTGATGCTGGGAGGGATTGGGGGCAGGAGGAGAAGGGAACGACAGAGGATGAGATGGCTGGATGGCATCATGCACTCGATGGACAAGAGTTTGGGTAAACTCCCGGAGTTGGTGATAGACAGATTCATGGGGTTGCAAAGAGTCAGACACGAATGAGCGACTGAACTGAACTGATGAGATAGGGAACAGTTTTCCACGTTAATATAAACAGTTGCATGAGTCTGTGTCTTTGATTGCAGAGTTTATTTTCCCCCAACTGGTTTGTGATGCCACTTTATCCTGTATCTAGTTTGCTCAGCGTACATGGGCTCTGCTGTGTCAGTCTGTAGTATATCCTTGTGTCAGTTCTACACTGTCCTAACTACTGTGGCTTTCTGTCTTTATATATTGTGGATGGCCCTGTAGTTAGAACCTTCAACAGATGGCTATGATTGGAATTTAGGGTCTGGTGGTTGTGTTAGGAAAGTAGATGGATGTGATGCTATGGAGGGTTTTGAGGAGGACTTTTAGGGCACAGGTTAGATTTCCTGTGGGACCTCATGGGTCACTGGATGCTGATGGGGATCCCAGTAGGGACTGGGGTTGCGATTTTCCAGCAGCAGTTAATGGTTTTTCAAAGGGGACTCGGGGTCTCCTGTATGTGGTTTTACCTGTATATTCCTTACAAACTTATATATGTGCCTTTTTTTTTTTTTTCTGGAGGCCTTTTCATTAACTTTTCATTTAAAATGTTATTCTCTTAAAACCTCACTAAATGCTTCAAACTTCTGTTACCTGAGAAAGCTCTGAAGAACTGATTGTTATGAACATTCATTTCTTTGGTGTTACAGCCTTCATTTCAAGACTTCTTAGCATTGCCATTTTCTTTTTCAGTTAAAATGGCACCATTTTTTTTTTTNGGTGTTACAGCCTTCATTTCAAGACTTCTTCTTAGCATTGCCATTTTCTTTTTCAGTTAAAATGGCACCATTTTTTTTTTTTTTTAAGCTTTAGGCTTGTTTTTCTGCTCTACTTTGTGCTCAATTGGAAAAAAATGAATACTATTTTTAAATGCTATTATTCTTTTGAAGAAAACCTTCAATTTAAATGTTTGTCTAAACTGCAGAGGGTTTCTGTCAACTGTGCTTGCTTCTACTGAGAATGAGTAACATAACCTTTTTTAGATGTTACAGAGAGAAAGCAATGTCACGATGCTTCAAATTATGACATTGTCTTCCTTCTTTTGGTGGCATCTGAACTCTTGTTAGGTAGAACTGAATTAGTAAGAATTAAATAGCTTAGAGAAAATTGGCAGAATAAAGGTCATTATGGATATGGGAGTTGGACCATAAAGAAGGCTTGAGCACCCAAGAATTGATGCTTTTGAACTTCAGTGTTGAAGAAGACTCTTGAGAGTCCCTTGGACTGCAAGGAGATCCAGCAAGTCCATCCTAAAGGAAACCAATCCTGAATATTCATTGGAAGGATTGATGCTGAAGCTGAAGCTCCATTACTTTGGCTACTTGATGTGAAGAACCAACTCATTGGAAAAGACCCTGATGCTGGGAAAGATTGAAGGCAGGAGGAGAAGGGGACGACAGAGGATGAGATGTTTGGATGGTGTCACTGACTCAACAAACATGAATTTTAGCAAACTCTGGGAGATAGTGAAGGACAGGGAAACCTGGCGCGCTACAGTTCATGGGGTTGCAAAAAGTTGGACACAGCTTAGCAGTTAAACAACACAAAGCTTCTGGTGTTTCTGCAATGTTCAAAAAATAACTTATCAAAAGAGATACAGAATGAGAGAAAAAAAAAAAAAACCCAAAACCTGTTTGTTTATTTTTTTCCCTCCTAAAGTGGAAATATCTTTTTTTCTTTCACACTCACTATAATGAAATTTACACAATGCCAAAGGATACAGAGTAGCACTGCCCAGGAGCACTTGGGCAGTGATGGGGATGTTCTGTTCTGTGTGGCTAGGCCAGTAGTGAGTCTCGTGTGTCTGTTGAGCACCTGAAATGTGACTGGTGTGACTGCAGAACTGAATGTTTAATTTTATTGAAGTATTCAGTTCAGTTGCTCAGTTGTGTCTGACTCTGTGACCCCATGGACTGCAGCACACCAGGCCTCTCCCAGAGTTTACTCAAACTCATGTCCATTGAGTTGGTGATGCCATCCAACCATCTCATTTTCTGTCATTCCCTTCTCCTGCCCTCAATCTTTCACAGCATCAGGGTCTTTTCAGATGAGTCAGTTCTTTGCATTAGATGGCCAAAGAATTGGAGTTTGAGCTTCAGCATCAGTCCTTAATGAATATTCAGGACTGATTTCCTTTAGGATGTACTGGTTGGATCTCCTTGCAGTTCAAGAGTCTTCTCTAACACCACAGTTCAAAAGCATCAGTTCTTCGGCGCTCAGCTTTCTTTATAGTCCAACTCTCACACCCATACATGACTACTGGAAAAATCATAGCTTTGACTATAGGGACATTTGTTGGCAAAGTGGAATCTTTGCTTTTTAATACTTTGTCTAGGTTAGACATAGCTTTTCTTCCAAGGAGTAAGCGTCTTTTTATTTCATGACTGCAGTCACCATTCACAGTGATTTTGGAGCCCAAAAAAGTAAAACCTGTCACAGCTTCCACTTTTTCCCCTTCTGTTTGCCATGAATTGATGGGACTGGATGCCATGATCTCAGATTTTTGAATGTTAAGTTTTAAACCAGTTTTTTCAGTCTTGTCTTTCATCCTCATCTTTAGCTTTTTAGTTCCTACTCATTGTCTGCCATTAGAGTGGTATCATCTGCATATACAAGGTTGCTGATACTTCTTCTGGCGGTCTTGATTCCAGCTTGTGATTCACCAGTGTGGCATTTTGCATGATGTATTCTCAAATATAAGTTAAATAGGGTGACAATGTCACACTCCTTTCCTAATTTGAACCAGTCAGTTGTTGGATTTAAGATTCTAACCGTTGCTTCTTGACCTCCTACAGGTTTCTCAGGAGATAGGTAAGTTGGTCTGGTATTCCCATTTCTTTAAGAATTTTCCATAGTTTGTTGTGATGCACACAGTCAAAGGCTTTAGTGTAGTCAGTGAAGCAGAAGTAGATGTTTTTCTGGAATTCCCTTGCTTTCTGTATGATCCAATGAATGTTGGCAATTTTGGTTTGTTTCTCTGCCTTTTCTAAATGCAGCTTATATCTGGAAGTTCTCCATTCATGTACTGCTGAAGCCTAACTTGAAGGATTTTGAGCATAACCTTACTAGCATCCAAAATGAGCAAAATTATACAGTAGTTTGCCCTTCTTTGGGATTGGAATGAAAACTGACCTTTTCCAGTCCTGTGGCCACTGCTAAGTTTTCCAATCTTGCTGACATATTGAGTGCAGCACTTTCACAGCATCATCTTCTAGGTTTTTAAATAGCTCATCTTTTAAGTTTTTAAATTTCGTCACCTTCACTAGCTTTGTTTGTGGTAATGCTTCCTAAGGCCCACTTGACTTCATACTCCAGGATGTATGGCTCTAGGTGAGGGACCACACCATTGTGATTATTCCTGATTATTAAGAATTTTTTCTGTATAGTTCTTCGTGTTTTCTTGCCACCTCTTCTTATCTTCTCTGATTCTGTTAGGTCCTTACTGTTTCTGTCCTTTATCTTGTCCATCCTTGCATGAAATGTTTCCTTGATACCTCCAATTTTCTTGAAGAGATTTCTAGTCTTTCTCATTCTATTGTTTTCCTCTACTTGTTTGCATTGTTCATTTAGGAAGGCCTTCTTACCTCTCCTTACTATTCTCTGGAACTCTGCGTTCAGATGGGTATATCTTTCCCTTTCTCCCTTGCTTTTCGCTTCTTTTCTTTCCTCAGCTGTTTGTAAAGCCTCCTCAAACTACCAGTTTGCTTTCTTGGATTTCTTTTTCTTTGGAATGGTTTTGGTTACCACCTCCTGTACAATATTATGAACCTCCATCCATAGTTCTTCAGGCACTCTATCAGATCTAATCACTTGAATCTATTCTTCATCTCCACTGTATAATCATAAAGCAGCTGATTTAGGTCATACCTGAATGGTTTACCCTGTTTTCTTCAATTTAAGCCTGATTTTTGCAATAAAGAGCTCATGATTTGAGCCATGGTCAGCTCCAAGTCTTGTTTTTGCTGACTCCATAGAGCTTCTCTGTCATTGGCTGCAAAAGATATAATCTATCCAATTTCGGTGTTGACCATCTGGTGATGTCCATGTCTTTGCTTGTGTTGTTCAAAGAGGGCATTTGCTAAGATCAGTGTGTTCTCTTGACAAAACTCTGTTAGCCTTTGCCCTGCTTCATTTTGTACTCCAAGGCCAAACTTGCCTATTACTCCAGGTGTTTCTTGACTTCCTACTTTTACACTCTAGTCCCCTGTGATGAAAGGACATCTTTCTTTGGTGTTGGTTCTAGAAGGTCTTCAAAGAACCATTCAACTTCAGCTTCTTCAATATCACAATATTACTGAGATGTTGAATGGTTGCCTTGGAAACAAACTGAGATAATTCTGTCGTTTTAAGATTGCACCCAAGTACTGCACTTGAGGCTGCAGACAAGTGTGTTGGGTACTTCAGTGATGTGCATGGGGTTGAGTTGTTCAAAACTGAGAAATCTGCCTTTTGTTTTGTCCTGTTGGAATTCCCTGTTCCAGTCACCTGGTGGAATTGCCTAAGAGATCATATAAAGACCTGTCTGGAGTCACTTGCCTGCAGCCTCAAAGGCCATTTAAGGCTGACAGTCTTTACCAGTGCTTTGTTCTAAGGAGAGGGAGCTGGCTGTCATGCTAACAGGGGTGTCTGGCCCTCTGTGTGACACCTTGGATAGGTTGGTGGGGGCGGCTGCCTCTAGCCTACCTGAGGGTCAAGTGTATGAATGGCTGCATGGGCACACCCTCTGACATACTGTGTTACATCACCCTCTGCCCAGCCCTTCTGGAAAGGCCATCTTTGCTTCATGGTCAGAATTCCACTGGGGATAAATACTTGGGGCTCCAAGTATTTGAAATACTTAGGGCTCTCTCTCATTTGAAATGAAGTCTTAATTCCTACCCAAAGTTAAATGGAAATCCTGGCTTGGCAAAGAGAGAATGGTTATGTCAGCCAAGATCTCCTAGAATTCTCTAAAAATACTCTGTTGTTGCTCATCTGATAGTCTTTTTCTTCTGAAAGTAATTTGATTAGTAATCCCATGTAACTAGTTGCTTTTCTCATTTGGCAAATGAGTTTTCATGTACTAAGTCTGCTTTAGAAGGTTTATCATATCTGAGGTCATTTCTATCGTGTTCCAAGTGATGATTAAAGGTTTTTAGTCTTTATCTGAAAAATATTTTTTTCTTAAGGACATTGATGTATTTATAGGAAATAATTAAAATGATGCTGCTTGAAAAACAAAGAGCTTATGGAACACAGAAACCTGAGCTCCTTCCCCTTCATTGGTTTAGTCATTTCCAATACAGAAATTGTAACCCTAAACAGTTGTTTTCAAGGACTAAATTCAAAATCCTGAAAACTTTTCTGGCTACTTTAGGAAAAAGCTAAAGAGATAACAAGGTTATAAGAAATAAAAAGTATATAGAGCCTTTTTATTTTATTAATTGTACTTTAAAAAAAACTTGGTAAATTCTTACAATCACTGACATTAGTTTAGGTACCTCATTTTTTTTTGTTGTTTTTTGTTTTTTTTTTCCCAGAACAACCCATTTGTATAGCCGTGTTATAATGCCAAATGTCTAGAAATCCAAAACCTGTTAAATCCCAAATATTAGAGAAAACAGTATAAAATATGAATATTGATTTCAACCTCCATTACTTTTAGAGCTAGCTTGTGTATGCCTGTTAGGGAAATTTAAAAACTGTATTATCATTTATTCATCAGAATGTTTTTGTGTGTGTGTCACAACATTTGGTAGGAATAAACTCTTTTTTTGCTTGGAAGTTTGAAGTATGAGAAGGTGAAGACAAGCTAGAAATGAGGTTTAACGTGAGGTTTTTACAAAATTCCCATAATAATTGCATTAGGGGACCAGGAGTTACTAATATTTGTTGACCGCTTAATATGTGCTCAAAGCTTTGCACCTCAAATCCATTCTTTTAATCCTGTGAAATAAGTACCTTTGTCACCCCATTTTTAACTAAAGATCCCGAGGCTTTGGAAGTTTAAGTGGTTTGCCTTCCAGCTAGAAAATTTCAGAGCTGAAATTTGAACCCAGGCGGCTTTCACCATCACAGGTCTTGTGTGACAGGTCTCTTGTGAAATGTGGGCTGAACACTGTGACAGTTAGGTGAGTACATCAGCCAGGAACCAGCCATAACTAAAAACAAAGCCAGTGTGCAATTATTGAATGCCTGCTCAGTGCCAGCCTTGATTCCAAGCACTTGACGGGTACTGCCACATTTAATTTGCACTCCGATTCAATGGACATGAGTTTAAGTCAACTCCGGGAGTTGGTGATGGACAGGGAGGCCTGGCGTGCTGCAGTCCATGGGGTCGCAGAGAATCAGACACGACCGAGCAACTGAACTGAACTGAAGAGAGATACCATTTACACCCATTTTACAAAGGGGTTTAGGGAAGTTAAGTAACTCGCCCACAGTTGTGCTTCACAGAACTCACGAAGTTAGGATAGTGTGTAGTAATGGATTAACATCAGTTTAAGAAAGGTTTTTTATTTATTGCGAGGATTTCCCTAGTTCTCTTCAGTTTTGATTTTAATCGTTGACTAAGATGAATATACAATAGGCAAACAAATTTCAGATGGCACAGCATTGAGTGTGTATATACTAGAAGAAGGAACAATATTCAAAAACTGATTTTTGTGTTAATTTGTTTCCTTTTTACCATTCATGTCTTCAGACATCCCTGGAGAAGGAAGTGGCAACCTGCTCCGGTATTCTTGCCTGGGAAGTCACACAGACAGAGGAGTCTGACAGGCTACAGTCCATGGGGTCACAAAAAAGTCAGATACAACTTAGCAACTAAGCAACAGCAAAGTTCAAAGATAATAATAAAATAGTACTAACATCTGCTCTCGCCTCTGACAGCAGTCACCCTATTGCACGCCCCATTCACACTCACTCAGCTGAAAATGGTTCTACTGCTTTCTTGTGTCTTCATTCAGAGTTTCAGTTTAGCAGAACTGAATATGTTTATATTCTTCTTTTTCTCTTTTTCTAGTTCACTGTTTCACTTACCAATAAATCATATATCTTTCCATGTCAGTATTGTGAGAGCTTCCTCATTCTTTCTTATAATGGTGTAGCATTAATATTTTGTTTGGGTGTACAATAATTTAACTCATTTCCTATTGACCATGACTGGAGTTGTTTCTAATTGGTCGCTATTAAAAGTCATGTGCAACAAATACAATATCATTGTTTTAAATTTATTTTTAATATTCACATGATAACACTTTTTTAAAAGTATTTATTTATTTAGGACTGCCCTGGGTCTTCGTTGCTGCACTCGGGCTTTTTCTAGTTGCAACAAGCAGGGGCTATTCTCTAGTTGCAGTCTGTGGGTTTCTCATTGTGAGGCTTTTCATGCTGCATAGCACAGGCTCTGTGTGCTTGGATTTCAGTAGTTGCTGCACTCAGGCTAATTGCAGCTCATGGGCTTGTTAGTTGCTCCAAGGCACGTGAGCTCTTAGTTCCTGGATAAGGAATTGAACCCATGTCCCCTGACAGGCAGATTCTTAGCCACTAGACCACCAGGCAAGTCCCACAGTCACTGTTTTTGACATACAGTTCTGATTTTTGACAAATAGAGAAGTTTGTGTAACCACACCCATAATCAAGATACACAACAGTTCCATCTCCTCAAAACTCCCTTGGCTTCCTCTTTGTTATCAGCCCACCTCTGCCAGCCAGGGATCTGCTCTCTGTACTTCCCCACGGTGTCCCTGTACCGAAGCCTCTGAGGGTGGCTTCTTCGACTTAACATGATGCCTCTGAGGTTCAACCTTCTTGTTACAGAGGGTGTTGCTCATCCTTGTTACTGCTCAGTGGTATCACATGATATGCATGTACCACCATGTTTTATTCTATCCAAACTGAAGGGCTTTAGATTGTTTCCAGTTTTTAGACTTATGAATAAAGCTCCTATAAGCATTCACACGCAGATTATAGTATCTTTTAAAAGCAGCCTTATTGAGGTATCATTCACATACCTTAAGATTCACTCATTTAAAATTTAATGGATTTTGGTAAATTTATAGAATCAGGCAGCCGTCACTACAATCTGATTTTACATTTCATCACACCAGAAACAAACCTTTGCCCATTTACAGTTAATCCCTCTTCCTACCTCCAACCCTGGAAAACCACTAGTCTATTTTCTGCCTATACAGATTTGCTTTTTCTGGAAATTTCATGTAAATGGAATCATGCAACATGTGGTCTTTGGCATCTGTCTTCTTTCAAGTAGCATAATGTTTTTTAGTTTTGTTCATATTATATCAATGTTGCTTTCTTTTTGGTGGCTGAATAATATTCCACTGGAATGTTTATCACATTTGGTTAATCCATTCGCTAATAATGGACATTTAATGTTTATTGTTTTGAGCTACACGAACAATGCTGCTATGAATGTATGTTTACAAATTTTTGTGTAGATTTTATGTTTTCATTTCTTTTGGATAGATAACTAGGAGTGGAATTGCTTGATCATGATGAAATTTTATTTAACACTTTAAGAAAATGCCAAGTGGTTTTTCAAAGTAGCTGTATCATTTTACATTCTCACCAGCGCTATGTCAAGGTTCCTGTTTATCCACTCCCTTTCCAACACTTTTAATTGTCTTTTTTATTATAGCCATTCTAGTGGGTGTCAAGGGCTATCTCACTGTGGTTTTAATTGCACTTCCCTGTGCAAGTGACTGATGATACTGAGCATATTTTCATGTGTTTATCAGACATTTTTATATCCTCTTTAATGAAATGGTTATTCAAATCTTTTGCCCATTTTTAAATTGGAAATTTTGTCTTGTATTTTGAATTTTAAGAGTCCTTTACATTCTGGATCAAGCAGTTCATTACCTGATATGTGATTTGCAAAATGCCACAGAATTTTTTTTTTTAAACGATGGTTCAGTAGGTTTTTTTATTGAATAAATATTTCTGCACTTGTTATATGCCTTTGGTTAGTTTCTGGAGTTTTGAAAAGGTTATTTCTGGCTGTGTTGTCTTGTTTTGTCATTGCCTTTGGGGAGAGGACTTTCTGAGCTCTTTTCTCTGCCTTTCTGAAAGTCCCACCTACAGTTTCATCTTGAGCATGTAAATTCCCAGAAGATAAATTGCTGGATCAAAGAGTTTGTGTATTTGTAATCTTAATAGGTGCTAGCAAATTTTATCCATAAAGGTTATATCACTTTATATCCTTCTAATTTATGAGGTAAGGTCCAATCTCACCAATCTGTGTTATTAAAGTTTCAGAATTTTGCCAGTCTAAATGAAAATGGTTTCCTATGGTAGTTTTAACATTTCTTTCTTTGTGAGGAGGGTTGAGCATCTTGTCATATTTTAAAAGAACATTCCTTTTCTGTGAGGTTTACTCATATCCTTTGCTTATTAAAATTTTTTGATTATTGATCCTTTCTGTTTATAGGAGCTTATTCCTTTGTGTGATAAGTTGCAAATACAGACTTCCTGGTATGTCATTTTGATCACTTTTGATCTTGTTTATGGTTTTCCTGGCATGTAGACGTTGATATGAATATACATATAAATACATATGCATATGTTTAGTTGTTCAGTCGTGTCCTACTCTTTGTGACCCCATGGGCTGAAGACAGCCAGGCTCCTCTGTCCACGGGATTCTCTAGGCAGGAATGCTGGAGTGGATTGCCATGCCCTCCTCCAGGAGATCTTCCCAACCCAGGGATTGAACCCAGGTCTTCCCCATTGCAGGCAGATTCTTTACCATCTGAGCCACCATATATAATTATATAATTTATTCATCTTTTTCTGTGGCTTCAAGAGTTGGGGTGATAGGTCTCCCCCACTCCAAGACAATGGAGGGGCAATGTCATTGGCAAAGAAATGGCAATGACAAAGAAATAAATTTTCTTATGTAACCTTTATGATCTCTTATTTTAACCTTTAAACCTCTGATTCATGAGGGATTTATCCTGCTGAACTATGTTGTTTTTCTCCTCCCTCCTTTTCTTCAAAAAGTCCTTTTTTTAAGCTCTTAATTTGCAATTCCAGTGTTATTATATACTAAATTTCCATGCATCAGGTCAGTTCAGTTCAGTCGCTCAGCCGTGTCCGNATTCCTTCCAAAGAAATCCCAGGATTGATCTCCTTCAGAATGGACTGGTTGGATCTCCTTGCAGTCCAAGGGACTCTCAAGAGTCTTCTCCAACACCACAGTTCAAAAGCATCAATTCTTCGGCACTCAGCCTTCTTCACAGTCCAACTCTCACATCCATACATGACCACTGGAAAAACCATAGCCTTGACTAGATGGACCTTAGTCGGCAAAGTAATGTCTCTGCTTTTGAATATGCTATCTAGGTTGGTCATAACTTTCCTTCCAAGGAGGAAGCATCTTTTAATTTCATGGCTACACTCACCATCTGCAGTGATTTTGGAGCCCCAAAAAAGATATATCAATTTTTAGACCTTCTCTTCTGTATCATGTCTTTCTGTCTCTCACTTCAGATACTAATGTCATACTGTTTTAATCATGAGGTTTCATAATATATTTGCGTATTTGCTAAGGCTAGTAGCACTCTTGCCTCTCTTTCAGTGGTTTTCCAGGCAACTTCTTTATTTTTTTCTTTTCTTTTCCATAGGGCTTTAACATTAGCTCGCTCAGGTTCCCTACTCAACTTCAAAGGAAAAATGATCCTTTTTGTTCTTTTATTTCAATCATTTAAATTTTTTATAAGTTGAATTAGGCAGAAGAGACATCTATGTGATATTATCTTCCTGTCCAAGAATATAATATACTGTAGTTCTTCAAGTCTTCATTGCAGTTCTTCAGTAATGTGTTAACATTTTCCTTATAAAGATTTTGTACATTCCCAGTTACATTTATTTCTAGATGTTTTATCTTTTTCGTTGCTATTGTTAATGGGTGTTTTCTTAACATTACATCTTCTATTAATGGTTATTTGTTTAAAAGATCATAAATAAATGAAGCAATAAGTATAAGAGCTTTTTTGATAGAGATAATTGTGAAGCTCTGACCTTGAGTTAAAACAAGCAAAAAATCAGTTAAATAGGAAGAGGATGATTGGAGAAACCATTATAATAGTAGCTACTTATATGCTGACATTTAAACTTTATCATAATCTCATTAATTTAAACTAGGGTCCTGTGACCTGTTTATAAATGAAAGAATTAAGTTTTATTGAGTTAACACACCTTGCTCAAGGTTAAATAGCTTCTTAGTGATATTGCTGAATTTTGTCTAACTCTAGAACCTTAACTCTGAACTGATATCCTGTAGTATACCATTCCCTGCAGAAAAGGATTTTGTTAAAGGTTCATATGTATAAATTCACACCAGGTTAATAAAAGCCTCACCAGTAAGTGAAATAGTCTTCATTTTTCAGCAGTTCATGTGTACCTTCATTGGAAGACTGGATTCAGTTCTGGGTCTCATAATTAAGAAAATGTAGATAAGCTATCGGAGAAGGCAATGGCAACCCACTCCGGTACTCTTCCCTGGAAAATCCCATGGACAGAGGAGCCTGGTGGGCTGCAGTCCATGGAGTCGCTAAGGGTCGGACACGACTGAGACACTTCACTTTGACTTTTCACTTTCATGCATTGGAGAAGGACATGGCAACCCACTCCAGTGTTCTTGCCTGGAGAATCCCAGGGACGGGGGAACCTGGTGGGCTGACGTCTGTGGGGTCGCACAGAGTTGGACACGACTGAAGCGACTTAGCAGCAGCAGCAGCAGATAAGCTATCTTTTAATTAGTTCATGCTAGTTGACCAGAATTGTGAAAAGTGAAACTGTGATTTAAAATAACATTGTCCCGATGAAATTTTTTTTAATTAAAAAAAATTAACAGTGTCAAATGAATTGATAGCAAGCACACAGAACACTGAGAATGAGCTATGAATTTTTTAGTATTTCCACTGTTCAAAAATTAATTGAATTTTCTCTTCCTGGTGCCTGGATTAAGGAGTACTTGTTACCTAGAATAGATATTCCAGTTAAAATTGTTATGTAACACATCACCCGAAACTTACTGGCTGAAACCCACAGTAGTTACTTATTATCTTCTATGGGTAAGGGATTTGAGGAGGGTTCAGCGGGGCAGTTGTGGTTTGGTCTCTGGTTTGGTTGCAGTCAGACAGTGGCTGAAAATACAACAGCAAGGGAAGGTGACTGAAATAGCTGGGGGCTACCCAGGCACTTCTGTCTCTTCACCTCATCTTAGGGCTGGTATATGTTCTTCATGGGCTAGTTTTGGCTTCCTCACCATATAGCAGCTTCAGGGCAACTCAGCAGCTCCAAAGATGAATATTTTAAGAGACCTAGGCAGATCTATTATGACCTAATCTTGTAAGTCATGTAACACCCCTTACCCTATAGCACAGACTAGCCTAAATACAAGCAGAAGCAGCTTAGGCCTCACCTTTTGATGGGAGGAATGCCAGAGTCACGTTGTAACAAGAAGACGTAGGAATGAAGATAGTGACATGTCTTCCTTTTGAAAATACAACGTGCCACAGTGATGGTTTCCTTTCAGTACAAGAAAGGAGCTTGTGATAGAATTCTGAGGTGAAAAGGACTGTTTGTGGAGGAATGAGATGTTTTCCTCATTGGGTATGTTCTGAAGAAGGCAAGGTATCCATATAGTGTGGTTGTAATGTCTGAAATTATACTCCAGTGTTGTAGAAATGATTCTGATGTTTAACCTTAACTAGTTTGAACATAATAATAAGTGTTCTTTTTAAATTTATGAGTGTGGTTACTGTGCATTAAGATGCATATTATATCACTTTGTGAAAAGTTTAGAACTTTTCTAGATAACTGTCTTTTCTAGTTTTCTAATTTCCCCCCTTAATTTTCTAGATAACTTTTTTAGATAAGAATATCTTATCAAAGAACTAAAATCAACAACCTAGCTTTCCACCTTAATAAAACCAGAGAAGAACAAACTAAACCTAAGGCAGGCAGGAGGAAGCAAGTAATAAAATTTAGAATAGAAATAAATAATAGAGAAAATAAATAATAGAAAAAATCAGTGAAACCAAAAGCTGGGTTTTGATTAGAGTTTTTTGAAAAAAGGGACAAACCTTTAGTTAGACTAAGAAAAAAAGAGGAAAAGTTCAAATTACCAGAATCAGGAATGAAAGTGGGAACATTACTACTAACATTACGAAATAAAGAGAATTTTAAGGGGATACTGTGAACAGTGAAATGTCAACAAATTAGGTAACTCAGATGAAATGGACCAATTTTTAGAAAGATGCAAACTGCCAGAACTGATTCACGATGAATTAGAAAATCTGAGTAGACCTGTAGCAAATAAATTGAATTAGTGATGATACAACTTGCCAAAAAGGAAAGCCCAGAACCAGATGGCTTCACCAGTTTAAAGAATTAACTCCAATTTTTCGTAAACTTTTCCAAAAAATAGAAGATAAGGGAATATTTAGCTCATTCTTTGAGGCCAATATTACATTGATACCAAAACCAGACAAAGAGAGCACATGAAAGGAAAATCACAGACTATACCCCTTATAAATAAGGGTTATAGCAACCCAAATCCAGCTGCTTATAAAAAGGATCATGTAACATGACAAGTGGGATTTATCACAAGAACGCAAAATTTATTTAACATCTAAAAATCAATGTTATACACTATATAGCAGAATAAAGAGGGAGGGACCCACAATTATCTTAATAAATACAGAAAAAGCATTTGACAAAATCTAACATCGTTTCATGATAAAAACACCCAAAACACTAGGAATACAAGAGAGTGTTTCCAACCTGATAAAGGGCATCTGTGAAACACCCACAGCTAACAGCACACTAATGATGAGAGACCGAACGCTTCTGCACTTGGGTTAGGAACAAGAAAGGATATCTACTCTTGCCACTTCCGCTCAGCATTGTAGTGTCTAGCCAGGGAAATAATGCAAGAAAAGAAAAAAAAGGCATCTAGATTAGAAAGGACGTAAAACTGTTTAAATGAAATGTCTAGAATATAGGCAAGTACATAGAGACAAGAAAGTGGATTAGTGGTACCAAAGGCTGCGTGCGGGGAGAAGGGGGATTTAGGAGGTGACTACTAACGGGGGTGGGGTCTCTTTTAGATATCATGAGATGTTGTGAAATTAGATAGTGATGGTTGCATACCTTGTGACTGCTAAAGATCTTTGAATTGTATACATTAAAATGATGGATTTTACACTATGTGAATTATATCTCAACAACCACAAAAAACACTTATCTACAACTGTTTCACAGCTGTTTGAAATTGCAGTTTTCTGATGTGTGCTAAAGTGTTTAATGGAGAGAAGAATTCACAACAATTTTGAAAGGACCGTGCTACAATGAGAATAGATCATTTTGTATTTAATGGCATTAGAAACTTAGGTAAAATTATACTATCTGCTAGAGTGCTGTTGCAAAAGTCTGAATATTAACTTTCATTTGGTTTGTACTCTGAACTATTGTCTTAGAGTGCAGTATTAACACATTTTGCATAAAGTTAGGCAGTAATGAAATAATATCTAAGAAGTAATTTGTATTAACAGATTCCAGAAACCTTAAAAAAACCAAGTTTCCAGTATGAGGTGCCCTTGGCATCAACATCAGTTTAAAAATGTTTTGTGGTTGAACCTGCCTTATCCATCTTCCTCTTGCTCAACTTGTGGGACGGGCAGCCTTCTCCCACTCCTGTGTCCTGGGACACACTGAATGGGCGTGTTGAGGAGGTGACACTGAAGTCTAGTGATGGATTTCTGCCCTCACTAATATTAAGTTATGTGCTAACCAAAGTCAGCTGTGTTTATTCTTAAATAAGTTTATTCCAGTAGTAGTAGTAATCATAATTATGTAGTTTAACCAAATATTATGTAAACTGATGAACTATGCATGTAAAAATGTTAAATGTCTGGGACCACAAAGCCATGTTACTTAATACTTAACTGTTAAATTGAGTGTGGGCAAGAAACTAAGTTGGCTTCAGAACTGTAAAAATATAGACACACACTGTGCTCAGAATCCTTTAAATTTTTGTTCTACTTTAAATAAATGGAAACTAGGAGTCATAGACAGTGGTGGTTTATGCCAGAGAGCTGACATCTACAGAGAGACGGCCTTGACTCTGTATTGGAAGACTGGCAAACACATGGGTCTTTCTCCACTCCAACTGAAAGAAAATGTCTTACCATTTATGTATATCAGTTGTAATGATTTCCTCTGTTAACTGAGTTTTTCATTTTATCCAATATCTAGTGTGGTTGCCTCAGACAAGAGGGTTGCTCTTCTGAGAACTGGATTATAAGTTAGAGGACTTGTACAGAGGACTCGTGATTCCCGTCTATGCTACTTAACTAGTCAAGATAGCTTGGACAAGTAAATTAAGCGTCATCTTTTTTCATGTTTAATATTTTGCAATACTTTGTTTAATATCTTTGCTTAAGTTGAAATTCAAATTCTACTGATTTCTGATATCAAGAAGAGTAAAGAGCTTAGAAAACAGCAAAAAAAAGACTGCCCTCCTAAAAGGAAGAGGAGCCCTTACTCATCCCTTTTCTTTCTGTTTTTCTCTTTCTCTCTTTTCTTCCTTCCCCTCACACCTCCCCTCCCTGCCTTATAGAACTTAGAAATAGGAGTACAGTGTATATTTTTTATCTGTTAAGTAAAACATTTGTTTAATCTGTTTTAAATATTTACTTCTTAGCTTTTAAATCAAATGCCAATTTACGGTTCAACAAAACTAGAGTTTGTTTTTAACCTAGTGTTTGATAAATGTGGAAGTTATCTCAGCTTAAAATTAATCCTCCAATCAGTTCTTATTCTCTGAGGATCATTCATTTTGGATCAACTTGGAAAATGCAATTGTTCAAGCTAAAAAGATTTGGGTTTTGGCTGTTTTACTTGTGGAACAAATAAAATTTTCTAGCTTATTCTTTTTATATAGTGATTTAAAAGCCACATGTATTTTAAACTTTTACTAATTCAAATTTTTATTTATACGTAGATTATAATGAATATTTCAGAAAAACTCTTTCCATAAATGTTAGGTACAGTACTTCAGAATGCATCACTTTGGAGAGTGTTAAGTATGCACTTTGCTCCATGTTCTGTTCATTTGAAACATGTCTGCAGTAAACAAGTTAAAAAATAAATCACTATGTTGGCATTTTTACAGCTACAACAGCCACTTGAAGCACAGAAGAGCAGTTATGTAACTTTTTCTATACAGGGTATTGTCGGTGTTCGTTATATTTATAGTACATTTCTGCTCTGTATTTAATAGCTGCACATAAAAATTCAGCCACTATAAATGAAAACCCTGCTTAGAAGTTGTTCATTTGAAAAAGTTATAACCTGATGTCAAAAACATGTCCTGTTTATGTGCAATACATCTACAGCTTTAGATTTCATTTTCTTCTACTCTAAAGTTTAATTCCGGCTACACCTTCAGGGTTTGCTAAAGTGGAACAGTAAGAGGAGAGAGTTTCCTTCATCTGCCCTGAAGCAGATGAGGCCATTGGCTTCTATCCAGCGCTGATGTGTCATAACTGCCCAGCACAGTGCCTGAGGCTCTGGACCTTCAGTGTGTGTGTAAAGAAGGGTGCACGTGGAGCGTTCCACAGCTGCCTCTCCCTCCTCTGCACCACTGCCTTCTCCCCCAACAGCATCTGTCTCTCTCAGTTATTTGCTCCAACTTACTGCTGGCACATAAATGTCATGTTACTGTGAAAGGTATATGGGCTTTAAAGTCGCAATCCTGGCTTTTATGCAAATCTGTCCGTTTGCTTCATTTTTCCAAGCTTTGATTTCCTCGTCTATAAAATGAGAGTAATACCTACCCACAGGGAGGGCATGAGAGCAAAATTAAGGAGAGTGTAGAGCAAACTTAGTTTCAGACTGAGTAGAAATGTAGCAGATATTCTTCCCTTTCCTTTGTTAGTCATTTTCATTTTTTGAATTAGAAAACCAGATCCCTGAGAGGTTAAGTGGTGGTGGTGGTGGTGGTGTAGTTGCTAAGTTGTGTCTGACTCTTGTGACCCCATGGACATGCCTGCCAGGCTTCTCTATCCATAGTCTTTTCCAGGCGAGAATACTGGAGTGGGTTGCCATTTCCTTCTCCAGGAGATCATCCTGACCCAGGGATCGAACCCAGGTCTCCGGCACTGCAGGCAGATTATTACGGACTGAGCTACCAGGGAAGCCCAGTGATTTACTTCACTAACTAAAGAAAGTGAAAGTGAAGTCACTCAGTCAAGAGTGAAAGTGAAGTCACTCAGTCATGAGCGAAAGTGAAGTCACTCAGTCATAAGTGAAAGTGAAGTCTCTCAGTCATGTCCAACTCTTTGCAACCCCATGGACTGTAGCCTACCAGGCTCCTCTGTCCCTGGGATTTTCCAAGCAAGAGTAATGGAGTGGGTTGCCACTTCCTTCTCCAGGGGATCTTCCCAACCCAGGGATTGAACCCAGGTCTCTCGCATTGTAGGCAGACATTTTTACTGGCTCAGCCACCAGGGAAGTCACTAGGTAGATCACTGGTTAAGTGATTTCAGTTCAGTTCAGTTCAGTCACTCAGTCATGTCTGACTCTCTGCGACCCCATGAATCGCAGCACGCCAGGCCTCCCTGTCCATCACCAACTCCCGGAGTTCATTCAGATTCAACGTCCATTGAGTCAGTGATGTCATCCAGCCATCTCATCCTCTTGTCGTTCCCTTCTCCTCCTGCCCCCAATCCCTCCCAGCTTCAGAGTCTTTTCCAATGAGTCAGCTCTTCACATGAGGTGGCCAAAGTACTGGAGTTTCAGCTTTAGCATCATTCCTTCCAAAGAAATCCCAGGATTGATCTCCTTCAGAATNAGGGTGATAGTATACAGCCTTGATGTACTCCTTTTCCTATTTGGAACCAGTCTGTTGTTCCATGTCCAGTTCTAACTGTTGCTTCCTGACCTGCATACAGATTTCTCAAGAGGCAGGTCAGGTGGTCTGGTATTCCCATCTCTTTCAGAATTTTCCACAGTTTATTGTGATCCACTTCAAGTCAAATAGCTCTTTCTTCAGCCATACCCTTTTTCCAAAGTGCCCTCGGAGGGGGCCTGCGGTTTCTCACGTTGAACTCATTCCTGCCTGCCAGCTTTTCCAGCTCTCCAAATCAGCCACCCTCAATTCTTTGTTCTCCCTTACCTTTCGTATGAGCTCATCATGAAGCCTTGAAATTTTGTCTCTGAAGTATTTTTTAAATTTATTCCCCTTTCTTTATTTCCACTGTCTTAACCTAGTCCATCATCAGTCTTTCAGCTTGGGATTTTTTTTTTTTTCTTAACATCTTGAACTAATCAGTAATCGTATTTATTTGGTTTTTTATTGAGGTATAGTTGTTTACAGTATTAGTTTTAGATGTACAACAAACACTGTGATTCAGAATATTTATAGATTATACTTAATTTATGTGTGTTAGTTGCTCAGTCGTGTCTGACTTTTTTCGACCCCATGGTCTGTCCATAGAATTCTCTAGGCAAGAATACTCGAGTGGGTTGCCATTCCTTTCTCCAGGGGATCTTCCCCACCCAGGGATCAAACCCGGGCTGATCCTGTACTGCTGGCAGATTCTTTGCCGTCTAAACTACAAGTGAAGCCCATACTTCATTTATAGTAATTATCAAATATTGGCAGTATTCTTTGTGCTGCACAATATATCCTTGTAGCTTGTTTATTTACATGTAGCAGTAGTAGTTTGTATCTTTTAATCCCTTACCCCGTCTTGCCCCTCCCCCCACTTCTAACCAATACCTGTGAATCTATTTCAGTTTTCTTGTATTCATTTGTTTGTTTTATTTTTCAGATTCCATGTATAAGTGGTAACATACAGTTTTGTCTCTTTGTCTGAGTTACTTCACCAAGTATAATACTCTCTAGGTCCATCCATGTTGTTGCAAATGACATTTTCCATTCTATTTTGTGGCTGAGTAATATTCCATTCTATACATATACTGCATTTTTATCCACTTGTCTGTTGATTGAACCTTAGGCTGCTTCCATACCTTGGCTATTGTAAATAGTGCTGCTGTGAACATGGGCGTATATGTATCTTTTCAAATAAGTGTTTTCATTTTCTTCGGATATATACCCAGTAGTGGAATTGTTGGATCATATGGTAGCTCTGTTTTTAGTTTTCTGAGGAGCCTCCATGCTGTCTTCCATACTGGCTACACCAGTTTACACTGCCAACATTGGTTATTCAGTAAGATTTTTATCGGTAGCATACTTCTGCCAGAATGATCTTTCTAAAGTACGCATCTGATCATATCACTGTTTCTCAGAATCCATGTTTCTTGACAGTTGTGCTTTAACTTGCTGCACCAGCCCTGTCTTTGCTTCTCCATGTTTTGCTCTTTCTATACTGGCCCTGTCGGACGTTTTGGTATTAGGTGATAGCTGTTCATGCCATTGCACTCTTACTAGTTGAGGAAAAAACTTCTGTCTGCAAAGTCCTGTTCACCCTGGGAGACTTTCCTGACCTACCCAAATACAGTTAGACATTTAATTCTTTTGGTTTCCACAGCACTTTGTACCTACTTATATTCTACACATGCTATAATAATTTGCTTCTGACCTCTCGTCTCAGTCATTGGGCAAATGATTTATCCTGTCTTTAAAATTAGGGAGTTCCACTAGATCAGTGATTGTCAGCACTGGCTATACATTAGAATCACTCTATTCAAGCAGTTGTATCAAAATCGAGATCCACTCCTTTATCCTACCTATTAGGAATTTTAAGTTACTCAAATGATTATCATATTGTGAAGAAGATTGAAAAGCACTTATACTAGACAGATTCTAAGATACTTTTCAGCTAAAATGTTCTGTTATTCTGCAAACTTGTATAGTCTGAAAATATAAATGCATTCAAGTGATCAAAACAGGAATTAAATTAGAAAAAATAAGGGAAATACTTTTCATGGTAAGAGTTAATGAAAACAATATGTAGTGAAGTAATACTTGTATTGAAAAATGTGCTTTTAGAACTCTGATTTTCTGGTTTCATCCTAATTGCTAAAAGTGACTATGGACAGATGGGATAAAATGTTCTTTTTTGTGATTCTTTTTTTCCTCAGTTATAAAACTGGAAGGTGAATGTTACTTATACAAAAATGTAAACAGACTTGATCCTAAATTCTTGATAACATTAAGGAATTTAACGTTTAACGTTAAGGAATTTAACAGTAAAGGAACAGCAGCATAATATTTAGAAAACATCTTCACATATACAGTTGACAGCAACTGTATATATATGTTCTTATATTTGTAGATAAATCTTGAGCTCTTAACATTGTATGTTTAGCAGATTGCCACCAGGAGCTTTGAAGGAAAAATTGATGGCATAAAATAACCCAGGGTTGCTACCGCTAACTTAACCAGTACAATGACTCAAAATTGTGTTTCTCAGAAGTCATTTGATACGAAAATTTCAATTTGTTTGATCTTAAGACCTCATAGTAAATACTCTTCTAATGCAGAGATTACTTTTTGGTCAACTTTGTCTTTGAACTTCTTGATCCAAGTTTTATCTTATTTGAGTTTAGAAATTTATTTTTGCTGTCTATTAGCCAAATGTTTCCCTAATGTTTGTAATTTGGGGGCACTTTAAAGGGCAGAGACAACAGTTTGCTGTTGCTAAAACATTTTTTTGTTGTTGAATGTATTTGGATATTCTACCTGTCTGCATTTGGCTGATTATATATTAAACTTCTGAAGTTTGATATTCTTTGAACCCTTTATTATTTTTCATTTCTTTTATATAGCACTGATTATATACTACTTATAATCTTTCATTTGAATTAGTCATTATGAGCAATAAGGTACAATGAAGATATATTTGACTTTGGACTTCGCTTGATTCAAAACATATGTTAGCACTGATTTGGGAACTATCTTAGGCCAGCATCTTTAAACTATATTAATAAGATCATTATTGGTGTTATTTTGACTCCATTGAGAAAAAAAGATTTGAGTGACTCGATAGATGAACAAATGAGAGTGATGCCTCTTGTTTTTTTCCTGTATTATTTTCTCTGTCTCTGGTGTAGTATGAAGAGGTTTGGCTTTTGAGAGCAGAAGCCATATCCCAGCTTCATCTTCCTTGTGGTGTGTGTGCTTTGACCTGGTATTGGATAAATGTTGAATTAGTTTCATTTTGGAATAAAGTTATGTATTAGGATATGTCAGATATAAACTTCATGCTCATTCATTCTGTCAGTTCTAGACAAATTAATATTTTATCAGTTTGTCTTATTAAAGTGGAATGATGCTTTACTTTCATAACAATTAATAGATTATAACCCAATGAAAGAATTCATTCTAATGCCATTTCTTTCACATCTCAATTAGATACTATTGGACAGAGAATATTTCTTTATGTATGATATTGGATTTCAATTTCAAAAGAAAATTATCAACTGTTTAAGTAGATATTAGATGACATCCTGCAAATTTGGTAGTAGAATTTCAGAATAGAAAGAGTATGTACTCCATCAATAATGTTCGGGAATATTAAGTTAAAATTTTTGAACACTTTTTCTTTTGCTACATTTTGTTAAGATTTTCTTAACTTATAATTTTCTTAATTTGGAGGAATGTGTGGGAGTTTAAGGTGAGCATAATGTCAAGATATAATAAGTTTGAAAAAAAAAGTTTAATATGAGGAGCAGATAATAGTGCATGAAAATATTTTAAAACTTTATGTTTAAAGAATTTTCCAAATCATTAGTGCTAATGTTCAGAGTTTGTATACCTTGCCATTAAAAGGGCATTATGGTACTTGTGTCTTAGAATTAATTTGCTATTAACAGATCTTATTTTATATGAATAAATAATTTGGAATGAAGATTCATAATTTGGAAAAAATCTGAGTCATTTTATTATTCCATAGCAAAATAAGTCATTTTATGTGCAAATTCACCTACCTAACGCATCCTTTTTTAAAAAGTTTATATATTTTAATTTATTTATTTTAATTGGAGGCTAATTACTTTACAGTATTGTAGTGGGTTTTGCCATACATTTACATGAATCAGCCATGGGTGTAC
The DNA here is from genome assembly GCA_006410935.1 of Redunca redunca. NCBI lineage: Eukaryota > Metazoa > Chordata > Mammalia > Artiodactyla > Bovidae > Redunca > Redunca redunca. The sequence goes on along the minus strand of SJYQ01000535.1, from coordinate 163,945 downwards.
ATGTGTTCTCCATCCTGAACCCCCCTAACACATCCTTTTGAGATCTGCTTTAATTGATGTGAATGTAGTTATTCCAGCCTTTCTGGGCATTTTGTTGTATGACCTGTCTTTTTCTATCTATATACTTCCACCCTATATATGTTTTCATATTTAAAAGTGACATTTCTACATTTTTAGACTTTGAAAAATCCATTCTGTCAATCTTCCTCTTAATCATTGTGTTTATTAGTTCATTTAATATCATTATCGATAAAGTTGAATTTAGGTCTGCTGTTTTACTATTTGCTTTTGTTTGTCCCATCTCTTTCTTGTTTCTCTGTTCTTTCTTAAATTAAATGAGTATTATGTAAATTCCTTTTTTAGTATTCNTTAAAATCATACAACTTCCTTATAATATATATAGAAATATAAAAATGTTGTAATGTGATTATCCCTCCATCTTTTATACTATAATTGTCATATATGTTACATTTACATACTTTATAAACCCAGTAACACAGTGTTATAATTTTTACTTAGAAAGGTAATATTAAGAAAATCAAGAGGAAAAAACTAGTATATTTATCTACCTGTTTACCACCTCTGATGCTTTTCATTGCTAAGATCCAGGTTTCTATGTGGTACTTCCCTTCAGCCAGAAGAAATTCTTTTAGCATTTCTTGTAGTGTTTGTCTGCTGGTGACGATTTTGCCTTCATTATTAAAGGGTATTTTTGTTGGGTATGGAATTCTGGATGGACAGTTGTGGAGACTCTGGATTCTCTAGAATAAGGTTCCCTCTTAGAGTATTATTTTATTTTAGCAGGCTATAACTTTGCTAAACTCACTTTTGGAAACTCTTACCTTTCCAATGGTGAGCAGCAGGTAAAATCTCAGCTCTTCCTTTTTGCTTTAATAAAAGGAGTTATGAGTTTGTCCTGCATGTGCATAATTTAGGCGTCAGCCAGAGAAGTGGATAGTTTATACACAGAATTTAGAACCTCCTCCTCTATGGGTCTCTCCTTTTTGGGAACTCTTAATATACAGTGTGTCAAGAGGTGGATCTGCATGTCCATGGTCAATTGGCTTGCAACAAAGGTGCAGAGACAGTTCAATGAAGAAAAGATAACCTTTTCAACAAATGGTGCTGGAACAAAAAGATACCTTATGCCAGAAACAAAAAGTTGTAATTCATATATTGTAGCAGATATAAAAGTTAACTCAAAGTGGATCATGAACTTAAATGTAAAATCTTAAGCTATAAACATCTAGAAGAAAACAGATCATCTTTGTGATCTTGGGTTAATCAAAGATTTTTATGTGATACATAAAAGAAAAAATTGATAAATTTGGCTTCATAAAGTTAAAAACATCTGTTCTCTACAAAGCACTGTTAAGAACACAAAAAGATAAGCCGTAGACCAGTGGAGAATACAGGCATACGTCAACAATATTGCAGGTTTAGTTCCAGACCACTGTGGTAAAGCAAATACCGCAGTAAAGCAAGTCACGCAAATTTGGGTTTCCCAGTGTATATAAAAGTTTACACCATGCCATAGTTCATTACATGTGTAATAGCATTATGAGTGAAAAGACAGTTGATATATCTTAATAAAAATTTTTGTTGTTGTTGTTCAGTCTCTTAAGTCATGTCTGACTCTGCCACCCCACGGATTTCAGTACACCAGCCTTCCTTGTCTTTTACTGTTTCCTGGAGTTTGCTCAGACTCATGTCCATCAAGTCAATGATGCCATACAACATCTCATCCTCTGTCGTCCCCTTCTCCTCCTGCTCTCAATCTTTCCCAGCATCAGGGTCTTTTCCAGTGAGTCAGCTCTTCACATCAGGTGGCCAAAGTACTGGAGCTTCAGCATCAGTCCTTCCCATGAATATTCAGGATTGATTTCCTTTAGGATGGACTGGTTTGATCCCCTTGCTGTCTGAGGGACTCTCAAGAGTCTTCTCCAGCACCACAGTTCAAAAGGATCAATTCTTCAGTGTTCAGCATTCTTTATAATCCAGCTGTCACATCTGTATATGACTACTGGAAAAACCATAACTTTGACTATACTGATCTTTGTCAGCAAAGCTATCTCTGCTTTTTAATACACTATCTAGGCTTTGTCATAGCTTTCCTTTCAAGGACACCTTCATGGATCACAGCCTTGTTGTGGCGAAGGGGCTTGCGTAACTCAATGAAGCTATGAGTCATGACATGCCATGCAGAGCCACCCAAGATGGATGAGTCACAGTGAAGAGTTCTGGCGAAGTATGGTCCACTGTAGGAGGAAATGGCAATCTACTCCAGTATTCTTGCTTGGAGAACGCCATGAACAGCATGGAAAGACAAAACGATAATATCAGAAGATGGTCCCCACACGTCGGAAGGTGTCCAGTATACTGCTGGGGAAGAACAGATGGCAATTGCTAGTAGGATATTTTAGTAATAAGTATTTTCCATAGGACTGGAAAAGGTCAGTTTTCATTCCAATCCAAAAGAAGAGCAATGCCAAAGACTGTTGAAACTGCCGTAGAGTTGTGCTCATTTCACTTGCTAGCAAGGTGATGCTTGAAATCCTTCAAGCTAGGCTTCAGCAGTGTGTGAACCCAAAACTTCCAGATGTACAAACTGAGGTTAGAAAAGGCAGAGGAATCAGAGATCAAATTGCCAACATTCATTGGATTTTCCCATAGAAAAAGCAAAGGAATTCCAAAAAAAATCTGCTCCTGAGAAACCTGTATGCAGGTTAAGAGGGAACAGTTAGAACCCTACATGGAGCAACAGACTGGTTCAGAATTGGAAAAGGAGTATGTCAAGGCTGAATATTGTCATCCTGCTTATTGAACTTCAGTACAGAGTACATCAATGCAAAATACCAGGCTGGATGAATCACAAGCAGCAATCAAGATTGCTGGGAGAAATACCAATAACCTCAGATATGCAGATGACACCACTCTAATGGCAGGAAGTGAAGAGGAACTAAAGAGCTTCTTGATGAAGGTGAAAGAGGAGAGTGAAAAACTGGCTTAAAATTCAGCATTCAAAAAACTAAGATCATGGCATCTAGTCCCATTACTTCATGGCAAATAGACGGTGAAAAGTGCAAACAGTGACGGATTTTATTTTATTGGGTTCCAGAATCACTGAGGATGGTGACGGCAGCCATGAAACGCTTTCTCCTTGAAAGGAAAGCTGTGATAAACCTAGCAGCGTATTGAAATTAGACTAATGGACTCATTTCAGTATTGCTGTACACTGGGGAATAGGGAGGCCCAGAGAGAGAGAGACGGGGCAGTGGCCATTGCTAGAGCCATCAGAATGTATAACATCTGTCAGTGAAGGTGGCCATCTTATGTGGCACCCCAGAACAGTTTCAGCAGTAATATTGGAGATCACTGACCATAGATCACCATAACAAATCTAATGATAAAAAAGTCTGAAATGTTTCAAGAATTACCAGCACCACAGAGTGAGCAAATGTTGTTGGAAAAATGGCGTCAATAGACTTGCCTGATTCAGGGTTGTCGTATACTTTCAAGATTTGTTTTTTTGTTTTTAAATGTAGTATCTGCAAAGTGGAATAAAGTAAAGCACAATAAAACAAAGTATGCCCATGTTTACAAGTCACATGTCTGATAAAGACCTTTTGTCTAGAATATGTAAAGAGTTCTTGAAACAATAATAAGAAAATAAAACCACCTATTTGAAAATTAGCTGAAGATTTGTTCAGATACTTACCTCAAGAAGATATACAGATGACAAATAAGCACATTGAAATATGCTCAACATCACTAGGGAAATGCAAATTAAAATAAGATACCACTACACACCAATTAAAAAAACTAAAAATTTTAAAACTGGCCATAATCGAGTGTTGGCAAGGATGTAGACCAACTAGAATTTTCCTCACTGCTGGTAGGAATGCACAGTGGCACAGCTATTTTGAAAAATAGTTTGTTAGTTTCTTTAAAATTTATACACGTAGCTGCCATACAGTCTAGCCTTTTCACTGCTATTTATCGAAGAGAAGTGAAAGCATCTATACAAATAAGAACATTGATTGCATCTTAATTTGTAAGAGTCAAAAACTGGAATTAACTCAGATGTCCATCAATAGGAGAGTGGATGAACACACTGATTCAGGATGCTACTAAGCAGGCAGCCCATCAGATGCTTTGCCATCACTTGACATGGACCATCATCCTTTTAGCTTTCAGCTTTCTATACAGTTTTCTTTCTGCCTGCTGCCCAGCCCCTAAGCCAGTGTAACGTATTTAGGGTTTTAATTGTGGCTTTGGTACTTCTGTTACCCAGTTTCTGTATTAGTCAGAATGAGCCAGGTTATGCTGTGACAGTAAATAATCCCAAATCTCACTGACTTAAAGTTTTGTCCCTTTGCTGTGAACTGTATGTCTATTGTGGATTGACTGGGAGTTGTGTTCTCTGTTCTCACTCTGAGACCTAGGCTGATGGAGGAGTCTTTATCTGAAGCATTGCTGGTTGCTGGGAATGTGGACTTAAGTATTAACACCAATAGCTGTAACTTCCTTTGATGCATAGATAAAAAGTATACAAAATACCTTTCAGTATTTATTTATGTAGGTAAACATGTTTTAAGATGGGAGGTATATTATGCCTTTATGTTGGACAAGGGACCTGAATCCAAAGAGAGGAAAAGGAATGGCAGTTGCCACACAGCAGTGAAAAAATGAGAACTCAGGGTTTCCATTTTAATACTTTTGTGTAAATCAGAAAAATAAATGTACCATCTATTCACATGTTCTTTATTTTGTCAGTCTCTTCAGCAGACTACATTTAAGAGGCGTCTCATACCAGCTGCTGCCGGTGGCAGGGACACAATGGATCACACAGGGGCACTGGATACCGAGGATGAGCTGGGACCTTTAGCCCATCTCGCTCCAAGTCCTCAAAGTGAAGCCGTTGCCCACGAATTCCAGGAACTCTCCTTGCAGTCCAGTCAGCACCTGCCTCCTCTTAACGAAAGGAAGAATGGTGAGTTCGGCGTGTGCATGGGAGCTTGCCTTTTTGTGAGCCAGTGTATCCCTCTGGTAGTAATTTGTTGGTCACTTCCACTGGGCAGCCTGTTCCTGAGGAGAGAACCTCAGAGGGGTGCTGGCTGGTTTTGAATAACAGCCCGGGTTTCACGTGCCATTCAGTTCTTTCATCATTTCCCCAGCGTCTCTGGTAGTACCATTATCTTTGGAAATAAGCTTTAGGTTCAGCCACTTTAGCACAAGCAGAAGGTCTCAGGCTAGCGTAGCGTTGGAAAGCAGCTTTCTGTGCTGACTCCAGGGAGATAGACTGGAGTTGACTAGATCCTCCTGTTGTGTTCCCTGTTTCCAGTGTGCTGCACCTTAACTGTAGAGTTGACAGCATTTGTGCTCTCAGGGATCACTAAGAAAACAAGGATTTCTTGAGTATTTTTTATATTAATGAGGATAGGATATGGCCATATTCTCAGTCTTCAGCTGGCTCATACTTGTATACAAAATGAATAGTTTCTGTTCTTTGTTACCTGTTCAGAAAATTCTCTTGATTAATCAAAGACTCTCTGGAGTCTCCAGAAGGCACAATACTGTCAGTTTTTAACAAAAATGAAGAGAGATAGATGTGATACATCTATTTTATAATACTTAAAACATAAAAACTAACTGATAAAATTTACAAACTCACTAAGTTTATATATCAAAGGGCAGAATCAAGAATTTCAACTGGATTTGCCACACTTCATAGTTCTCATGAATCTTCCATTCTCAAACGTGTATTTTAATTAAAAGCCAGAAGAAATAAAACTTGCCTTGTGGAGCACTTCTGTATGTATCTTATTATATCTTTCTGGGTTCTAAGTGTTTTTTGATCCTTTTCAAATAATGACCTTATTCAGGAAAATGGATTTAAGACACTGCTATTCTCAGCTCTTCAGTACCTGATTTTGGGTGGGGTGTCCTTATTTTCCCTTCCAACAAGATATCTGATGCATATTGGGCACAACCCTTGTCTGTGCAGTTGGTATAAAGCAGCGTCTTGCTCAGGCCTGTCAAAGCTGTCTGGAGGCTATGGTTAGGTGGTAATGGCTTTAGAACCTTCAATCATTTAGGAGCCTACCTTTGTCTTAGACGGTAGGGTAGAATATAACCACATTTATTGAAACAGACTAAATTGACCACATTTACACAGTATACTTAGACCAGTATCATATTCAAATTATTTCCCTCAAAAAAAACCAAAATGAATTGAACTTGTATAAAATTTCAATAATATACAGTTGCTCAAGAAAATAGTCATATGTAGCAGAGGAGGGAGGTGTAAGGGGAAAGTTTTTGCTTTGTGGGAATTTTACTTGATACAGCTTGCTGCATTCCCTTGCAAGAGTGTTCTCTTGAATATTTATGCCTGAACATAAGGTAAGCCCCAGATATGAGCTGGTTTTCCCCTTATAAAGTTTTAGAGTGAGGGAGATGAAATGGTAGAAATTTGAATTTATTAATTTAGTTACATGTATATAATTAACACCACATATTATGAAGCAGTGCAATAATATAGAGGATTTGCTTTATCCACACTCATATTTCATAAAATCATCTTGCCTAAACTCTCTGTGTTTGTGTGGTGTTTTTGTCATCACTGGGAACCCCCCTGCACCATTCGTGAAGCACTGAAATCCAGGGCGCATCTTCATGTGTGTCTCTCTTGTTTGAGTTACACCGGTTTTTAGATACATGCACAATCTGACACTGAAGGTTTTATGTCTAAACCGCAAGTACCATTCACAGAACAGTGGGGCTGTTCTTCATGCGTCCTACAGTGTTGTATTTGTAATCACTCATGTTTGATTTGCAATTGGTCATAACATTTTATGAGCCTGTAATTTCTGTTATAGAATTTAATCATCTTTTATTTTTTTTTTTCTAAGTAAGTAATACATGTAACTGGTTTAAAATGTAGGGGGTACCAATGACTCCACAGTGAAAAGTCAGTTACTCTCCCTGTCTTATCCCTCAACTACCCAGTTACTTCTCCAGAATTAATTGCTCTTACTTGTGTCGTTTCTGAGAGAATGGTATTTGACTACCTTTTTAAAAGCAGTGTCTGAAAATCTTCTTTCTTTGTAATAACAGCCAACACTTCATTTTAAGGTTATCTGGAAATAATGTGTTGGTTCTTTTCTTCCTTTTTTTTTTCCTGATTCTATTAAAACATTTCTATAAACAGACTAAAACTAGCTTCTAGGGAAGTTGATTTTTAAGCTAATGCATTTTCCTCAAGTACTTTTTTGTTCAAGATTAAGTAAATGAAAGAGCATCTCAATATACACTGTGTAAGGACTCAAATATAGACAGTCTCCTCTTTCTTAATATGTGACTTCATAAAGTTAAAAATCTTACTTTATATTCAGGCATATTATACTCTAATTTCAAGCTTATGAAATGTTAGCCTAATTTGCATATACCTTCCAAGACATAAATGAGTTGTTGTACAGCTGTCAAGTACAGGTTTTTGGATATGGGAATGTGAAGAGTAGATCCGCAGTAAACAATCTATAGATGGAAAAACCATACCTTTCTTACTTTGGTGATTTTTTAGTGTTTATTCTTCATCTTTTTAGGTCTTCTTAATGCCATCTTTAAATCATATCATGTACAAAATGTAGATGTTAGCCTCAAAATTAATTAATAGAAAGTACTATACTGGGCTTCCCAGGTGGCGCTAGTGGTAGAGCCCACCTGCCCATGTAGGAGACATAGGAGACGCGGCTTCGACCCCTGAGTTGGGAAGATCCCTGGAGGAGGGCATGGCAACCCACTCCAGTATTTTTGTCTGGAGAATCCCACGGACAGAGGAGCATGGCAGGTTACAGTCCATAGGATTGCAAAGAGTCAGAGACGACTCAAGCGACTTTAGCATACATAGCACAGTACGTTTAGATATTTTGAAATAATCAAATATAGATTTTTTGTGTGTGTGATTATGTTTTATTGTTTGCTAAGCTTTTGAATTTTGCATGTTAGAATTACTTTTTTTGGAGAGGAAATGAAGATATTTCAATTTGGGGTTGGTATGTAGACAGATTGTATCACTAAATAATCTGTAAATAAACTTTATAAGGAAAATGAAGTTGATACCTAAGTACAGTAATGAGTCTAGGATCTTCCTTATTTTTGATTAAAACTTACATTGGCAGTGGTAGTGGAGTGACAGAATATTCCCACTGCTGGGATAAATATGAAAGATGTTTAGTGAAGGTAAGCTATTGCTTTCCTTTACCCTTGAATGTGGGCAAATATCTCAAGTTAATGGCATTTCAGCAGGAAGTGTAGCATTTAGGCAGTTAACTCTTCCCAACAGGACAGTCTTCCATAAAGGAAAGTAGATACACTTTTACTAAATAACGTACCTTTACTAAAACAATGCATGTTGTTCCGTTGCTAAGTCATGTCCAACTTCTTGCAACCCCATGACTACAGCATGCCAGACTCCCCTGTCTCTGAGTCTGCATACACAGGAAAATTGAGCTTTGTTTTGACATAATATATACATAATAGATCCATTTTCATGTTTCCATGTTAACATTCCTTTAGATGGTTAACACTGAGAAAAAGAGGGTTTTCAGTCAAAGGGAAAGTTAGTTCTTTTATTGTTTATAAAAGAAAGCCTTAGGTGCTTTAAGGTGAATTTCACTTATAAAAGCAGGGAAAGGCAGAATAGATGGAAGCAACATACCTGAAAGAGCTACAGCTCTTTGTGCCCACACTTAGCTGAGACCACGAGGAAGAAGCTTTTCATTCATGAGGTCATTTAAGACTGATAAGTGTGCTGGTTGGTGAACTTAAGCTTTTAGCTCAGTACCAGCATTATCACAGAGTAAGCCAATAAGTTGACATAGATTCCCCCCTCATAAAGAGTTCCTGATTTTAGGACTTCTTTGCACGTCTCTGAAGGATGTTAACATGGCTGTAGACATCCCACAGGCCACCTGTCAGTATCACGTACTGGGAAAATGAGTATCTGCCACCTTTCCCTTTCTGTATTAGCAGGCTTTTTGAAACTGTATGTACTACTAAATAGTCACTGTGTTTTAGGCCTTCGTAGAGAAGAGTGACTTATTTGTTATTCTTACTTTAAACTTTGGTATCATTGGTTACTGTACTTGTTAGGTCTTTGAGCTTGTGGGCCCATCTTGAAAACTTTTTTTAAAGATTTTCCATCTGTTCAGTGGGTCACACTGAACAGTTTTAGACTTTGCTTGTTCTGTTCCAGATGACCACTTATTAGAGAGAAAATAATTTATTCCAAAGTTTGTTACATGCAAGGAATTCAAGGTGGCTCTTTATATTGGATTCAATACAAGTATTAATACAGAGGCAAACAGTCTGAACTTTGCATGGAGCCCAGCCAAGGGAAATTGCGCGCCTTATACCATAGAAAATAAGTCATATATGTTCATAGCTGATCTTTTCTATGGGTTTTACTTTGAAAACAATTCCCCACACCTCATTAACCTTTAGACTTTACTGTCAGTCTAGGTGTTTGGAAGAGCACAAAGGTGCTCAGGATTTGTCTTGTGTGAAACCCTGTTTTGTAGAATATGCACCAGCTGATATGGGCTAGTAAAGGTTGGTGAAAGAGAAGATAGTTCTATTTTTCTCTGGAGCACAGTGAGACATGAAATTCTTATAGTGTCACAACTGGGAACGAAATAATTGGATGCTGAGTAGCCAAGACGTGAAACTGTAGGATTCTTGCTTTCCCTTTCTATAACTAGAGGTAATAGAAATGAATAATTTTATGTAAAATTGTTTTGTCATTGACTTTATAATTAACATATTTAGGTTCTTCAATATTTGAAATAGTTCTCAAGGATATTGATAAACATTCTGATACATTTAGATAGTAGATTTCTTTTCCGACTCTCAAGAGTTACTGAGGAGTACTTGGACTAAGAGAAATAATGTACTCTGTAACTGTAATTTTCCTTAGTTTTTATTATATTTTTAAAATTAGTCTTTAGGACTTAAACTAAACACAATTAAAAGTTTTAAAGTTAGCTACAAACTTCTGGGCAGCTGCAAATGAAATTCTTGATTAATTGTGGCATCTCTCATTCTTTTTGTTTGTGACAATTTCTTGGAGCCTTCAAAATGAAAAGGAAGCCGTGTAAGTAGCTTAAGGGTGAGGTCCTCTCTTTCACAATGGTCTTTATAAAGTCTCCTATTAAATAGCATGTTTTGTTTCACAGTATAAATAAGCACCTGTAACCCTGTTCACCTTCCTTTTTCTACTGTGGATTTCTTATTTGGATAGTCTTGCTGTTATTGAGAGTTTCTTTTGCTTCAGTGCATTGCTGGACACACCCAGACAAAGCATACATCGAGGGAGGGTGGAGGCTGGACATGAGCTCACAGCCTCCCTTTGCTTCCCTGGTGGCTCAGAGGTTAAAGCATTTGCCTGGAATGCTGGAGACCCAGGTTCGATCCCTGGGTCGGGAAGATCCCCTGGAGAAGGAAATGGCAACCCACTCCAGTACTCTTGCCTGGAGAATCCCATGGAGGGAGGAGCCTGGTAGGCTACAGGCCATGGGGTCGCAAAGAGTCGGACACGACTGAGCAACTTCACTTCACTCACTGACTGAGTGTCAGAACACTAACTTAGGAGTGCTTTAGTTATCATTATCACCAAGGGGATGGGTGAGGCTTACTACAGTTTCAGAAGCACATCAACAAGACCACAGGCCCCAGTTACAGTGCCCTTGAAGCCTCATTTTGAGTTATTCTTCCAGTCTTAAAAATTGTGTCCTCTTGCAAAAATTCCTGTGAAATGTCAACAATTAACATTTATTATAAGTAAGCTTTAGAACATAATAGTAATTAGCAGTTTAATCCAGTATGAGACGTCATTATCTTAAACCATATTTATGTAAGATTTTTACAAGACTTTTCTAGAGTCATATAAGTACATTTTTTCTTATATAGGTTTGATAATTTTTGTAAAACTAGAGTCCACCATATGATGTATATTAGTCACTGGAGCAGTGAATAAACTGAAATCAGTTTAAGAAACAGTCTCTCTCCTGTCCCTCAGAATGCAGTTTTTAAAAAGAACATATGTAATATGAATGATTAGTTAATGTTACGCAGTTATAATTTCCTATCCACTTAGGCCTTTCAAGGCTACTTGGAATTGAATAGTTTATAATCAGACATTTTGCTGGGCTAAGAGACTTTGTTGAAATTAAGTCAGGGTTCTTCTCACTTAGGTCTGACCCTAACCCAACCATAGGGACCTCCTCTAGCTACAAAGGTAGAGAAAGGGTAGATAAGGGATGCCTGCTGTCTACCATAACCTGATAAATATGCAGAGTATACGAGAAAAAAGTGACCTATGATTTTTTCTTTGTTATTATATTTTATTTTAAGGCATCAGTAATGAAGTATTATTGTGAAAGAAAGCAAAAGGACAAATATGTTGGAGTAACAAATGAACTGTAATTTTCTCTTTGGTTTATAGTTAATAATCACCCAGACTAATTAGCAAGTATCCTACCCAGTGTTTATCTAACTCCTTTAAATTATTCCATACTGCTGGCTACCCTCACCTGCTGCCCTCACTGTTATTAACAGGAAGTATAGTCTTTTGGGAGTCAGGACTCCAGTCTCCTCTGCTGACTCAGTCTGTGAGCATGGGTAAGTCTCGAGCTCTCTGTGTTGCAGTTATGCCCGTTGTAATTGTAATATTCATATGGCAGCTTTCAACCCATGTGTCTTCTCTGGCTGCCCTTCCTTGTTACATCATGTGTTCTTATATCTCATCTATCACTTTCGCCTTGTGCTGTTCATTGGGCAGCAGAAACAGAAAGAATGGAAGATAACTTCCATCTCAGTTAACCAATGGAATTTTCCATAGATACGAATTAGTAATGTCACTGTCTTTAATATGTTCCTCATAGATGTATTATTAAACATACATGCCAGCTCATTCAGTTAGTCAGACTCCCCTTCCCCCATGTTTAAAAGGAAAGAGAAATTGGCTCAATTTGTGTTATCCTAACAAGATTACATCTAATGTGGAATATGCAGTGTCATTCTATTCATGGTTTTCAAGGGTTGGCAGGTATGTGTTAACATTTTTATAACAGGATCAGACTCAGTTAAAAGACAGTATTTAAACTTTATATTAAACCCAAATCATTCATGTCCTTTTCTGGTTGCTTATGTTGTTGTTTTTATTAAGAAAATGCTAATTGTTGGGTATCTGTTTCACTAACTTAAATTTTTGATCTATGACCTCTGTGTCTGATCACAGCCTTTTTGCCTTTGGTTCTTATAAGTTAAGTTTAAAAGCTGACAAATGTTAGAATTTTTCAGTACTCTGCAGAATTGAGATTTATAGCTACAAAATAGGAGACATTCTTTGACAGTCCTTGTTCCTGACAACAGCAGTTTAGCAATGTATTGATTAGAGCAGCCATCATCTACTATATAAGAGAAAAGTTTGCCGTATCAGAATGCTCAGCTTTCCCAAAATATTAAAAGAAATTAGTATTTCAAGAGTAGAAATGGGTTTACTTTTATTATTAGAAAATATTTATTGAATGATCATTGTGTCTCCCACTGTAAATAATTCTTAGATCTTAGGCGTCTAGTACAGCGTTGGCAGTTCAGTAGGAAATTCTCATAAAATTGTTAGACTCATAGATCTTTCAAAGTAGTTCCCTCAGCTAAAGAAATTAATTTAGAGATGATTCTCCCAGATAACTGGGAGGAAGAAGAACCTAATTTTAAAGAGCGAATGCAGAGATAAGCCTGCTCTGTGGCACTAGACGTGTGGTCTGAGGGCACACAAGCGTGTGTCTGTCATCCTGGAGGCCTGAATGAAGTAAAGCGCTGATGGTAACTCCACGTACGTGACTCAGTGTTAGTACTGAGTACATGCCATAGGCACCCAGCCTTGCATGCTTGATCTTAAAGTAAAATGCCATGAAATAAGCAGTGGTGAAGCATGCACAGTGGGTAAGGGCACCAGCTCTGGAGCCATCCTGTCTGGTTCACCATGACTAGCTATGTGAACTGAGATGAATTAATTGTCTACTTTTTGCCTCAGTTTCCTCCTTTGTAAAATGAGGACCATATAGTACCCACCTTACGGAGGTTGCTATGAGGGTTGAATCAGTTCATATAAGTCAAGTATTTAGAACAACATGGTCATATAATTAGCACTTTATAACTATTCATTATTATTGTATATATTTTGAGGATATAGTATTTAAATTCATACTTGGGAAATACAGTTTTTCAGGGTTCCACCATGGTGTTTGATACCTTACTGTTTCTTGCAATAGTCCCAGTAATTTTGGCCCTATTTGCATACATATTTCTTTTTAAAAATGTCAAAATGACATGCAGTTTTTGAATGTTTCGCTGTGTACCTACATAACATTTGAAGTGCACTTATGTTGTGGGAGCTAAGCAGGCGAATGTAGTAGGCACGCGTTTCCCATGAAGTTTGTCTCCCTTGTTGGTACTGCCAGTTCCCACAATCCTAGCATTCCCTGGGCATCAGTCAGTGTCTGCAAGGAATGACTTTCAAATATTAAAGCATGTGAAAAGACAAACAGGCCAAAACTCAGAGCTCTCTAGGGACTATGACCTCCAAAACAGACTCCGTTCTGACATTTTCACAGGCCGCTTGAAGGAATTCCAGTAGGGTCATTCCATTCGGTAAACTCCTAAACAAACCCTCTGTCATCAAGGACTGATTTATAGGTTTTTCTTCTTCTTACATAGTTGTTCTGAAGAGATTAAGATAGTAGATATGATTGCTGAGACTCTTTCAAGCCATCTGATTGTATATGATAAGTACTGTACAGAAGACTTCTGGTATTTTGAAGTAATAAAACAGTTATTTGTTATGTTTAAAGAGAGTTCTTGCTCTGAGTTGTCTCTTAAATTTTTTTCTTTTTTGTTTTGATTCCAGGAAATCTATGTCATAATCACATCTCTAAATTAAAATTCTTTCATTTATGAGCCCAATTATTTAACAGCAAAATTAATTAATTTCAGAAGTGATCTTTTAAAAAACAAATGCATGTATTAAAAATATGTATATAATGACTTGTCTCACAATGACTTTTGAAATATATGAAAACAGAAGCAGATCTAGTGATGTAGAATGTTCTTGGTGTGATGGCAGTTGTTTAACTGATGCTTCAAGGTCAGGGTGGGGGGACAGATCTGTAAATTGTTTTTTAATTAATCTGAATTCTGTTAATATATTGTGTATTATGAAGCATTTCTTTTAAAAAAAGTAGTGGTAAACATAAATAAGAAGGGCAGAACCCAAGAGATTTGAAGGCTGGACAACTTAAGGAAATGGGTAATTAGGTTTATTTGGTTTATAGTTGACCTTAAATGCTATAGCCTCATGGTTGTCCTGGTTTTGAAGTCTAAGTGGCATGTATGAAATTCCAGGGGTGAACAGCATTTCACATATGAAGGATCGGGTTTATTGGGGGACTTTGTGTGGTTGATTTCCTCCTGTGCATGTTTCTTTTCAGTGAGTTAATCCTTTAATGCACAATCAAAAATTGCTTATGATATGATATCTGAGTCTGTTGTAGGATTGTAAAATGCTTTAAACAACTTTAAAATGGGGGGAAAAAATGAAACACAGGAAGTAAATTGATATATGACCTTAACCAAGCCTCTTAAAATTAGTAGTAAAAAAGAAACCCAGGATGCTTAAGAGATCTCCTTAGTAAAATGGAATGAAATAGAAAGATGCTTAGTAATTGATCATCAATAATTATTGAATGTACTTAAGAATTGTTTGGCTCTTGATTGAGGTATAAAATATATATAATGAAAAAGATATTTATGGTCATGTTATCTTTCTTCTCAAGCTTAGAAATGAAAAATGATATTTTAACTAGATAACCCAGTGCTCTTAGGAGAAAGTATTGCTTTTCTAATACGCTTTTAAAAGGTAGATTTTTCCACTCTCACTTTTTATTTCTGTGAAATAGTCTCTTTCTCAAAGAAAGGGAATTTGGTTAAATAACATGCTGATAAAGTAGTGAAATCTCTAGTTGTAAATTTGTTTGTGCATAGAGACACAGCTTCTCTATGAAGCTGCTTGCTTGACTGCTGAATGATTTCTCCACCCTCAACACAAACAAATGCTTACACTTTCAAAAATGTGAAGGTTTTATTTGGACACCCAAATATTTTAATTTGGAGGGTTTTCTAAATAAATGGATTTAAACGTACTCAAATCAAATAAAATTAGCACTGAAAACATTGAAATTTAAAGAAATCCAAGAACTTCGTCCTCAACTCTGAATTTCAGAGTCTAGTGGCTTTAGAGAGTAACTTTGGTTTTTGTTTTCTTCACCTGTTACTCTGAAACTATTTAAAGTAGTTCTTACGTTTATCATTTCATGATATATCCTTTTTGAGCTTTTACCTTTAACCCACCTGTACCTTTGTGTTTAAAGTACATTTCTTATAGACAGCATAGAGCTGGACTTTCTTTTTTAAAATGTAGTCTGACAATCTCTGTCTTTCATTTGTGATGTTTAGATTGTTTACATTTAAGGTAATTATTGATATGTCTGATGTATTAGTTACCTATTGCTGTGTAACAAACTGCTTCGTACCTTAACAGCTTCACACAGGACACGTTTATGATCTGAACAGTTTCTGTGGATCAGGAATTCAGGCACAGCTTAACTTGGTACCTCTGCTTTACAAGCCTGTATTTCAGGTTTCAGGCAAGGCTCTGTTTCATCTGAAGGTTCAACTGGGGAATGATCCACTTCTAACCTTAGTTAAGTTGTTCTTGGCAAGATTCAGTACCTTGAGGGCTGTTGGACTAAGCGCCTCAGTTCCTTGCTGGCTATTGGCTGGAGGCCACACTCAGTTCCTTGCCACATGGGCCTCTCCAACATGGCAGCTTATTTTATCAAAGTCAGTAAGAATAATGCTAGCAAGACAAAAATGATAATTTTTTGCAACATTTCCTTAACATTGTCCTGGTATATTGATGGGCTTCCTCAATAGCTCAGTTGGTAAAGAATCCACCTGCAATGCAGGAGACCCCGGTTCGATTCCCAGATCTGGAAGATCCGCTGGAAAAGGGATAGGCTACCCACTACAGTATTCTTGGGCTTCCCTTATGGCTCAGCTGGTAAAGAATCTGCCTGCAATGTGGGAGACCTAGGTTCGATCCCTTGGGAAGATCCCCTGGAGAAGGGAAAGGTTATCCACTCCAGTATTCTGTTATATTGATTAGAAGCAGATTACTCAAGGGGAGAGGATTATTTAAGACCATAAATATCAAAAGGCTGGGGTCATTGAGGATTGTCTTAGAGGCTACCTACCGAAATTGAGTTTAAATCTATCATTTTGTTGTATGTAATGTTTGTCCATTCTGTTCTTTATTCCTCTCTTTTTTGCCTGTTTTTTTTTTTAAGTTATTCTTTTTTTTTTAGTATTTCATTTCATTATTATTTTTGCATCATCTTATTAATTGTGCTTCTTTATTCCCCTGAGTTTCTAATGGAAACTCAGGTCTAACATGTTAATGCTATCCAGTAAAATGTTTATCTTAGCTATTATATTTTTATCTCTAGAGGTTCCTTTTTGCGTTGTCCATTTCTGTTTTCATTATATTCCCTTTTTACTTTAAATATTTGCACATAGTTGTCAGTGGTAATAGTTCCTTTTTTCTGTCATTTCTGGGTTTGTGTATATTGATAAATTTTTCTCATGTTCAAGAAGTATTTTCTTGCCTCCTTGCAGGTAGCCTTGTAATGTTTTATTGGAGATCAGTTCAGTCGCTCAGTCGTGTCCGACACTTTGCGAGCCCATGCACTGCAGCATGCCAGGCCTCCCTGTGTATCACCAACTCCCAGAGTTTACCCAGACTCAGGTCCATTGAGTCGGTGATGCCATCCAGCCATCTCATCCTCTGCCATCCCCTTCTCCTCCTCCCTCAATCTTGCCCAGCATCAGGGTCTTTTCAAATGAGTCAGCTCTTCGCATCAGGTGGTCGAAGTATTGGAGTTTCAGCTTCAGGATCAGTCCTTCTAGTGAATACATTGGTTGGATCTCCTTGCAGTCCAAGGGACTCTCAAGAGTCTTCTCCAACACCACAGTTCCAAAGCTTCAGTTCTTCAGTGCTCAGCTTTCTTCACAGTCCAACTCTCACATCCATACATGACCACAGGAAAAACCATAGCCTTGACTGGACGAACCTTTGTTGGCAAAGTAATGTCTCTGCTTTTGAATATGCTATCTAGGTTGGTCATAACTTTCCTTCCAAGGAGTAAGCGTCTTTTAATTTCATGGCTGCACTCACCAGCTGCAGTGATTTTGGAGCACCCCCCCAAAATAAAAGTCTGACACTGTTTCTACTGTTTCCCCATCTATTTCCCATGAAGTGACGGGACCAGATGCCATGATCTTCGTTTTCTGAATGCTGAGCTTTAAGCCAACTTTGTCATTCTCCTCTTTCACTTTCATCAAGAGGCTTTTTAGTTCCTCTTCACTTTCTGCCAGAAGGGTGGTGTCATCTGCATATCTGAGGTTATTGACATTTCTCCCGGCAATCTTGCTTCTTCCAGTCCAGCGTTTCTCATGATGTAGTCTGCATACAAGTTAAATAAGCAGGGTGGCAATATGCAGCCTTGATGGACTTTTTTTCCTATTTGGAACCAGTGTGTTGTTCCATGTCCAGTTCTAACTGTTGCTTCCTGACCTGCATACATATTTCTCAAGAGGCAGGTCAGGTGGTCTGGTATTCCCATCTCTTTCAGAATTTTCCACAGTTTATTGTGATCCGTACAGTCAAAGGCTTTGGCATAGTCAATAAAGCAGAAATAGATGTTTTTCTGGAACTCTCTTGCTTTTTCCACGGTCCAGTAGATATTGGCATTTTGATCTCTGGTTCCTTTGCCTTTTCTAAAACCAGCTTGAACATCTGGAAGTTCACAGTTCACGTATTGCTGAAGCCTGGCTTGGAGAATTTTGAGCATCACTTTACTAGCGTGTGAGATGAGTGCAATTGTGCGGTAGTTTGAGCATTCTTTGGCATTGCCTTTCTTTGGGATTGGAATGAAAACTGACTTTTTCCAGTCCTGTGGCCACTGCTGTTTTCCAAATTTGCTGGCATATTGAGTGCAGCACTTTCACAGCATCATCTTTCAGGATTTGAAATAGCTCAACTGGAATTCCATCACCTCCGCTAGCTTTGTTTGTAGCGATGGTTTCTAAGGCCCACTTACTTCACATTCCAGGATCTTTGGCTCTAAGTGAGTGATCACACCATCGTGATTATCTGGGTCATGAAGATAGTTTTTGTACAGTTCTTCTGTGTGTTCTTGCTGCCATCTCAGCATAGGCCCCTCCTTTTCTGCACTGCAGCTTCTGGCTGCCTTAGCCTCCCAAAGCTCTCATCTCTGTCTCAGTTCAGCAAGTCTGTCTGAGTTTCAGTCTAGAGATTGCCTCCAGACAGAAAGCTAGGGTAGTTGTAAGCCTCATCTCGTTTGTTTCCCTACTCCTAGGGGACACAGTCCTGTGTTGCCTGCTTCTCTGTGTAGGAGAGCAATTGTTTCGTGTATTTTGTCCAGTTAGGCTACCTAGTTTCTTACAGTGAGAGGTTAAGAGTAGTTCTCTTATCCCACAGTAGCTGAAGACAGAAGTTGGGAACTGGGATTTTAACTCAAGTCTGGTGCTTTTCCCGTGGAACAGGTTTCCTCTTTGGATGCAGGTAACCTGGCTTTCTGATTAGACTGCAGCTGCGGTGTCATTTTATCTTCAGATCCCCCTCAGCATTCCAGCCTTTATTGGGTACACCAGGCTGCTCCTGGCTGTTTGATCACTGGATGAATGAAACCAGACTTTTGGTTAAAAACTAAGACCGAGTTTTGGTTGGTTCTCATGACAAGAAGCTTTCCAGCTTCTTCTCTTGGCATGAACGGTCGGTTAGCAAGGCTGTCATAAAGATATATGTTAGAGCTTCTTAGATAACAAGGAGCCAGTGACACAGTTATTCATTTGGTTCAAGAATCATCTTTTTACCTGAACACCAGTGTTCACAGCAGCATTATTTACAGTAGCAAAGATACAGAACCTATGTAAGTGTCCATCAACAGATGAATGGATATAGAAGATGTGATTATATGTAGTGAAATACTACTTAGCCACAAAAGAGAATGAAAATTTGCATTTTCACAAATATAGATGGATCTGGAGGTTATTGTGCTTAATGAAGTAAGACCGAGAAAGACAAAGACTTTATATTATCACTTATATGTGGAATCTAAAAAATAAAATGAGTAAATATAACAGAAAAGAAACAGGCTCATAGATAGACAGAGAATAAGCTAGTGGTTACCAGTGAGGAAGGGCAAGATAGGGGTAGGAGAGAAAGAAATACATACTACTATGTAAACTAAATAAGCTACAAGGATATATTGTATAGCACAGGGAATATAGCCAATATTTTATGAAAACAATAAATGGAGTATCATCTGGAAACATTTTGGATCACTATACTATATAGTGTAAATGAAAACTACTATAATAGTGTAAATGAACTATACCTCAATTTAAAAAATAAAGAATCGTTAAAATTTGGGAGCCTCAAGGAAAAAAGTTTTCATTGATGGCAGAATTCATTCTTCGTTAATAAAGAACTTATTACATATTATTTTCTCCTTAAAATATTGAAAATAAGAAAAACTCTCTTTGCCTCAGTATTCTAATTTGATTCAGCTTGGCAATATGCTTTTTAATGGGTAATATCAGAGTGATTTGCTAGCTCATGGTTATGTAAACATGAGTGAGATTCTACCTAGAGCTAGCCAAACTTCACGTTGAATCTTCACAACACATCATAGACCCTCATCCTTTGTTGACAATCAGAACTTTAAAGGAGAATTTATATTGATAAAGAACTTCATCGTGGTGGTAAATGGTATAAATAGAAATAAAGCAGACTATCGTCTAGGAATCACAGAAACACAGTTTAATCAAAATCTCTGTGGTCTGGCTCCCTGCAGTCATCCTTCCTGGATTTCCCTGGGGTTCAGTGGCAGAAGGCTCCCACCTCTGTTCACAGGGCCACCCTTGCTGCCTATCTGTGGCCCATGTGGCTGTCTTACAGTCGCTGGGAAGCCTGAGGGGTTAGGAGACAGAGAACAGATGGGAGGAGTTGGTAGTGGGTGGAGGGAGTGAGGCTTACGTGTCAAAGCTGGCCCCAGAGACCCAGACGAACAAGGCAGGGTGCTGCCCTTGTTCAGCTGCCCTGAAGAGCTGCTGGGATTGCTTGTCACTCTTAATTTGTCCAGGTGACCTGTTGATTCCAACAGGTAGAAACCAAATAAATAAGATAGTACTTAATACCAGGAAAGTAAAAAGACTATTACATTTTTAATAATTAGAATCATCAATATATATTCATATGTATATATGTATATATACTCATATGTAATATGTACTTTAGAATATACAATACTTATTTTTTATCAAGTAAGTTTTTTTTTTTAATTTTTGCTTGAGTTTTGCTTCGTTTTTCTATATCTTGAGAGACAGTTTGGGTGGAGCTATCCAAAATAAAGTTAAGAGTGGTGCCTTAAGAACTGCTTTATAAATAATTAACTTCAGAGAATCCCTGAGCCCAGAAACTCAAAGATTGATAGAAGTCGTGCCATTGTTGTTCCTGATCCATCTGTCACCAGCTGAAGTTTGCCATTTCACAGTACCATTGGCAACAAATGCTATTTTTTCTACTTATATGATCATTTTAAAGAGAATGAGACAAACTGTTAATGACGCTGGGGAAAGCCTTTCACCCAAACTCTCCCTCTATCATCAGAATCACTTCAGAGTACCAACAGTGAGCTTTCCTCTCCAGATGTCTTTTCTATTTGTCAAGTAGGCTTCATGTATGCAACTCTATTTTGTTGTCCCAAATGTTTGAAAACATAATTATTTGAAATAATGTTTTAAGTGATTTAAATATGCTAATGCAGATTCTTTTTTTGATGGAATTTTAATTTTTAAGCTGCATACTCTTTTTTTTTTTTCTGTATACTCTTTATCAAGTGTTATTCCTTACCTTTGCTTTTTTAAGAAATATAATCATGTAAATTAAACGATTACAATCTGACCTTTTTGTATCCTGTGTCAGAAAAACAGAACACTTTTTGGCCTTACTCCCTTCTATGCTATAACCAGTCAGTTTATAGTTTTTTAATCCACCTACACCAAGGCACTGTTGTGTGTTCTTCCACATGTTTTTTCTACATATCACTGCATTCTTCCCCCTTGCTCACACAGTGGGCCTGGAACCCAAAATGGTAAATAGTCAAGTTAAAGTGCTGAATTCTGACAGTAAAGAGAGGTTTTCTTCCCAGAATAGGTAGACATTTTACCTTATTTGGTACATTTTAATTGTTCCCAATTTATAAGACCAGTAAACTGAGAGTCAGAGGGCTTAAATAATGCACAGGTAAGCAGCTAAAAAGAAAGTTGTAAAGATGAGACCTTAGGTCATGTATGGATGTGAGAGTTGGACTATAAAGAAAGCTGAGCGCTAAAGAATTGATGCTTTTGAACTGTGGTGTTGGGGAAGACTCTTCAGAGTCTCTTGGACTGCAAGGTGATCCAGCCAGTCCATCCTAAAGGAGATCAGTCCTGGGTGTTCATTGGAAGGACTGATGTTGAAGCTAAAACTCCAGTACATTGGCCACCTGATGCGAAGAGCTGACTCATTTGAAAATACCCTAATGCTGGGAAAGATTGATGGCAGGGGGAGAAGGGGACGACAGAGGATGAGATGGTTGGATGGCATCACTGACTCAATGTACATGGGTTTGGGTAGACTCTGGCAGTTGGTGATGGACAGGGAGGCCTGGCGTGCTGTGGTTCATGGGGTCGCAAAGAGTCAGACACAACTGAGCGACTGGACTGAACTGAACAGGTTATAAAGAGCACCGTTACAATAGGAAAGATAGAGTGTATGGCAACCCACTCCAGTGTTCCTACCTGGAGAATCCCCATGAACATAGCAGCCTGGTGGGCCACAGTTCCATGAGGTCACAAAGAGTTGGACATGACTGAGTGACTAAGCACAGCACAAGTTTTATTTAGAAGAAAGACAGTTAAGTTATTTTTAAGATAAACTATTGTTCTTAACTTTGTATATAAAGAAAGTAGTTACAGAGGGTATACTTGCTGAGTCATGTCCAACTCTTTGCGACCCCTTGATCTGTAGACCACCACATTCCTCTGTCCATGGAATTCTCCCCTTATACAGGGGATCTTCCCAACCCAGGCATCAAACCCGGGTCTTTTGCATTGCAGGGAGATTTCTTTACAGACTGAGCTACCAGTTCAGTTCAGTCGCTCAGTCGTGTCAGACTCTTTGCGACCCCATGGACTGCAGCACGCCAGGCCTCCTGTCCATCACCAACTGCCGGAGTCTACCCAAACCCATGTCCGTTGAGTGAGTGATGCCATCCAACCATCTCATTGTCTGTCGTCTCCTTCTCCTGCCTTCAATCTTTCCCAGCATCAGAGTCTTTTCCAATGAGTCAGCTGTCCGCATCAGTTGGCCAAAATATTGGAGTTTCAGCTTCAGCATCAGCACTTCCAATGAATATTCAGGACTGATTTCCCCTAGGACTGACTGGTTTGATCTCTCACAAAAAGTATACATGTAACCATGTATAAAGCTAAATTAATTGTAAGCTAAAGTTTTAAATGTTAAGATTTTACTTGAGCAGATTTACCTAAAAACTTGTTGAAGATTAAAACATTCTATAGTCACCATCAACCTCTTTGAGTCTGTCCAGACTGCCTCCCATGTCCGCTTACCCAGCATATGTAATGGGTGCTCTGGGAAGTTCACTCATGTGGACATTTGTACAAATAACGAAAAACTCACAGTCATGTTCAGTATTCCCTTCCCATGTCATATTTCACTTTATACTCTTTCTTTGAAAAAGGTGAATAAAACCAAAGAATTTACATTATCAGATATCAAGACCTCCTATAACATCATAGTAGTTTAGACAGATAAACAACCTGACCAATGGAGCAGAACAGAGAAATCAGACAATATTCTGTTACCTGATTTGTTACAAAAGTGCCATGTATAATACATGCAATGACGAAAAAAATCATCTTTTTAAACACATGGTTGCAGGTTAGTTAAATATCGAGTGGAAAGAAATTAATCTGGAATTTATATTGTACACAGAAAAGTTCATCTCTGAAAGGTAAAGCAATAAACCTTTTGGGGGAAAAAATTCTCCATAACCTTAGGGTGAACAAAATATCTTAAATAGGACACAAATAGCACTATTCATAAATGAAAAACCTGATAGACTGTGCTGTGATTATATGAATTACTCTTCCGCACCTAAAGACATCATTGAAAGAGAAGAGGCAACCCACGGAGTGGGAAGAGATAATTCATAATACATATATTTAACAAGATTCTTCTCCAGGATATATAAAGGTCTCATATAAAGCCAATATGATTAAATGGACAAAGCCTCGACACAGACTTCACAGAAGAGAAATACAAATGGTATACATAGATATGGATATGGATTTATTAGGAAGGAATGATGCTAAAGCTGAAACTCAAGTATTTTGGCCACCTCATGCAAAGAGCTGACTCATTGGAAAAGACTCTGATGCTGGGAGGGATTGGGGGCAGGAGGAGAAGGGGACGACAGATGATGAGATGGCTGGATGGCATCGCTGACTCGATGGATGTGAGTTTGAGTGAACTCCGGGCGTTGGTGATGGACAAGGAGGCCTGGCGTGCTGCGATTTATGGGGTCGCAAAGAGTCGGACACGACTGAGCAACTGAACTGAACTGAGAGCCATGCAAATGAAAACCACAGTAAAGTATTAATGGCAGCTAGAATGGACACATGGAGAAAGAAAACATCAGTTATATCAAGGATATAGAGCAACTGGTAGACATGTAAACTGGTATAAAACCATTTTAGAAAACTGTTTACTTAACCCTAGGTGTCAGCAATTCCAGTTTTAGTATTTACTCAACAGGAATATATACATATGTTCTTTGGAAGATGATATATTAATTTAAATGATACGAAATTGCCATTTTTTGTAGTTACTATCGGCAATTTCAGTCTGCTGGAATGTTCATAGTAGCACTACTGGTTATAGGGAAAGACTGGAAACTCTCCCAATGCCCATTTACAGTCGAATGTTCTAATTGTGATGTGTCACACAGTGGAAAATAGCCACGAGAATGAACAGGCTACAGCTGCATGTAAGAACATGCACGACCTCACAAAAATAACATTGTACGAAGGCAGCCAGCCCCAGAAGAGTACATACTATATAATTCCATTTATATAAAGTACAAAAACAGGCAAAACTAGTCTGTGATGTTAGAAATCAGGGTAGCACTTATCCTTGCTGTGGGACAAGGAAACAGAAGGGAAACAGAAAGCAGGAGTCTGAGGGTATGAGAAATGTTTGCTTTCCTAGTGCTTGTTGCATAGGTGTGTTCAGTTTGTCGACACTCAGCAGATTGTACACTTACATGCACGTTTTTTTGTATGTATATTACATTAAAATTAAAAGTTAAAAAATAAAAATCCTAAACCTAACTTCCATCTTAATACCATTGGCTTCTTCCTCTCTTTTCTCCCATTCTTATGTATATATTCTTTCTCGTTGATTCCTGAAATATCTATTTACTCACTACCTCAGTCCTAAATGTATGAAGTGATTTCAGGATTACACTGTAGTACCTCTGCTAACAACAAACATGAAATCCTAAATTTCTTTGTAGTTTGTTTTGTTGTTATATATTCCATTGAAGGTGGATTATTATGACTGTGTTTAAAAGTTTCTTAGATTCTTTCCCTTCTTTTGTGATTTTATCAGTTTGATAATTAGGTTCATTTCTTTTAGCTTTTATAAAATTTTAATTTGTTGCCAACCTTTATTGATTTAATTTCATTTTTTCAAATATGCAAAAAATGACAATGGTCCACAGAACTGTATAAAAAGGATACTCAGATAAGACTCTGTTCCTTCTGTTCTTCTCCCCTACTCACACTTATCCTTTTGCTTTTTTTCATTATTATTCCTTGTACATTATTATATATTGTTATTGAAATAGGTAACAGATTTCATAGTGTACTGTTTCTTATACTTTAATATCATTTGGATAGATTTTCCTGGAATTCAGTTGGGAACAAATCAAGCATGACCATTTTGAAGAAACCTTTTGAAGAGGTGGTTCAATTTCCCAAGGAAAAGAAATATTTCAATTTGCAGGAAATCAATAGTCTTTACAGCCTTGATTTCTGTGAACACATTTCCCAATATTTAGCATTATCTATCAATTTATCTAAGCCCAAGCTACATTTTAATTTAATGAGGGCATTTACTTTTCAATAATGTTGTTTATTGAGAGATAAAACCCATGTAAAAAACATTTTCCAAGTAGTTCACACATATTTATATTGTACTTGTAAAAGCAAACTTTTATCTTCTTTTCTCTTATTTTCACTGGAAATCATAGGTAAGAAGAATGGAATAGGCACCCGTGTTTATTGACAGCTTCTTATACTGGGGGCACTGTACTGGGTGTTGTATTTGTATTACTTCATTAAATCCTCCCTGCAGTTGTGCTAGAGAGGTAAGAGTTAGCTCTCCTATTTTACAGATAAGGAACTTACCTTACTGTTGTTGTTGTTCAGTTGCCCAGTCATGTCTGACTCTTTGTGGCCTGTGACCCCATGGACTGCATCACACCCGGCTTTCCTGTCCCTCACCATCTCCGGGAGTTTGCCCAAATTCATGTTCTTTCCATCAGTGATGCCATCTCATCCTCTGACACCCTCTTCTTCTTCCCTCGATATTTCCCAGCATCAGGGACTTTTCCAGTGAGTCGTGTGGATGCATCAAATGACCAAAATACTGGAGTTTCAGCTTCATCATCAGTCCTTCTAGTGAATATTCAGGATTGATCTCCCTTAAGATTGTCTGGTTTGATCTCCTTGTTGTCCAGGGGACTTTCAGGAGCTTTCTCCAGCACCACGGTTGGAAGGCATCAGTTCTTCGGCATTCTGCCTTCTCTATGGTCCAGCTCTCACAACCATATATGACCTCTGGGAAGACCGTAGCCTTGACCTTTGCTGGCAGAGTCGTGTCCCTGCTCTTCAACACACTGTCTAGGTTTGTCATCGCGTTCCTGCCAAGAAGCGGTCGTCTTCTGACTTCATGGCCGCAGTCAGCATCTGCAGTGGTTTTGGAAGAAGGAAAAGGAAATCTGTCACTACTTCATTTTCCCCTTCTATTTGCCATGCCGTAAGAAGAGGTGGCAAGAATACACAGAAGAACTGTACAAAAAAGATCTTCACGACCCGGATAATCACGATGGTGTGATCACTCATCTAGAGCCAGACATCCTGGAATGTGAAGTCACGTGGGCCTTAGAAAGCATCACTACGACCAAAGCGAGTGGAGGTGATGGAATTCCAGTTGAGCTGTTTCAAATCCTGAAAGATGATGCTGTGAAAGTGCTGCATTCCATATGCCAGCAAATGTGGAAAACTCAGCAGTGGCCACAGGACTGGAAAAGGTCAGTGTTCATTCCAATCCCAAAGAAAGGCAATGCCAAAGAATGTGCAGACTGCCGCACAATTTCACTCATCTCACATGCTAGTAAAGTAATGCTCAAAGTGTTCTCCAAGCCAGGCTTCAGCAATATGTGAACCGTGAACTTCCTGATGTTCAAGCGGGTTTTAGAAAAGGCAGAGGAACCATAGATCAAATTTCCAACATCCGCTGGATCATGGAAAAAGCAAGAGAATTCCAGAAAAACATCTATTTCTGCTTTATTGACTATGCCAAAGCCTTTGACTGTGTGGATCACAATCAACTGTGGAAAATTTTGAGAGAGATGGGAATACCAGACCACCTGACCTTCCTCTTGAGAAACCTATATGCAGGTCAGGAAGCAACAGTTAGAACTGGACATGGAACAACACACTGGTTCCATATAGGAAAAGGAGTACGTCAAGGCTGTATATTGTCATCCTGCTTATTTAACTTCTGTGCAGAGTACATCATGAGAAACACTGGACTGGAAGCAACACAAGGTGGAATCAAGATTGCCAGGAGAAATATCAATAACCTCAGATATGCAGATGACACCACTCTTATGGCAGAAAGTGAAGAGGAACTAAAAAGCCTCTTGATGAAAGTGAAAGAGGAGAGTGACAAAGTTGGCTTAAAGCTCAGCCTTCAGAAAACGAAGATCATGGCATCCGGTCCCATCACTTCATGGGAAATAGATGGGGAAACAGTGGAAACAGTGTCAGACTTTATTTTGGGGGTCTCCAAAATCACTGCAGATGGTGAGTGCAGCCATGAAATTAAAAGACGCTTACTCCTTGGAAGAAAAGTTATGACCAACCTAGATAGTATATTCAAAAGCAGAGACATTACTTTGCCAACTAAGGTCTGTCTAGGCAAGGCTATGGTTTTTCCTGTGGTCATGTATGGATGTGAGAGTTGGACTGTGAAGAAGGCTGAGCACCGAAGAATTGATGCGTTTGAACTGTGGTGTTGGAGAAGACTCTTGAGAGTCCCTTGGACTGCAAGGAGATCCAGCCAATTCATTCTGAAGGAGATCAATCCTGGGATTTCTTTGGAAGGGATGATGCGAAAGCTGAAACTCCAGTACTGTGGCCACCTCATGCGAAGAGTTGACTCATTGAAAAGACTTTGATAGTGGGAGGGATTGGGGGTAGGAGGAGAAGGGGATGACAGAAGATGAGATGGCTGGATGGCATCACGGACTTGATGAACGTGAATCTGAGTGAACTTTGGGAGTTGGTGATGGACAGGGAGGCCTGGCGTGCTGCGATTCATGGGGTCACAAAGAGTCATACACGACTGAGCAGCTGAACTGAATGGAGCCGGATGCCATGATCTTAGTTTTTTTTAATATTTAGTCTTAAGCCAGCTCTTTCACTTTCTCTTTCACCTTCATCAAGAGTCTCTTTAGTTCCTCTTTACTTTCTGCCTTACTATTACCTTATTAATATTTGGAAATTTCCCAAAGTTAAATGCTTGGAAGTGGCAGATTGAGATTTGTCTCAACCCAGATCTTGATGACTTCAGTGGATTAGTTATGGGACTTAGTTATGGGCATCTTTCCTATTTTTAGAGTTGTTGCTGTGTTGCTAAGTTGTGTCTGACTCTTTGTGACCCCATGAACTGTAGCACGCCAAGCTTTTTTCCTTCACTATTTCCCAGAGTTTGCTCAAATTCATGTCCATTGAGTTGGTGATGCTGTCTAACCATCTCATCCTCTGCCTTCCATCTTTCCCACCATTAGGGTCCTTTCTAAGAGTTGACTTTCCGGTTCAGATTTTAAGAGTTTAATCATTTTTAGTTGAAATTTAGGATTGATTTCTATGTGAAAAAGAAGAAAACTGAAGACAAAAATAAGATTTTGAATTATGTCTTCTTTTCAAGTTTCAGGTTTGAGATTTTAGCACTTTTTTCTAGTCTAAAAAAGATCAGACTGTTGCTCCCTTGGCTTAAAATATAGTTTTTATGGAAACTGCTGATCTTTTGTCCCAATACTGAGTTTCCTTTAAGTTAAGGATGTATCTAGTATGAGTAAGTTGTCAGTTTAGATAATTTAATTGCTTGAGGTAGTACCCTAAAGTCTAATCGCCACCGCCGTTTGAGGATAGATCACGTGGTCAGTAGAAGGACTGTCTGAGAAACCACAGGAAAATGACTTGTGATCTGGTCCTCCTCCTCCATCTTTGCTGCCTTGGAGAACTTGCAGTTAGTTGCTAGTTGTCTGTTCCTCCTTCCTGCCTCATAGCTGCCAGACCATCTTTCCTCACACAGGTGTGACACCCTTGCCCACTGTGAAGTGACTCCATCGTCTTTAGGATAAATCCCAGACGCCTTATGGACTCTCAAGTCCTTTTATGGCCCAAACCTTGCCCAGCCACCCCACCTTCTCTTGTGCCCCCCATACCCTGCCCTCCAAGCTCTGCTGAGCCTCTGGTGTCTCCTGTACCTTCTGGGTCACTCTTGGGACTCTCTGTTGTTGTGCAGGTTGTTCTGTACATGTTCTCCCCTCTCTACTGCACAGCCTTGCTTGTGTGGCACCGTCTTCTAACACTCCTGCTTCTTGTCCTGCACCATAAAACAACTTTCATCCAACTAGATGACTCAGAGCCAACTGCTGTTGTCATTCTAAGCCAACAAATGGTTAGCAGTCTCTGCCTTGAGTATTAAACCTGAGTTTGTGAGTATTCTCAGTTCTGATATACTTTGTTATATAAAATAATGTTAACTGTTTTTTAGGTACTATTTTGTAATTTAACCTTCTTTGAATGTTTTGCTTTTAAATGACAGGAGGCTTAGTTTTTCTGCAGTTAGAGCCATTTGTTTCTATTTCTCCTTCCCCATAGTTGAAGGTAAGAAGTAGAGCATAATAACTTTGAAGGAAGAAATTGTGATAATATTTGCTTTCTGTGCAAAACAGAGCAGCTGTTTCCAAGTGTGCATGTCAAAAATTAACAAGAATAGGATGGCATATTATTCTCTGATTGCGTAAATTAAAAGATACTCACAGGTTTTTATTTGGTTGTTGGCCAACACTTTATTTTGAAAAACTTCAGTAATCCTGAAAAGCTGAAAGAATTATATACGAAATACAACAAATACCTAAATTCTATATTAACATTTTTCTGTATATCCTCTGTTCATTTACCAACCTATCACATTTTCCATGTACTTCAAAAATAATTGTGGATGTTAGTACAATTCAACTCTAAACACTTCAGAATGAGCATCATTATGAAAAGTTCAGTAGTGATTTACATTTTCTAATACAAAATACATATTTATACATGGGTGTGATGAAATGCACAAATCTAAAGTACACCATTATGGCTCAGTGATAAAGAATCTGCGTGTCCAACAGGACACATGGGTTTGATCCCTGGGTCGGAAAAATCTCCTAGAGAAGGATATGACAACCCACTCCACTATTCTTGCCTGGGAAATTCCATGAAATGCCATGAACCTGCCAGGCTGCAGTCCATGGGGTCAAAGAGAGTCAGACACAGCTTAGTGACCAAACAACAGCAGCAAAGTACACCATTAGGTGAGTTTTTTCATACACATAGTATCTCAGACCCTTATCAGTCAGGATACAGAGTGTTGCCATCACCCCAGAAAGTTTCTTCATGCCTCTCCCCAGTCAGTCTTCACCCCAGCCCTGCAGAGACAATCACTGTTCTGGTTTTGTTCACCACAGATGAAGTTTGTCTTTTGGGGCATTTTGTATAAATGAAATAAAATAGGTACTCTTTTTCAGACTTTTTGCACTTGGGATTCACAGTATGTATCAGTACTTCATTCTCTTTTATTGCTTAGTAACGTTCCAGTCTGTGCCACAAAATTTGCTTATCCGTTTTCCTTTTAATGGACACCTGAGCTGCTTCCAGTTTGGGGCTGTTTAGAATAAAGCTGCTATGAATATTCTTGCATAAATATTTATTTCTTTATATATGTGGGAGAAAATTGCTGGATATTTATTATATTTTATAAAAAAGTATACCTTTTTCAAAAGTGGCTGTACATTTTGCACCCCAAAAAATGTATGAGAGTTCTAGTTGGGCCACATCCTCACCAACATATGGCAAAGTTAGTCTTTTTAACCATTCCAGTGAGAATGCAGTGGTGTCTCATGGTGGTGTTAATTTGCAGTTTTATGATAGCTAATGATACTGAGCAGTTTTCAATGTACTTATTGGCTGTTTGTGTGAAAGGTTTTTTCCAAACCTTTTGTGCATTTTTCTAAGAATTTTATAGTGTACTCATATATATACCACCCAAGTTCTACCATTAGTATTTCTGCGTGCCTGTTTTATCTCTTGTGTACTCATCTGTCTTCTTCCAACCATCAGTCTTTTTTTCACATGTTTCAAAATAAGTTGAAGGCATCTGTGCATATCAACTTGGAGCTCAGAATCTGTTTAAAATGTCCTTGTTTTGAGAACAGATTGTTCATGCCTCTCCTTCCCACTTTCCTTCACTGCAGTGCACTGCCTGTCTCTTAGCCCAGGTGTGCTCTGAGATGATAGTCAGCCCTGATTAGGCCTGATTCTAAATATGACTTAAAACACCATAGTATTTCCTGAAGCACATCTGTCCATTTTTAACCTGGTTGTTTGTCTTTTTATTATGAGATTGTTGGAATTCTTTATATATGCTTAATATGTTTGAAATATGTGTTTTGCAAGTATGTTCTCCCAGTCTGTGGCTTACTTTTGCATTTTCTTAAAATGTGTTTTGATGAGCACAAGGCTTTATTTTTGATGAAGTCTAATTTTTCAGTTTTTTATGATGGTTTTCTCTGTCCTCAGAAAGTTTTGCCTACCCCCAAGCCATGGAAATATTTTCCTTTATGCTCTTCTACAAGTTTTATCATTTTTGATTTTATGTTTATGTCCACGGTGCACTTCACATGGACTTTGATGTCCAGTATGAGCCCGAGGTCGAGACTTATCTTTTCCCAGTAGATTTCAGGTTGTTTCAGCAATGACTGTTAAGAAGTCTTCCATTCCTAATGGGATGCTTTGGCATCTTTGTTTAAAATCCAGTGATCATTTAAATGTAGATCTGTGTCTGAGTGCTTCATTCAGTGCCATTGATCTATTTCTTAATCCTTTTGCCAGTCCTGTCCTGATGACTATAGCTTTACAGTCAGTCATGAAATCAGGTAGGGTAACTCCTCCAACTTTGTTCTCCTCTTATAATATTGCTCTGGATGTCTTAGTTCCTTTACATTCCATTTCTGTTTTAGAATCAGCTTGTTTTAAAAGAAAAAAAGTATCTAGCAGGAATATGATTGAGATTGTGTTGAATCTGTATATTAATTTGAGCTTAATTCTAGTCCATCAGTATAGTAGCTCTCCACTTACACAGTTGTTCCTTCATTTCTCTCAGCAAAGTTTTCTAGTTTTTATTGTAAAGATCTTATACATAAATTTATTTCTAACAATGTTGCCAGTGAAATAGTCCTCAAATTTTCATTTTGTTTGTACTCCGACTTATGACCTAAAAGCTGCTTTCTATTCTGCTTTGCTCTGATTTTGTAGACTTCTGATAACCCTTTCTTAATTAGTTGTCACTGAGGTGGAAAGTTATATATTAATTTATGTTTATGTCAAGCATAAGTTGAAAACCCCTTTGAAAGACAATTCATTGTGCATCAGTTCAGATTAAGATGTATTTTGTTGAAACAGCTAGAAGCCTCTAAATATGAGTTTATTTGTGCCTGTATGTTATGGCCACTTAAGTGTGTATGGATATCTTAAAGAAAAAAGAATAGATTGCTGTTACATTACCATCTAGTCAGTGGATGCATTTTGACCTAATTGGTTTTATGATTATTGTTCATTGATGTAGCAGATTTATTAAGTGTGGGACGATGTGCTAAATGCCAGGGTTACAAAGAGGGAAAGAAGTAATCCTTGAGTTAAGTTCATTCCACAGCCATTGGTAAGTGTTATTGGGGTTGTGTTTGCTATGGAAACAGATCAACCAAGTATAAAAACACCAAAGAAAGTTTGCTTAATTTTCATCATATATTTTTGAAAATATTATTTTCAAAATGCTAAAAAGAGGGCTTCTGTGTTATTGCTAAGCAGTATACTGTTATCTTTGTTTCAGTGCTTAAGTGTATATATATATATTGCCATTTGTGACTGAAAATTTCTGTCACTGAGCTAGCACATACTTTAAGAAACCTATTTTTTCCCCCACTCTGGCTCACAGCATTAGCTCCAAACTCTGGGAATGAAAAGTTCCCGCTTGAGCCCTAGAGTATATTCATCTATTCAGATTGTGTGATGCTCATGAAGTTTTATGCTATTATGAATGTGGTGAAGTGGTTATGAGCTTCATTTTGAAAAAGAATTGTTGATTACTGGGAACATTAATATCATTCTGAGCTGTATGTATTTAATTATATACAATTTAGTGCTTTACAGATCTTTGTGTTCAAGAATTTGCCCTGTTATTTTAAGATTTTTTTCTAGAGTATTCTTTTTTCCCAGTCTTTTTATATTAGTTCATTTGAAAATTATGCGTAGTCTAATAAAAACAGAGATGTACTTTGTCATGGTGTTTCCCAAGGTTTCTTATCCTTCCTTATTAAATTTATGCTTATGTATATGTGTAAATGTTCATAGTACATCTAGTATTCCCACTTCTTATTTTCCTCCTAATTTTTTTGTTTATATTTGTATTCTGTTTATAGTCTCTAACATTGTGACTTAAGAAAATGTTTCTGCTTGACAGTGCCTTTGGTAAATTTGCCCTATTTCCTATTTTCTTTCCCGTTTGTCTTTTCTTTGTTAGAAGTTCTCACCCTTCTCTTTGAAACTTCCTAACTCTTCCTAAGTTCACATGTAAGTAGTGTTCTCTAAGGTTTTGTTTTTTTTTTAAAAAGAACTGCTTCATGTTTCTAAAAATAGTATCTAGGGGGAAAATTTAAACCACAACAAACACAGCACTGGAAAAGAAACCATTGTGACCATCCATAACTAAAAAGCCAGTATCAGTTTTTAAAAGAAGTGTTTTTATTGTCAGTCATTGTTTGCACTTCTCATTCTTGGCTTTGCATTTTCTTTGGGGTGTGTGTGTGTGTCTGTGTGTGTGCGCGTGCGTGCGCGTGCACATGCACACTGCTTGGCTACTTATTAGTGCTTTTCAAAATAATTTGACTATTCATTACAATACCACTTCAGTATTCTTGCCTTGAGAACCCCATGAACAGTATGAAAAGGCAAAATGATAGGATACTGAAAGAGGAATTCCCCAGGTTGGTAGGTGCCCAATATGCTATTGGAGGTCAGTGGAGAAATAACTCCAGAAAGAATGAAGGGATGGAGCCAAAGCAAAAACAATACTCAGTTGTGGATGTGACTGGTGATAGAAGCAAGGTCTGATGCTGTAAAGAGCAATATTGCATAGGAACCTGGATGTTAGGTCCATGAATCAAGGCAAATTGGAAGTGGTCAAACTGGAGATAGCAAGAGTGAACGTTGACATTCTAGAAATCAGCGAACTAAAATGGACTGGAATGGGTGAATTTAACTCAGATGACAGCTGTATCTACTACTGTGGGCAGGAATCCCTCAGAAGAAATGGAGTAGCCATCATGGTCAACAAAAGAGTCCGAAATGCAGTACTTGGATGCAATCTCAAAAACAACAGAATGATCTCTGTTCATTTCCAAGGCAAACCATTCAATATCATAGTAATCCAAGTCTATGCCCCAACCTGTAATGCTGAAGAAGCTGATGTTGAACAGTTCTATGAAGACCTACAAGACCTTTTAGAACTAACACGCAAAAAAAATGTCCTTTTCATTATAGGGGACTGGAATGCAAAAGTAGGAAGTCAAGAAACAACTGGGGTACCAGGCAAATTTGGCCTTGGAATATGGAATGAAGCAAGGCAAAGGCTGATAGAGTTTTGCCAAGAGAACGTACTGGTCATAGCAAACACCCTCTTTCAACAACACAAGAAAAGACTCTACACATGGACATCACCACATGGTCAGCACCAAAATCAGATTGATTATATTCTTTGCAGCCAAAGATGGAGAAGCTCTATACAGTCAACAAAAACAAGACCAGGAGCTGACTGTGGCTCAGATCATGAGCTCCTTATTGCCAAATTCAGACTTAAATTGAAGAAAGTAAGGAAAACCGCTAGACCATTCAGGTATGACTTAAATTAAATCCCTTATGATTATACAGTGAAAGTGAGAAATAGATTTAAGGGACTAGATCTGATAGAGTGCCTGATGAACTATGGATGGAGATTCATGACATTGTACAGCAGACAGGGATCAAGACCATCCCCATGGAAAAGAAATGCAAAAAAGCAAAATGGCTGTCTGGGGAGGCCTTACAAATAGCTGTGAAAAGAAGAGAGGCGAAAAGCAAAGGAGAAAAGGAAAGATATAAGCATCTGAATGCAGAGTTCCAAAGAATAGCAAGGAGAGATAAGAAAGCCTTCTTCAGCGATCAATGCAAAGAAATAGAGAAAAACAACAGAATGGGAAAAACTAGAGATCTCTTCAAGAAAATTAGAGATACCAAGGGAACATTTCATGCAAAGATGGGCACAATAAAGGACAGAAATGGTATGGACCTAACAGAAGCAGNTGGAAGAAACACAAGGTGGAATCAAGATTGCCAGGAGAAATATCAGTAACTTCAGATATGCAGATGACACCACCCTTATGGCAGAAAGTGAAAAGGAACTAAAAAGCCTCTTGATGAAAGTGAAAGAGGAGAGTGACAAGGTTGGCTTAAAGCTCAGCCATCAGAAAACGAAGATCATGGCATCTGGTCCCATCACTTCATGGGAAATAGATGGGGAAACAGTGGAAACAGTGTCAGACTTTATTTTGGGGGTCTCCAAAATCACTGCAGATGGTGAGTGCAGCCATGAAATTAAAAGACGCTTACTCCTTGGAAGGAAAGTTATGACCAACCTAGATAGCCTATTCAAAAGCAGAGACATTACTTTGCCAACAAAGGTCTGTCTAGTCAAGGCTGTAGTTTTTCACGTATGGATGTGAGAGTTGGACTATGAAGAAAGCTGAGCGCCGAAGAATTGATGCTTTTGAACTGTGGTGTTGGAGAAGACTCTTGAGAGTCCCTTGGACTGCAAGGAGATCCAACCAGTCCATTCTAAAGGAGATCAGTCCTGGGTGTTCTTTGGAAGGACTGATGCTAAAGCTGAAACTCCAGTACTTTAGCCACCTCATGCGAAGAGTTGACTCATTGGAAAAGACTCTGATGCTGGGAGGGATTGGGGGCAGGAGGAGATGAGATGGCTGGCTGGCATCACCAACTCAATGGACATGAGTTTGAGTGAACTCTGGGAATTGCTGATGGACAGGGAGGCCTGGCATGCTGCAGTTCATGGGGTCACAAAGAGTCGGACACGACTGAGCGACTGAACTGATCTGAACTGATTCAGTATAAAAATGGCAGTGGTATATACTATGGCAAATTGGTGAGAAAGAAGAGAAGAAACAAGTTAATATGTATTCCCACTCAGATACCATTGTTAAATACTCAAATGTACTCTGGTAGCAGAGTTAAATTTTTTATTATCTTCTTAATCTTTTCTGTGTCGCCTAGTTTGGTCTTAAAATGTGGTATCATTTATATAAATTTGTTTTCTGGGTTTGTTTGTTTTCATACTTTTTTGGTAATTTTTAATATTTTATTTTATAAAGATCAGTTTAATCATTGCATATCCTGTCAAATAAGTGTATCAGATATAGTTAAGTTAACCAGATCCTCACTCTTAGACATTTAAAATGGTTAAAATACATTTTAACTCCATTTGTTAATGTATTCCTTAATTAGTTAGGTCATGTAAAGTCTTCAGAGAAGGCAGTGGCACCCCACTCATGTACTCTTGCCTAGAAAATACCATCGTTGGAGGAGCCTGGTAGGCTGCAGTCCATGGGATTTCGAAGAGTCAGACACGACTGAACGATTTCATTTTGACTTTTCACACTCATGCATTGGAGAAGGAAATGGCAACCCACTCCAGTGTTTTCTTGCCTGGAGAATCCCAGGGACGGGGGAGCCTGGTGGGCTGCCGTCTGTGGGGTCACACAGAGTCAGACATGACTGAAGCAACTTAGCAGCAGCAGCATGTAAAGTTTTCAGATGTATCCTGGCTAAGACCAGGGAATTTGGGTGCAGATAGCTCTGAGTTTAAGAATCCCAGCCAATTACCTTACCACTGTTTTGGTTTCTTCATCTATAAGTTGGGATAGAAGTAACATAAATATCATTATCTGTTACAGTGGTTTGAGGGAATGAAATGAAATGGAGTTCTTAGCATTATGTCTTTCTGAAATTATTTATTTATTTACTTATTTTTGGTTGTGCTGGGTCTTCGTTGCTTCGTTCTTCTCTCTACTTGTGGAGAGCAGGGGCTACTGTCTAGTTGCCCTGCGTCGGCTTCTCACTGCAGTGACTTCTCTGGTTGTGGAGCACAGGCTTTGGGGTGTGCAGGCTTCAGTAGTTGCAGTACATGAGCTCAGTAGTTGCAGTTCCAGGGCTTAGAGCATAGATTCAGTAGTTGTGGCACATGGGCTTAGTTACTCTGTGGCATGTAGGATCTTCCCAGATGCAGGATCAAACCCATGTTTCCTGCCTTGGCAAGAGGATTCTTTACCACCGAGCCACCAAGGAAGGAAGAAGCCCCATAGTGTCTTAACATACAGTCAGTCCTCAATAAATGCATGTAATAATTACTATTATTGAATTGTTTCTGTTTACAGGAATAAAGGAGTTAAAGTGAGATTTAGTCTCATTTATATATTATGCCCTGTATGATGAAAAGGACATCTTTGTAGAAGGTCTTGTGGGTCTTCATAGAACTGGTCAACTTCAGCTGCTTCAGCATTAGTGGTTGGGGTATAGGCTTGAAGTAGTGTGATGTTGAGTGGTTTGCCTTGGAAACGAACTGAGATCATTCTGTTGTTTTTGAGATGGCACCCAGGTGTTGCATTTTGGACTCTTTTGTTGAATATAAGGGCCACTCCATTTCTTCTAAGGGATTCTTGCCCACAGTAGTAGATACAATGGTCATCTGAATTAAATTCACCCATTCTCATCCATTTTAGTTCACTGATTCCTAAGATGTTGGTGTTCACTCTTGCCATCTCCTGCTTGACCACCTCTAATTTAACTTGATTCGTGGACCTAACTTGCCGGGTTTCTATGCAATATTTATTGTTCTTTACAGCATAAGACTACTTTCACCACCAGACACATCCACAGCTGAGTGTCATTTCTGCTTTGGCCCAGCCTCTTCATTCTTTCTGGAGCTATTAGTAATTGCTCTCCACTCTTCCCAGTAGCATATTGGGCACCTATATGTAGAGTACATCATGAGAAATGCCAGACTGGATGAATCCCAAGCTAAGATCAGAATTTCTGGGGAAAATATCAATAACTTCAGATATGCAGATAATACCACCCTAATGGCAGAAAGTGAAGAGAAAATAAAAAGCCTGTTGTTGAAGGTCAAAGAGGAGAGTGAAAAAACTGGCTTATAATCCAACATTCAAAAACGAAGATCATGCATTTAGTCCCATTGCTTCATGGCAAACAGATGGGGAAAAAGTGGAAACAGTGACAGATTTTATTTTCTTGGGCTCCAAAATCACTGTGGATGGTGACTGTAGCCACAAAACTAAAAGACTCTTGCTCCTTGGAAGAAAAGCTATGACCAACCAATACAGTGTATTGAAAAGCAGAGATATCACTTTGCCAGCAAAAGTCCATATATTTAAAGCTATGGTTTTTCCAGTAGTCATGTACAGATGTGATAGTTGGACCATAAAGAAGGCTGAACACCAAAGAGTTGATGCTTTAGAATTGTGGTGCTGGAGAAAACTCTTGAGAGTCCGTTGGGCTACAGGGAGATCAAACCAGTCAATCCTAAAGGAAATCAACCCTGAATATTCATTGGAAGGACTGATGCTGAAGGTGAAGCTCCAGTACTTTGACCACCTGATGGGAGGAGCCAACTCATTGGAAAAGACTTTGATGTTGGGAAAGATCGAAGGCAAAAGGAGAAGGGGGCAGCAGAGGATGAGATGGTTAGATAGCATCACCTACTCAATAGACATGAATTCGAGCAAACCCCGGGAGATAGTGAAGGACAGGGGAGCTTGACATGCTATAGTCTGTGGGGTCACAGAGTCAGACATGACTTCGAGACTGAACAACAACAACAAATATAGTAAGCCTAAAATATCATCTTCTCTCTTTGAGTAGTTCGTCAAAATATGTTTACACTGTAAACAAGAAAGTTTCAATTTGTGAAATGGTAAAAGTTCTCTTGTTGTAAGTTAATTTTGTAGCTCAAAATTCTGGAATGCTTGTTCTTATATTCTAGCCTTCTCATTAAGATATTTTTCCTCTAATTAGCATTACTAGACTGCTTTACTGAATTGTGGCTATGGGGTTGGTGGTAGGTTTGTCATCTGCCCCTCAGATACTCAAGCTGGGTACAATCCTCCATAATGTATAATGGAAGCATTTTTTTAATCTTGTTAATTCTCTTCAAGTGGATTCATTTTTAATGTTTTTAAAGAAATATGAGGCATAATTTATTTGCCAAAATCATAGAGAATGACGATAGTGTTTAATATATGAGTCATTTCCTAGAACAATATCAGAATTATATGAGGTAAGGAAATACCTATTTTGCAAAGAGTCAGAATACAATGATTTGCTGACAGGTCTGATGAAATAGAACACTCATTTCTTTCCCATTTAGAATCTGTAGAAATTCTTTATAACTGTAATAAGTATTTTTTCAATGGTTGTCTTGCTCCTTTTAATAGAAGTCTCTATTTGCTTATCTAGAATTACAGTACCTTAAGATTTAAGTGAATTACAGACTGCTGTTATGAGGAAGCAGCTTGGATAACCAATTCAAGATATTTCAATATAAAAGATATTTTATTAATAAGGCTTAGTTTTTTCAGTCATAAATATAATGCATAATCATTTTAGACCACTTCTGAAATTTGGGAGGATAAAAAGCATAGCATAATTAATAAAATTAGTAAGTCCTGTTGCTCAGTATTTTCTCCTAAACTTTTTTTTTCATTCATAGAAGTTTTAGAAAAACAAATGGAGACCATACTAAGTATCCATTGTTATGGCCCCCTTTTTTCCCCTCATCTTCATAGTATGCATTCTTCCATGTTATTAAATATTCCTCTGAAATGAAATCAACATTTTTACTTCTTTGGCTCACTGTAGTGTGTGTTAGTGTTTGTTGCTCAGTCGTGTCCGATTCTGTGTTGTGTCCGACTCACTGTTGGCTCACTGTAAACATCCAGTAATTTTTTTTTTTATTTTGAAGCCATTATTTCAGTGGCTGTACAATATATCATTATATATTTGCCATAGTTTAATCACTCCTTATTGATTAACTTTGAAGATCATGTCCTGGGCTTTGCTGCTATAGTTAATAGTAAGATGAATAGCATTGCACATAAGTCATTTTACTTCTATATTTATTCCAGAATATTTCTTTAGAATAAAGTCATAAATATTGAATTACAGGGCCAAAGAATTTAGATCTCTTCTGGCTTCTTTAACATGTTTCCAGGGACTCTCTAGAAACATGATACCAATTTATACTTCTATTGGCAGTGTTTGACAGTATTCACAGCATTTTATCTATTTGAAAAATTTTTGTCATTAAAATTTTTTAAAGTTGAGTCATGTTTTGTGTTGCATACACTGAAATGCACAGCCTTAATATGTACAGTGGGCTGTTTTTAAACTTTATTTTGAAATAATTTCTGACTTTAAGTTAACAAAAAAATAATACAAATCCTTTATACCCTCCATCCAGATTCCTCAAGTGTTAATGTCTTAATTAAACTTGCTTTTTCATTCTCTTTCCATATCTATGCGTAATGTGTTTCCCTGAACATGTGAGAGTAGGTTGCAGATGTGTTGCTTTTTTACCTGTAAACCCTTAGGTATATGTTTCCTAAAAGTAAAGATATTCTCATTTAAACGAAGTACCATTATTTAAATCAGAAATTAACATTGATACAGCACTATTGACCAATCCCAGGCCTTATTCAAATCAAGCCAGTCATTCCAGTGGTATCCTTTGTAGCAAAAGAAATAAGGTGAATTTTCCCTGTTTCACAATACAGTCCAGGATCACATGTTGCATTTAGTTGTCTGGTCTCTTAGTCTCCTTTAAAATGGAATCTTTTCTGTAGCCCTGTGCTTTTTCTTTTTTCGTTTTTTATAAAGTTTTTGAAGAATACAGGTCAATTATTTTGTGGAATGACACTCCATCTAGGTTCATCTCTTGTCTCCTCATGATTAGACCAGATTGTTCCCCTTTGACAAGAAGATCACAGAAATGATGCTCTGTCTTCTCAGCTTTCTCTTTGTAATTTTGTAATTAATATTAAGCTGGTGCAAAAGTAATTCTGGTTTTTGCATTGTTGAAATTGCCATTTAATACCTGAGTACATTTTTAAATATGTGGTTATGTTATGCATCATTTTAATACACATTTCTCGCTTTATGTTTTTTTGTTAATGACATTACTTACTGCTTATTTTATGTCTGTTTTAGACTAGGGAAATGATGTTAGGCAAAAAGCAGTTTCGAGAAATTTTCTTATTTGAGTTAAAAATGGGTCATAAAGCGGCGGAAACAACTTGAAACGTCAACAATGCATTTGCCCCAGGAACTGTTAACGAATATACAGTTCAGTGGTGTTCTAGAAGTTTTGCAAAGGAGACCAGAACCTTGAAGATGGAGGAGCACAGTGGCCTGCCATCAAAAGTTGACAGTGACCAATTGAGAGGATCATTGAAGGTGATCCTCTTACAACTACATGAGAAGCTGCCAAAGAACTCAGTGTTGACCATTCTCTGGTTGTTTGGCACTTAAAGCAAATTGGAAAGGTGAGAAAGCTGGATAAGTGAGTGCCTCATGAGATGACTGCAGTTTAGAAGAATCATTTTGAAGTGTGGTCTTCTGTTACGCTATGCAACAACAGCAAACCATTTCTTGATCAGATTGTGATATGCAACAAAAAGTGGATTTTACATGACAATCGCGATGACCAGCTCAGTGGTTGGACTAAGATGATGCTCCAAAGCACTTCCTACAGCCAGACTTGCACCAAAAAAGGTCATGGTCACTGCTTGGTGGTCTGCTGCCTGTCTTTTCCACTACAGCTTTCTGAATCCTAGGGAAACCATTACATTTGAGAAGTGTGCTCAGCAAATCCATGAGATGTGCCTGGAACTGCAATGCCTGCAACCGGCCTCGGTCAACAGAAAAGGCCCAGTTCTCCACAATGCCAGATCACACATTTCACCACCACACATCGCAAAAGTTGAACAAATTGGACTATGAAGTTTTGCCTCATCGGCCAGATTCACCTGATCTCTCACCAACCAACTACCACTTCTTCAAGCATCTCAACAACTTTTTGCAGGGAAATTGTTCCACAACCAACAGAAGGCAGAAAATGCTTTTTAAGAGTTTGTCGAATCCCAAAACATGGATTTTTACCCTATAAGAATAAGCAAACTTATTTCTCATTGGCAAAAATGTGTTGATTGTAATGGTTCCTATTTTGA
This sequence comes from Redunca redunca, assembly GCA_006410935.1. NCBI lineage: Eukaryota > Metazoa > Chordata > Mammalia > Artiodactyla > Bovidae > Redunca > Redunca redunca. The sequence continues at coordinate 121,646 of SJYQ01000535.1, read as the reverse complement.
TTAATAAAGATGTGTTTAAGCCTAGTTATAGTGATTTAAAGCCACAGTTACATTTGCGCCAGCCTAAGTCCCACCTTGTCTGTCACTGTATATATTAAAAATCAGGCATCCCCACGGCTGTCCCCATCCCCACCAGCATCACAGGTTCAGTTTAGTCTTCCCCCTTTCCTTTTTAAAGAACTTTTATTAAAAATTTAGTTTATTTTTGGCTGTGCTGGGTCTTTGCTTTGGTGAGGGCTTTCTCTTTGGTTGTGGCGAATGGGGGCTACTCCCTAGTTGCAGTGTGCAGGCTTCTCACTGAGGTGGCTTCTCTGTTGCAGAGCACAGGCTGTAGGCGCACGGGCTTTAGTAGTTGTGATGCATGGGCTCCAAAGCAGGTAGGCTCAGTAGTTGTGGTGCGTGGTCCCAGCCACCCCATAGCACGTAGGATCTTCCCAGACCAGGGTCGAACCTGTGCCCCCTGTGTTGGCAGACAGATTCCTATCCACTGCACCACCAGAGAGCCCCCCTTTCCATACTGTTACACCATTCTCCAACAGTGAGACCCTCCTCCAATCATCTATAGTATGTTTTCTTATATATTTAATTCTTAAATTCACACAGTTTCAAAATCACTAACTGATACCACTGTAAAAAATAAATTCACAGTGTAAGTTTAAGCTGTTCAGCCTGATGATTTGAATTACATACTTCATGAAATGTATAACCACAATAAGTTTAGTAAACATCCATCATCTCATATAGATACAAAATGAGAGAAATAGAAAAAATTTTTTCCTCTTGATGAGAACTCTTAGGTTACTCTCTTAAGTTCCATGTATAACATAGAGCAGTGCTAATCATACTTACCATGTTGCACGTTACATCCCTAGTTCTTATTTATCTTACAAGTTGAAGTTTGTACCTTTAGACTACCTTCATCCAGTGCCTCTTCCCCTACCCTGACCTCTGTTAATCACAAATCTGGTCTCTTTTTCTTTGAGTTTTTTTTTTAAGTATAATTGACCTACACCACTAGATTAGTTCCTGGTGCACAATATAGTAATTCAGTATTTCCGTATGTTTCAGAGTATCACCATACAAAGTGTACTAACCATTTGCCACCATACAAAATGTTACATAATTATTGACTCCATTCCCTACACTTTACGTTCCACACCTGTGACTCATTCATTTTGAAATGGGGAGTTAGTACCTCTTAGTCTCCCTTACCTACTATTTCTCTCATCCCCCACCATTTACCCCCTGACAACCACCTGATTGTTCTCTGTATGACTGTGTTTCTCTTTTGTTGTGTTTTGTTCATTTGTTTTGTTTTTTTTGGATTCCACATGTAATGAAATCATATAGTATTTGTGTTTTTCTGATTCATTTCACTGGGCATAATATCCTGTAAGTTCATCCATATTGCCACAAATGGCAGTGTTTTATTTTTTTATGACTGAATAATATTCCTGTGTGTGCGTGTACTATATCTTTTTTATACAGTCATTTTTTTAATGGGTACTTAAGTTGCTTCTATATCTTAGTTATGTAAATATTGCTGCAGTGACCATAGGAGTTCATATATCTTTTTGAATTAGTGTTTTCATTTTCTTTGGGTAAATACACAAGAATGGAATTGTTGGATCATATGGTAGTTCTGTTTTTAATTGTTTGAAGAACTCCATGCTATTTTCTGCAGTGGCAACACCAGCTTACATTCAGTGTACAGTGTACATATCAGTGTACAGTACTTGAGTTCCTTTTTTTCCACATCCTCACCAACACTTATTGTTTGTTGTTTTTTTTTGATGATAGCCTTTCTGGACAAATGGGTGGTGATATCTCATTGTGGCTTTGATTTCCATTTCCCTCCTGATACGGAGTGTTGAGTATCTTTTCATGTGTCTGTTGGCCACTACATATGTTCTTTGGGGAAAAAATGTATATTCAGGTCCTCTGTCCATGTTTTTCTTGGGTTGTTTTGTTATTGTTTTATCTTTTTGCCATGCTGTGTGACATGTAGTATCTTATTTCTCAACCAGGGATCAAACCTGTGCCCCCTGCATTGGAACCATTGGACTGTCAGGGCAGTCCCTGGGTTGTTTTTTAATGTTGAATTGTATGAATTCTTTGTATATTTTGGATATTAACCCCTAATCAGATACATCATTTGCAAGTATCTTCTCCCATTCCATAGGCAGAATTTTTATTTTGTTGAAAGTTCCCTTTGTTGTGCAAAAGCTTTTTCGCTTGATGTTAACCCCTCTTGTTTACTTTTGCTCCTGTTGCCCTTGCCTAAGGAGACATGTCCAAAAATATTACCATAAGACCTGTGTCAAAGAGCAGACTGCATATATTTTCTTCTAATTTTATAGTTTCAGCTCTAACATTTAAATCTTTAGTCCATTTTGAATTTATTTTTGTACATAGTGTAAGAAAGCAGTCCAGGTTGATTCTTTTGCATGCAGCTGTCCAGTTTCCCCAGCACCATTCATTGAAGAGACTGTATTTCCCCCTTTCTGTATTCTAGCCTTCTTGTGGCAGTTTAGTTGACCATATAAGTGTGAGTTCATTTCTGGGCTGTCCTGTTCCATTGATCTGTGTGTGTGTTTTTGTGCCAGTTCTGTAATGTTTTGATTACTGCATCTCTGTAGTATAGTTTGAATAGGGAGTATGATACCTCCAATTTTGTTCTTTCTTTAGATTGTTTTGGCTATTCAGGGTTTTTTGTGTTTCCGTACAGATTTTTAGAAGTAGTTGTCCTCGTTCTGTGAAAAATGCTGTTGGTATTTTGATAGGAATTTCATCAACTCTGTGGATTGCCTTGGGTAGTATGGTCGTTTTAACAATACTGATTTTTCTAATTCATGAGCACAGTATATCTTGCCATCGATTTGTGTTGTCTTCAATTTCTTTCAGTTTCTTTATCATTTTCTAAGTACAGGTCTTTTACCTCCTTAGATTTATTCCTAGGTATGGGATTGTTTTCTTTACTTCTTTCTGATAGCTTGTTGTTAGTGTATAGAAATGCATCAAACTTATTTGTATTAATTTTGTATCCTGCAACTTTACCAAATTCATTGATGGAGCTCTAGTAGTATTTTTGATGACATTTCTAGGATTTCCTGTATATAGTATCATGTCATCTGCAAACAGTGATGATTTTACTTTTTCCTTTCCAGTTTGGATTTCTTTTATTTTTTTTCCCTTATCTGATTGCTGTTAGTAGAACTTTTTCAATACTGTGTTGAATAAAAGTAGTGAGAGTGGGCATCATGTCTTATTCTTGATCTTACAAGAAAGGCTTTCAGCTTTTCACCATTGAGTATAAGGTTAGCTGTGGGCTTATCAAATGTAGCTTTTATGATGTTTAGTTATGTTCCCTTTGTACCCACTCTGTTGAGTTTTTACTATGAATGGATGTTGAATTTTGTCAGTAGGTTTTTCTGCATCTGTTGAGAAGATCACGATTTTTATTCTTCAGTTTGTTAATGTGGTGTGTCTCATTGATTGACTTGTGATACTGAACCAGCCTTACATCCCTGGAATAAATTCCACTTAATCATGGTATGGTCCTTTTTAATGTATTGTTAAATTCAGTTTGGTAATATTTTGTCGAGTTTTACATCTGTGATCATGAGTGATGTTGGCCTATAATATGTATGTGTGTATGTGTGTTACGTTCATCTAGTTTTGGTATTGAGGTGATTCTGGCCTGGTAAAATGAGTTCAGAAGCAATCCTCCTTTGCAGTATTTTTAGAATAATTTCAGGAGAGTAGGTATTAACTCTTCTTTAAATGTTTGGTAGAATTCTCCTGTGAAACTGTCTGGTCCTGGACTTTTATTTGTTGGGAGCCTTATTATTACTGATTTATTTTCTTTCCTGGTAATCAATCTGCATACTTTATTTTTATTTCTAGGAGTTTGTACATATATTTCTTGTAGGTTGTTCATTTTATTGGCATGTAATTCTTCATAGTCGTTTCATATGATCCTTTTTATATTTGTGATGTTGATCATAATTTCCCCTTTTTTGTTTGATTTTATTGATTTAGGTCTCCTCTCTTTTTTTTTTCTTTATGAGACTGGATGAAAGTTTATCAATTTTGTTTATCTTCTCAAAGAACCAGCCCTTAGTTGCATTGATCTTTTCTGTTTTTCGTTTGGGCTGTTTTGTCTTTCATTTATTTCTTGTCTTCTGCTAACTTTGGGTTTTGTTTGTGTTTTTCTAGTTAGGTGTGAGGGTAAGATGGTGTGTTTGAGATTTTTCTTGTTCTTCTGAGGTAGGCTGGTATTGCTATAAATGTCCTTCTTAGAACTGCTTTTCTCACCCTGTGGATTTTGGACGTTTCTGTTTTCCTTTGTCTCCGAGATATTTTCAAATTCCTCTTCGATTTCCTCAGTGATCCATTTGGTGGTTTTGTGGCTTATTGTTTGGCCTCCATGTGTTTGTGTGTGTGTGTGTGTGTGTTTGCAGTTTTTCTCATAATTGATTTCTAGTCTCATAGTGTTTGTGGTCAGAAAAGATGCTTACTGTGATTCCAGTTTTCTTAAATTTGCCAAAGCTTGTTTTGTGGCTCAGCATATGATACAACCTGGAGAGTGGCCCATGTGCACATGAAATGAATGTATATTCTGCTGCTTTTGGGTGGAATGTTCTCTACCACCCAATGTTCTATTAATGACCAAATGCTAAGTACATTTGGTTATTAATGTGTGTTTTAGGCAAGTGTTTCCTTACTGATATTCTGTCATTATGATCTGTCCATTGATGTAAATGGGAGTGTTAAAGTCCCCTACTGTTGTTTTACTGTCATTTTTCCCCTTTATGTCTGTTAATATTTGCCTCATGAATAGGTTCTTATTTTGGGTGCTATATTTTTACAATTTTTATAAGTTCTTCTTGGATTGATCCCTTGATCATATGTAACATCCTTTTTTGTCTCTTCTTAACAGTCTTTGTTTTAAAGTCTATTTTTTTCTGGTATAAATAGCACTATCCCTGCTATCTTTTCGTTTTCACTTCCATGGAATACCTTTCCCCATTCCCTCACTTCTCTCTATGATTGTCTTTAGATCTGAAGTCTCTTGTAGGCAGTTTGTGTGTGTGTGTGTGTGTCTTGTTTTTGTAGCCATTCAGTGTTCTGTGTTTTGATTGGAGCATTTAGCCCATTTACATTTAAAGTAATTATTGATGTATATACTTTTTGCCATTGTGTTAATTGTTTTGGGGGTTGTGGTCTTTTTTGTAGTTCTTTTTTGGTTCCTTTTTTCTTTTGTTCTCTTGTGGTTTGATGACTGCTTACCATTATGTTCAGGTTCTTTTCTGTTTTGTGTGTGCATCTGTTAGGAGGAGGGCATGGCAACCCACTCTAGTATTCTTACTTGGAGAATCCCCATTGACAGAGGAACCTGGCACGCTGCAGTCCATGGGGTCACAAAGTCAGACACGACTAAGCGACCAAGCACAGAGCATCTAGTATAGATTTTAATTTGTGCTTACCGTGAAGTTGTATATGTATATACACACACATAATTATTTTAAGCTGCTTGTCTCTGTTGTTGTTTGTTGTTGCTTATCTTTTAAGTTCAAACTCATTTTTAACAACCCTGCATTTTTATTCCCCACCACCACCCCCCACACTTAGTGTTTTCACCTTGCATTTTACATCTTTTTGCTTCATAGTCTCTTAACTGCTTATTGTGGATATAGATGATTTCACAACTTTTGCCTTAACCTTCCAGCTAACTTTATAAAGTGACTGATATTCTGTCTTTACTGTATATATGCCTTTACCAGTGAGATTTTTTTTCTTTTGTAATTTTCATATTTCCACTTGTGGCCTTTTCTGCTTAGATAAGTCCCTTTCTTGCAGAGCCAGTTTCATGGTGCTGAACTCGGCTTTCACTTGTCTATAAAACTCTTGATCTCTCGTTCAAATTTGAATGATAGCTATGCCAGGTGGAGTATTCTTGGTTGTGGGTATTCCCCTTTCACCACTTTAAACATATCACGCCACTCCCTTCTTGCCTATAGAGTTTCTGCTGAGAAGTCAGCTGTTAGTTAGCATTTTGGGAGTTCTCTTGTAGATAACAAGTGGCTTTTCCCTTTCTATGTTTAATATTCTCTCTTCTTATTGAATTTTTGCCATTTTAATTACAGTGTGTCTTTGAATTGACTTCTTTGGGTTGATCTTAATTGGGATTGTTTGTGCATTTTGGACCTAGACATCTATTTCTTTTATCAGATTACAGACGTTTTCAGCTATTATGTCTTCAAGTGTGTTCTCTGCCCCTTTCTTTCTGTCTTCTGTTTCTGGTACCCCTATAATGTGAGTGTTGGAACATTTAATATGTCTCAGAGGTCTCTCAGACTGGACTCATTTTCCCCACTTTGTTAAGCTTGTATGATTTCTACTATTCAGTCTTCCAGTTTGTTGATCCATTCCTCTGTGGCATTCCTGCTAGAGTGTGGATTCCTTCTAGAGTATTGTTTTATTTCAGTTATTATATTCTTCAGCTCTATTTTGTTCTTCTTTATCATTTCCAACTGTCTGTTAAACTTCTCATTGTGTTCATCCATTGTTTCTCTCAAGTTTTTTGAGCATCTTTATGAGCGTTACCCTTTACTGCCTATCAGATAGATTGTTTGTCTCAATCTTGCTTAGTTCTTCTGGAGTTTTGTATTGTTCCTTCATTTGTAGCACATTCCTCTGTTGCCTCTTTTGGCCTAATTTTGTTATTTATTTCTGTGTTTGGTAGGTTGGTTACGTTTTCTGATCTTGGAGAAGTGACCTTAAGTAAGAGATATCCTTTACAGCTGCATGCCCTAGGACCCTCTGTGTGGGCTTCATGGGCCCTTCTGTGGTGCTAGTCGAATAGTACAGGCATGACGATAGAGGTGATTGGCCCCTGACCTGGTCGGTTGTCTGGCCTTGCCGGGTATGGAGGCTGCCAGGCACTGATAAATGGGACTGCATCCTGATGTGGCTGGATGCACACACCAAGAAGCCCTGGTGCTGGTGGGCAGGCCTGGGTCACAAGGTGGCTGGCTGCAGGGCCTAGGCTTCCTGGGTGTGGTGTCATCTGCTGGTGGAAAGCCTGAGCCCAGGGCTAGTGCTGGAGATGGAGCTGGATCCCAAGGCAGCTAGTTGAAAGGCCCAAGGTGTCCCATAGCTGCTGGCATAGGCTGGTGGGCAGAACCAGTGCCCAGGAGGTTCCTAGGGCTGGTGCCCACCCACTCATGGGTGACGCTGAGCCCAGGAGCTTGTGCCAACCCACTGATAGGCAAGGCCAGGTCCTAGAGCTAGTGCTGGCTCACTGTAGGCCAAGATCCTGGGGTCTCTGGTTATGGGGCCTGGAGGTCCTGGAGTTGGTCCTCTTGGTGGCCACAGCCAGGTCGCAGTGTAATAACCTACAGGGAGGACTCCAGAATGGTGCTTAGCAGCACTGGTGTCCTCAGGGAAGAATGAATTCCTCAAAACATCTGTTGTTGTGTCTGTACCCCTAGGATGAGCCCCGTTGCCTCATGCTTCTCTGGGGGGCTTTCTAGAATCAGCAAGTAGGTCTGACTCAAGCTCTTTTCAAATTCCTGTTTCTGCCCTGGATCTTGGAGTGTGTGAGATTTTGTGTGTACTCTTTGAGAGTAAAGTCACTGTTTCCTTCAAAGCCAAATGTTCTGGTGTCTCTTCTTCCCAGTGCAGGACGCCCAGGCTGGGAAGCAGCACAGACCCATTACTCCTTGCGGAGAACCGCTGCATTGTGATTACCCTCTTGTTTGTGGGTCACCTCCCCAGGGTGTGAGTCTTGACTATGCCTCATCGCCACCTCTCCTACTTATGTTGTGTTTCCTTCTTTGTATCATTAGTTGTTGAAGATCTTTTTGCTTCTTTAGGTTGTTGTCATGGATAGATACTCCAAACAGTTGTAATTTGTAAATAGTAATTTTGTTTGTAATTTTGTTGTGCCCATGGGAGGAGGTGAGCTAAGGGCCCATGTTATTTATTCAAAATACCGTTAAGTGCATTTATTGTATTTGTATTCAAATTTGGGTGTTCCCTCATTCTTGTAGATTTCATTAATTTATTTTTTTGAGTATCTGATATATTAACAAACAGAAAAACATCTATTTCTGCTTTATTGACTATGCCAAAGTCTTTTACTATGTGGATCACAATAAACTGTGGAAAATTCTGAAAGAGATGGGAATACCAGACCACCTGACCTGCCTCTTGAGAAACCTGTATGCAGGTCAGCAAACAATAGTTAGAACTGGACATGGAACAACAGACTGGTTCCAAATAGGAAAAGGAGTCTGTCAAGGCTGTATATTGTCACCCTGCTTATTTAACTTCTGTGCAGAGTACATCATGAGAAACGCTGGACTGGAAGAAGCACAAGCTAGAATCAAGATTGCTGGGAGAAATATCAACAACATCAGATATGCAGATGACACCACCCTTATGGCAGAAAGTGAAGAACTAAAGAGCCTGTTGATGAAAGTGAAAGAGGAGAGTGAAAAAATTGGCTTAAAGCTCAACATTCAGAAAACGAAGATCATAGCATCTGGTCCCATCACTTGATGGCAAATAGATGGAGAAACAGTGGAAACAGTGTCAGACTTTATTTTTTTGAGCTCCAGAATCACTGCAGATGGTGACTGCAGCCATGAAATGAAAAGATGCTTACTCCTTGGAAGAAAAGTTATGGCCAACCTAGATAGCCTATTCAAAAGCAGAGACATTGCTTTGCCGACTAAGGTCCGTCTAGTCAAGGCTATGGTTTTTCCTGTGGTCATATATGGATGTGAGAGGAGTTGGACAATAAAGAAAGCTGAGCACCAAAGAATTGATGCTTTTGAACTGTGGTGTTGGAGAAGACTCTTGAGAGTCCCTTGGTCTGCAAGGAGATCCAACCAGTCCATCCTAAAGCAGGTCAGTCCTGAATATTCATTGGAAGGACTAATATTGAAGCTGAAACTCTAACACTTTGGCCACCTGATGCAAAGAGCTGACTCATTTGAAAAGACCCTGATGCTGGGAAAGATTGAAGGCAGGAGAAGGGGACATAGAGGGTGGGATGGTTGGATGGCATCACTGACTCAATGGACATGAGTTTGAGTAAACTCCAGGAGTTGGTGATGGACAGGGAGGCCTGGCGTGCCGTAGAGTCCATGTGGTCACAAAGAGTCAGACACAACTGAGCAACTGAAGTAAAGTCAAAACTATGTGACCCCATGGACTATACAGTCCATGGAATTCTCCAGGCCAGAATACTGGAGTGGATAGCCATTTCCTCCTCCAGGGGATTTTCCTTCAACCCAGGGATTGAACCCAGGTCTCCCACATTGCAGGTGGATTTTCTGCCAACTGAGCCATCAGGGAAGCCCATATGCCAGAAGTTATTTACTACAGCAATTTATTTGTAACTGCTTAAGACTAGAAACAACTTAAATGTCCACACACAGAAGAATGGCTGAATAAACTGTGGTACATCCACACCATGAGTATGACACAGCTGTAAAAACGACCAAGGAAGAGCTCCATGAACTGATACCAGGAGATCTTCAGAGTTTGTTAAGTTGGGGGGAAAAGCAAACAATGAAACAGTATCAGGGTTACTTCTTATTTAAAAGAGAAGGGAAAATAATAAAATGTATACTTACAGCTCGGGAGAAGGAAATGGCAACCCACTCCAGTATTCTTGCCTGGAAAATCCAGTGCACAGAGGAGCCTGGTGGGCTGCTGTCTATGGGGTCGCACAGAGTCAGATGGGACTGAAGCGACTTAGCAGCAGCAGCAGCAGCAGCAGCAGCATACTTATAGCTGATTCAGGAGAGAAAAAAGTGAAAGGAAGGGTAAACTAGAACCTAAAGAGATTAATCACCTTTCGTGGTTAAGATTTAGGGGATGACAGTGGGATGCGAGAGAAAAGCAGGCAGCAGCACATTTCTGAACCTTGTTAATATATCACATACTCAAAAGAATAAAATCTACAAGGATGAGGGAACACCCAAATTTGAATACAAACACAATAAATGCACTCAACTATATTTCAAATAAATAACATGGACCCTCAGCTACCATTTTATAATGTTGGAGGTATATATTTAAGGTAAATTCCTAGATATGGAATTGCTGAGTCAAAGGTAAATGCTTTTGTAGTTTTGTTAGATATTGCTAAATTCCTCTTTCAAAGGGCTGTGCCAGTTTCCATTCTAATTAACAACGTGTGAGAATGTTTATTTCCCCGCAGCCACACCTATAGAATGTGTTGTCATACTTTTTTGCCATCTGGTATTTTGATGTAATTTTAATTGCATTTCTCTAATTATAAGTAAGATTGAACATCTTTTCATATGTGTAACAGCCATTTCACAATCTTTTTTTTTTTTAGAAGAATGTGAATTTTCTGTTCATTTTTCTGTCAGGTTTTTAAACTTTTTAATTTTTGAAGAGCTATGTATTGAAACAATAGCCCTTCCTCTTCAGTATTTTTGTTTCATTTTGCACATGGCCAAAATTTATCACTTTTCTTTTTATTGCATTTGGATACAAGGTCATAAAAAATTTTCATTATGTCCAAGGGTCATCAATATTTAAAGTACTCAGGGGTTGATTTTTTTTTTTTTTTTTTTTTTAGCATTTTCATTCCTGATCTTCTTGGAGTTTATTTGTATCTAATCAGATTCTTTCTCCCTCCTCTATGTGGCATTTGTGTGTATGTGTTTTCCCAGTTCACCTTGGGTGTTTTCACTTTTTTCCAGATGTACTTAAGTATCAACTTGTCTAGCTCCATTAAAGAGCCTTTTGATATTTTAATTGAAATTGCATTAAATGTGTAAATTTACTTAGTGAAAGCAAACATTTTTACGATGTGGTATTATCTTATCCATGAACAAGGACTGTCTATGTGTTCAAGCCTACTTATAGGTTTTTTTCTAATTTTTGCAAATTGTTATTAAGCTAACTTCAGAGTTTTTGTCTTTTTGCTATTATTAATGAAGTTTTCTCTACTATTATGGTCTCTAGCCACTTGTTTATATATCTGAAGGCTATTGATTTCTATATGTGTTTGAATTCACCCTACTTGGAGTTTGCCAAGTTTCTTAAATCTGTAAATTTATGTATTTCATCAGATTTGGGACATTTTCAAGCATTATATTTGCAGTTATGTTTTTTTAATTTAAATTTATTTATTTTATGCCTCATTATTCTATCTCTGCCTTACTGAAACTCCAGCTGCACATAACCTTATGATATCATCTCATGGGTCACTAGGGTGCCCGTTCTTTGTTTCCTTTAGTCTTTTTTTTTTTCTCTAAGGCACATAATTTATTTTCATTCTTTAATTTGTATTGATACTATGATTTATGGATTTGAAATTGTTTCTGCTTACTGCTTTAAATATTTGCCGTAGTTTCTGACTATACCCAAAGAACTATCCTTTTTAAAAAAACTTTCATTTTGTGGTTTTCCTCTTTTCTGTGAACTAATTAGAAGATGTTATTAATTTCCAGGTAGATAAGCCTTTTTAGTTTTTTACTTTATGAATAATTTTTAGCATTATTACATTGTTGTTACAGCGTTGTTTATAGTGTTTTTCATGTTACGGAAGTCATTGAAGTTTTTTCTGACCTAATATGTGATTGTTTTTGAACAGTCCATGTGTTCTGTGAAGGTGTCTTCACTGTCCATTGGGGTATGAAGTTCACTACATAGCAGTGAGATCTTACTGATTATGCTGTTTGGCCTTACGTATCTTACTTATTTTTTGTCTGCCTAATCTGTCTTTTACTGAGGTTGGGAGATTAAAGTCTCCTGTTATTTGTATGATTTTGTCTCTGTCACATTGCATCTCCTGTCCTTTTTGTTTTATAACAGTAGTTATGTTTGTTTTGTATTATACATAGTCACAGTGATTATCGTCTCATTGTTGATCATGGCTTTTAGCATTAAAAGATGTCCTTTGTCACATAAAACATTTTTTACTTGAGTTTTTTATTTTCTATGTTCAGGATCATTCCCACTTCACCATCTTCATCTGTAACACACCTCAGTCCACCAAAATCATGTGGGCCCATCACAGTGCACCAAGTCACACCAGCACCACATGTGTGAGGTATCATGCAGCTATTATACATGAGACTTATTTATTTCATTGGTTTTTTTGTTTTTTGGTTTTTGTTTTAAGATTCTCTAGGGTAATTCTGCTGTTCAATTGTTTCCAGAGTTCAGACACCCAGGTAAATAATCTTCTATTGCATTAAAATTTTGTAAATAGTAGAGAGACTGTTTCAGAGTTATTGTGTTACATAAAGGAATTTGTCTCTTTTCACAAGTGCCATTGCCTTTATAAAATAACAACAACAAATTTATTGAAGTCTAACTAAATACAATAAATTGCACAGATTTAAAGTATTCAACTTGAGAAATTTTCATTTCACTGTAATCAGGACAGCATTTTCATCACCCTTAAAACCTTCCTCATGCCACTTTGTAATCTTTCTTCTTTCCACCACAGTCTTTAGGCAACCATTGATCTGCTTTTTTGCCTCTATAGATTAGTTTGCATTTTCTAGAATTTTTTTGTAAATGGAATCATGTATACATGTGTTCTTTTTTTGTCTGTCTTCTTTCCTTCGGCCTAGTAATTTTGAGATTTATCCATATTGTTGTTATTCTTTTTTATTGATGGTTAGTATTCCATTGTATGGATACACCAAAATTTACTTATTCATTTACCTATGTATTGATGGTTATTTGCAATTTCTAACTATTACAGATAAAGCTATGAATAAAATTCTGTTGCAGAAACCATAGTTTTGAAAGCTAAGCATACACCTACTATATGACCAAGCCTTTATTCAAATGAAAGGAAAATAATTACCTACACAAAGGTTTATTAAAAAAATGTTCATGACAGAATTATTCATAGTATCTCAAAGCTGAAAACTACTCAAATGTCCACTGACAGATGAATGGATAAACAAAATATAGTCTATCCATACAGTAAATTATTGCTCGGTAATAGAAAGGAACCAACTGCTGATGTATGCAGCACTGTGGATGACTCTCAGAATTGTTATGCTTACTGTAAGAACTCAAACACAAGAGACCACATGGTATAAGATTTCATTTTCTTGCAGTTCTGGAAATACGAACTATCCCATAGTGATAGAAAGCAGATCTGTGATTACCTGAAGCAGAAGGATGTACTGCAAAGGCGAAAGAAGAAATTTTTGGAAATGATGACAATGTTCTGTACCTCAAATGGGACCATGGTTTCACCTCTATAAAAACTCATCAAATTAAACACTTTCATTGGATGTATCTTACTGTCTTTATACCTCAGTAATCTTGATTTTTAAATTTCTGTCAGACACAACCAAAAACATATAATAGATAGTTTCAGTTGTTAGTGTTCTGTAAGGAAGATGCTTGTCAACTAGCCTGGACTACTTAGTGTAAGATTAAAGAGAAATGTGTCCATATGAACATGGTTTAAACACTGGGATAGATCTCTTCGGAAACAAACAGATGAACGAGATCCAGTTGCAGCTTTTAAAGACGGTAAAGTTTACTAAAATGGGGAAAGGGGTATTAAGAATGGGAAGAGCACCCAGACGTGCTGAGAGAAAGCACAGAGGAGCACCCACTCCCCCAGAGGAGTTCCCTCTGGCTCTTCCAATCAGAACTGTTTACGTGGAGATACTTGCTGTTCATGAATACACTTGATTGTCAAGGATTAAGACCTGTGGAACAGTTTTTACTTTTCTAAGTAAAAAATTTTTTGGCTTACAAAATTTGTTTTCAGCCAAGTTTATGTTGGAAAATTAATCCCTACAGATGTGATTAGAGTGAGTCTTTTCTCAGTTATCCCAAGGATGACATAGCTCGTACCATTTTAGACGATAGGAGAGAAGTTAGTTTCATACAGTGGATGCCTTTGAGCATTAGGGCTTAATTCTCTTGCAGACCTCACTGAGAAAAGCTAGCAGTCTGCATATGTACTGCCTAGGTTACAGATCTCTCCTCTACTCCTTACAAGCTTTGTAGCCGGACAAGTTACTTCACCTCTCCATGCTCCAGTATAAAAAAGAGACAGTAGTAGCCAGAGTTACTGGAAAGAGTACACTGAGTGGGGGTATGTGAAATGCTTAGCACCGTGTAGAAATGCAGTGCTTCTGTGCTCAGTAAATGACATACATTCAAGAGTGACCTACATCATCATCTTTTTTATTCATGAAGGCTGAGTCCTTCCATGACAGGTATCATGAGGCTTCGGATATGACTCTTTGGTGGTGTTGAGAGACATCCTGAAAAGCTTCTGAAAGAGATTAACACTGGAGTTAGTTCCTGCTTGGGTACAGTCTCCATGGGCAGATGTCAGAAAGAGAATTTCAGATGGAAAAGCTTGAGCAAAGACAAGGAAAACTCAGAGCCTGTCGGGGTATAAGCAGTTTGATTTAGCTGAAGCATAGGAGCGTGTTCAGGGTTAATAATGCTACTTAGGAAAGTGAGAAACAAAGCGGTGATGACTTCGAATGCCAAGCTAAGAAGTGGAGGCTGAATTAGGCTGGTAGGGAGAGGCCTGGGTGAATGTGGGTCAGTTGAGTGACACTCTTTTATTTATCCAAGCAGCATCAGTGGAGCAGTCAGTGAGCCAGGCACTGGGACTGTGCAGATGAGTGAGACAGCAAGCATTGGTTTTTAAGTGCATTGTTTGGAGCTAGACTTATGTGAGGTCTAGGCTAAGCCCATTGCTTGTCTTAAAAAAAAAAAAATCTTTGTTTTTCCAGAAAAGCCTATCTTATAAAATTAGAGATGATTTCATCCTGAGTATAGCATATAATCTTAACATCAAGGGTGTTTTAGCTGCCGAAGGAAAACTCATTTAGGATCTGCCGTTTAGAAAGCAAGAATTGCCTAAATCCAAGATAGGCTATGTGTATTCCTCATGCAGTGGTGGGTGTATAGCATTGATGGGTGATGCCAGTGCAGTCTCCATGGGCACAACAGATCGTTAAGGAGAAGTTCCATTCACTGATCACAGTTTTGCAAGTAGGTGGGAGAGAAATGAAATCCTAAATTGTCTGGTTTCTCCTCTGCTAGAAAAAAAGATTGCTTTTTCCTCAAAGACAGGAAGTGGGATGGGAGTGGTAAGGTGGAGTGCAGCATATGTCTGAAGCCCATAATATTCATAAATCTTGTAGCCCAAGTTACTTGCTGACAAAGCTGTAAGGGTAGTTAGGTAGCGTGGCCTTAAGGAAAATGGAGATGCTCTGGAACAGTGGTGCAGACAATTCAGAGTCAATAAGAGATAAAGGGAACATCTAGGAGCAGGTATGAGGGCATGGCATGGTTTTATATTGAATTTGGAGAGTCCTCCTGCTTCCTTAATTTCTCAAGCCCTTCTTGGTGTCATCACCGCCTTTTATCATGATTCCCAAGATGGCAAAATAGGATCCCCATTCAGATTAGGTAAACAAAGACAAATGCTGCATTCTCACCTCAGGATAATGCTATGGAAGCCAAGCCACAGAGAACATGGGCCCCTTCTCCCCATTTGAATTACATGGTGAAGCAGCGGTTCACAAACTTAAGAAATGTACTGGCCCTTTAAGAACAGTTAGTAGATGCCTTAATTTTTACTAGTCTGCTGCTGCTGCTGCTGCTAAGTCGCTTCAGTCGTGTCCGACTCTGTGCGACCCCATAGACAGCAGCCCACCAAGCTCCCGCATCCCTGGGACTCTCCAGGCAAGAACGCTGGAGTGGGTTGCCATTTCCTTCTCCAATGCATGAAAGTGAAAAGTGAAAGTGAAGTTGCTCAGTTGTGTCCGACTCTTAGCGACCCCATGGATGGCAGTCCACCAGGCTCCTCCGTCCATGGGATTTTCCAGGCAAGAGTACTGGAGTGGGTTGCCATTGCCTTTACTAGTGTAGTGCTGCAGAATTAGGTACAACTGTAAAAGAAGTATAAAACTCCTTGTGCTTAGTAACACTTGCACAGCAACAAAACAAGAACACTTCTGTATGTTATTTACAGAAATCTGCAAAGCTAATGAAATTCAAATCGGTATTAATTTACTGTGACACATGCATTTTTGCATAAATGTGACTGCTGCTGGACATGTGACCGCGGTGCCCCAGCACCCGGGCAGGAGCTGGGAGCCTGTACTGCCTGCTCCCACGGCAACCGGCTCCCCCCCACCCCCGCTCCTCTGTTCAGACCACTGCAGGCTGCCACCATTTTGCCGTCTCTAGGCCTGACCGTGTCATCACCACAAGGTCCAGCTCTCTTTATTTTTCATTCTTACATGGCAACACTTGATTCTTTTCTCAGGGTTAACAAAATGAAAACACGAAATTTTTACATTTTCCACAAAGGACTCATCCAAGAAGACAACGTGGATTCCTAAAAGTATGTCCTAGGGTTGGTTCTACCCACTTCTCAGAGCCTGTGGCTCACGACTTGGTGATTAGTCACCTGGAGTGGGTTTTCGATTTCATTATTCCAGTTAAGTGGAAAAATATCAGCAGTGTTCGCTGCATGTATAAAAACCTTTCAAATTTAATCTAATACATGAAATCTCAAGTAGTGGAAGGACACCAGAAGGTATTAAGTGCCAAACCAAAAAATGATGAACTTTATCTGCACCCTGCTGCAGCCTCAGAGGGTGGGGTTGGAAAAGAGAATGTGGTGTGGTGGTTGCTGGGGTGTGTGGGGGGTGCGGGGGTGGGGTAGTTTGCTGGGGTGTGTGTGTGTGAGTGTGAGTTTTTGCTGGAGAGACCCCACACTTAGCAGACAGGGAGCCATGGGGGAAGCAGACAAAGGAGATCATTCCAAAAGTGAGCCCCAAAAGACTCCACCATTTGGCAAGTGCCTATCGTGCCTGTCCTAGGAATTTTATATGCATTTTCTCCCCGATTTTTATAATCACAGAAAACAGCTGCTGCTGTTATCATCATTAATGCACTTCTATAGATGAGGCAGCCCCAGCACAATGATGTTACCACTTTTCTAAGATCTCACAGATTTCAGCAGCCGAATTTTGTTTAACTCTGAAGTCATCTTCCTTCCCCAAAACCATCCTGCCTCTAACCTTCATAAAATCCATCTGTGATCTTATCCTCCTCCTGAAATCAAATTACCAATTTTTCTTAATACATGCCTCTGAAAAATTACACGTAAATTTAGTAAAAAGAAAAAACCCACAAGCTTTCACTTTTGGTAAAAAAGAATGTTGGAGTGAGGAAACCAGGATTAAGGATATAACTTGAAAACACATCATTTCATAGCTGAACTGTACTTTTTTTTAATAAACCAAATATCAATATGTTTCCCTCAGAGCTGCTGAGGGTCATAAAGACCCTCAAAGTCCTGCTAAATTTACTTGTGATCTAAAAACCATTATCACAGATGGTGAACATTTGTTATTTTCTCATTGAGGGTTTCCTGCACACAGTTCATTCTTATTGTTATTACTTGTTTTTTTCCCTCAACAAAAAAGAAATACTGGCTTTCCTTCTTGTACATTAAGCATTCTCAACAGAAGTGAAAAATGGTTCTTGGAAGATGGGCAAAGAAAAGTATTTTTTAATATATAATGTACAGATAATGTATAATAGCTCAGTTGGTAAAGAATCTACCTGCAGTGCAGGAGAACCCAGTTTGATTCCTGGGTTGGGAAGATCCATTAGAAAAGGGATAGGGCTACCCACTCCAATATTCTTGTGGCTCAGCTGCTAAAGAATCTGCCTGCAATGTGGGAGACTTGGGTTAAGCCCCTGGGTTGGGAAGATCCCCTGGAGAAGGGAAAAGCTACCCACTCCAGTTTTCCGGCCTAGAGAATTCCATAGACTGGGTAGGCCATGGCGTCACAAAGAATTGGACACGACTAAGCAATTTTCACTAATGTACAGATATACAAAGAGCACATAAATATATACAGTGAACCTGTGGTATTAAAATTTCAAGGAAAAGTGATTAGGAAAAATTATATTTAAAAGGGTCAGGAGCTAAAATGTAGAAAAGATCAAGAAACACTATGATAATCAGTTTCTTTGTTACAGGTGCTGACGTCGGCTTCACACAGGTCATAGCTGGGTGACATGCCATCCAGCCTTCACTAGGACTTGATCCTCTTAAGCTCTCACTCCTCCCTTCCATCTCTGCTAAACCTTCAAAGCTGTCATCATTTCATTCTCCCTTATATTCCATAACTCAGAATTTAAGGAAGTCTGCTTTGAAGAAACCTACGGAACGCTCTTGATTGCACATCTTCAGCCTGTTTGTATGTTTATAAAGTAACTCTCAGGCTTAGAAGTAGAGAAAGGATTTGGATGACTTTCTTAAATCTGATAAAGTATATCCTGTCCTCTCTTGATTATCCCTGTGAAGGATTTGAGAAGGAGGAGGCAGAGGGCCCCAGTCTCTGAGATGCAGTCAGAATACTGCTGTAGGGTGGTGCTACTGTCTCGTGAGGACTTGCCTGAAAAGAGCGAAGAAACCCCTTACCCCTGCCAGTTGCCTTGCCCCACAGGAAGTTCTCTCCCCTCAGCTTAAGCAGATGTTAGTCAGCAAAGTGTTACTGGTACAGTTCCAGTCCTGACCAACCTGGCCACATCTTCAGAGAGGATAAAGCAAACATAGGAGGGAAGTGCCATTCGTGCCAGTCCTGGCTGCATTCTAGGATGGAAGAGTAGGATAGGCACAGATTACAAACCCAGTGATTATTAGGCTGTTTGGCCCCTGGTGGCTCAGACAGGAAAGTGTCTGTCTACAGTGCAGGAGACCCGGGTTTGAGCCCTGGGTTGGGAAGATCCCCTGGAGAAGGAAATGGCAACCCACTCCAACACTATTGCCTCGAAAATCCCATGGACAGAGGAGCCTGGCAGGCTATAGGCCAAGGGGTCGCAAAGAGTCGGACACGACTGAGCGACTTCACTTTTTGGCCCTTTTGCAGCGTTCAGTTACGCTACAATACTTAGCTCTTCAAATTACTGATATTCTTTCAAAATCTTATTATCTTGGAAATGCCAGAAAAACGTATCCTTGTGAACAGTCATTTCTATAATCTCTTTGTATATGCAATGGATACAATGTCCATGGATTTAAACAGTGGTAAAAATGAATGACTTTTAAGATATGTTGCCTGATTTCATAGATAGCACTCTATCCTTGTTTACAAAAAATACTTTATCAGGATTATCTTCTTGGGCTTAATAATTATGAAATCATTGGGATTTACCATTTAATAATCATCTAAAATGTGATATTTTATTGTGGTATTTATAATGTTAAAAAGGAAAAAATTAGGGATTGTATGTGCATCTCACTGAAAATACGGCATCTTGAGGGAAGAAAGCTTAGGTGTCATCTGGACTGAAACTTTTCCTTCCGAGATGGTTCCAACCTGATTACGCCTCTACAAATGTCATGATGCTGTGCTCAGACTGTGCGAAAGAAGCCCCAGAGTGCCCGCGTTTGATTCAGTGAATGGCTCCCTGCATACCTGTTCCAAAGCACCAAGAGGTGGAAAACAAAAAGACAAGAGCATCCTCCTCAATTCTGGGGCCCAGAATGCTGCAGAAGTACACGCAGTCTTTAGCGGTCTCCTTGCATTCTGCTGCTAATTACTTTACTCATTACTTTTGAGTGTGTTTTATGTTGGTGGAACATTAACATCCTCAGGTTTTTCCTTGTTGAAGCATAGCATCATCACACGGATGGTCTTTTTCGTCAGCAGTTTTATAAGTGTATGTTGACTCTGCCAAGTTTTTGTGTAGGTCCCTTGAGCCACGTTTGTTTCTGTTCTGATTCCCGGAAGCCTTTCTTGGATTGTTCCTAGTCTCAAGCCATACAGCTTTTCTCACGCTTATTAAATATCTATGCTTGGGGCAGTGGGAAAATTGACTTGATTTATGGTATTCTCTTTCATACTAAAACAACTCTTTTGAGTATAGACACAAACACTGTGGAAGCAGATTTATCATAGCCAAAGTGAATTAAGTCACTTATCATTTGAAGTTAAATGCCACTTGTGACAATAGAGCCAAGTGCCACATGCTGATGATATAGCACATTTAGTAAAGAACAGGGCAGATGTATTGGAAAGCAGTCCACGTGACAATTCTGGGCTCTTCTTACGGGGCGGGAAAGCCAGTCTCCTTCCTCTCACCAGTCCTCACCAATCGGAAAGGCATTAAGTGGGGCTGAGCAAGGCAGCTGCCCTGTGGGAGTGGGGGCAGAGGTCTGGTGCAGGGCTTCAGAGCCTGTGGGCAGGGAGACATACCTCCCTAAGGTTTGGCCACAGCCGTGAGAGTAATGGGGTGAATGGGGTATCCATGAGTGGGGTGGCAGAGACCCATGGGACAAGATTCTCACTATAGGAGGAGGACCCTACAAATATAAAAAAGAAGGAAACTGAGCCTGACCCGGTGGGGTTGGATTGGAAGTGGAGGCCTTGGGTTGAACTCATGGTTTTCAATATATATATATATATATAGATGTGTGTACTTAAATATAGGTCTATATTTACAAATGTTAATAGTGAGACACATAAATACATTTGTGCTTACACACACAGATACACACAAACTCAGACATACATCCTACATCTGACTCAGAAAAGGCCTGGGAATAGTAACACCCAAATAGCATTGAGCACACCCAGAATTCACACCTTGGCTTCTCAATGGAGCAGGAAAAGTAAAAGGTGAGCTTGGAACATCTTAATGCCAAAAAGTAAGAAAGTGCTCAAAGAATGATGAAATCAGAAGAGTGAGAAACTGAAGCCAGCTCAAGGGGATTCCCATGGGCCAAATCTGAAATTATTTGAGCATCAAAATAAGGAATGATTGGAACATTTTATAACCCACTGAATGAAATTTGAATAGCTGAGTCCTTACTGTTATAGATAACATAAAATGAATAAAGAGAATTTTTTGATACAATAGGATGTACCACTAATAAATGTAGAAGGAATGATAGAATTTTCAAAACCATCATTTGGCAGTCATGCTAGTAATAAATAACTCAGCCCCATGAAATAATTATCAAGAGAAAAATTAATTTTGCAGTGAAGAAATCTGGCCATTGCCACTTTAATAAGTCAGTCAAGATAAACACCATCAGCTATGAGAGAAACTGAATTTGTCCCCTACCACCTAATGGGATGGAAAGAACACACTGCTTCTATGGTATTCCTGCCAAAAATACTCCTGTTATAACTTGTATCTAATCTTGAAGACACATCAAAAGAACTGAGAGTAACTCTACCAAGTAACCACCCTGTAATCTTCAAAAGTCAGGCAAAGAAACATCGAGAAAGATTGAAGAACTGTTCAAGATGGAAGAAAACCAAAGAGACACAGACTCTGTGCCATATGTGATCCTGACTCGGGTGTTTGGGTCCTTCTACTATAAACGATGTCCTGACAACCAGCAGAATGTGAATGGAGTCTGTAGGTGACAGTGATACGTTGGTGTTAATTTCCTGATATTGATGGTCATATTGTGGTTCCATTGGAGAATTAGCCTTGTTTGTAGGAATTACAAACCAGAGCACGTAGGGTAAAGAGGTATTGTGTCAGAGCCTCCTCGCAGATGGTTCATGGAAATAGGGCTCTTTGAACTTGAAATTATTTCAGATTTTTTAAAAATAGCAAAATAAATGTCCTTTCAGGCCTATTCACCACTAGAGAAATTATTATTCCCTTTCAAAACTACAGAGGCAGACTTTTAATACAAAATCTACAGCCAGAAAATATTTCCTTATTTTGAGATCTTGTATATTTATCAGATAAAAAATAATCAGCTTGCAGAAGACCCTTAAGACTGTTTTCCGTTTTAACATACAAAATACATACACAAACATGGCCAATAAAGAATTTTTAAATGGCTGATGGAGCTTTAAATATACTCAGCCTTCTAAACCTGGGGCCAAAAAAACAGTTGAGTACAATTTTAAAAGTAGCACCCCTGAAAAAGAGAGTGTTGGGGTTTATTGTTTTTATTGTTCCTTTGTCAGTGCAGTTAAGAATGTGAACCCTGCAAAGCTGCCTTTTTGGAACCGTGGCCGTCACTTACAAGATACGTGACTCTGACAAAATATTTGTGTTTTCTAGGCCTCAGTTTTCACACCTGTAAATTAGGATCGATATATATGCATGCGCGTTCAGTCTCGTCTGACTCTTTGCAACCCCATGGACTGTAACCCACCAGGCTCCTCTGTCCATGGGATTCTCCAGGCAAGAATACTGGAGTGGGTTGCCATTTTCTTCTCAGGAGATCTTCCTGACCCAGGGCTCGTATTTGTGTCCCCTGCACTGGCAGACAGGTTCTTTACCACTGAGCCACCTGGAAAGCCTGTAAATTAGGATACCAACATTAAAATCACAGGTATGTCAACAGAATGAATACGATAATATATGACGAGCACTGAGACTTGTGGCTCATTGTAAGCACTCAACAAAGTTGGCTGCTGTTATTATTTCAGGAGAAGTTAAATTGATTCATCAAAGCACTCTAGTATGATTATGTTGCCTTCCTTCTTCCTCACCAGGAGTAGAATTACTCAAAGGCAATAACCAGTAATGGTCTCTGCTGTTAAACCTGTCCCAAGATCAAACTAAAGCCTAGAAACGGAGCATGTTTTAGAAGACAGCAGGCACTGTAGTGCCAGTGTTGGCTAAATTTCAGATTGGCTGCTTACAAGCTTATAAGACTTTGGTCTTGGTCTATAAAATGTCTAGAATGTACAAATAATCATAGTGATTGCAAAAGACTATTGGGGATTAAATGAGATAATCTTTGCAAAACCTTCTTTGAACTGGCCCAAAGAATGTCTGCAAAAAATGTGTGTGTTTTTTTTTCTTACTCCTTTAAAGGTGTAGGAACAGTTAATTTAGAAGAATGGAGGCCTTAGCATCAGAAATAGTAGCAGAGCATTTGAGGGCATTTTTGAGAAGTGTGTTAAGTTCATCCCTGTTTGTTCCTGCAGGGGTTTAGACTACCAACGATGGGCTTAAATGGCCTCAGAAGGAATTTCAGTTGACAAGAAGCATGCCATGTGTTGTGTAATCCCATTCTCAAGAGACGCTGAAGAAGGATAGATAGCTATCTTTCTAGAACAGCACGGATTTAGGGCATGCGAGCCTTGGAACCAGGGACAAAGAATCTTGATCCAGTCCCCATCTCTTGTTAAATGAGGAAGAGAGTATTGATTTTTTCCAGGCTGTAAAAATGTAAGCCTTTCTTTTTGCCAGAAAGGGGTCATGTCATATGCACAAAGTGTATGTGTGTGGTTTCTTTTAAAGAGAAGATGTGCTTCCTTCTTTAAAGGAACTAAATGCTCTTTAAGCATATAGTTGTTCATCTAAAAATCAGTGATTCTTAGTCACTGATCTAGGACTTCTTCAGAACTCTGAGTTTCACTAGAAGAGCTCTGATTATGATTTTCTGCTTTCATTCATTCACTCAGTCATGCAACAAGTATTTGTTGAGAACTCCCTCCTGCTATTCCAGGCACTGTTAGATGTTGATTACTTAAAAAGCGAACAAAACAAAAACAGATTGCTCATGGAAGAAGACTCAGTCTCCTGCTCTTAAAATTTCTAATGGGTTTTATGGGAGCTCTTTTCATAGGAGCTGACTTCAGACCATGAAAATGAGATTCTTTTGGCTCCAGCTCTGGATAGATAGGTGTTTGGTGTGTGTAAAAGCAGGCATTTTGACTTTGCCTGGAGTTGCCTTACCTGCAGATTTCCTTCAGGCAGCATCCCTTGTGCCTAGTGGAAGCCAGTGACCTGGGGGAGAGGTACTCATTGTTGATAGCTCGTGTGAAATTAAACTTGGCTGGTTGCTGGTGGAATATGTTATGAACTAGAAGCTCTCCGTGTCTGCTTTCAATACAGGGGAGGAGATTTTTCCTTCCCACAATCATGGCGATGTTAACTCTCTCAGCCGACTAGTGGCACAAAGGAAAACTGCCGCCTGGGTCTGCATTGGCGAAGGCAGAAAGCTACAGTTACCCGGCATTTTCCTGTGACAGGGAGCACCAGCAGTGGCTGTGCTGGGAGAGCCGGACGCGGAAAAAGCACCCCACGAGAGCAGTTGGTGGTGACATGCCTCTGTTTTTATCCAGATATGCTAGAAGCATGTTTATTCACTGTGGTGCCTCTGCTGCGATAAGACCCTCTTCCTTCGGATGCCCTAGACCACCGTTTGTTTAGCTGGANCCCTGCTCCTTTTAGGTTGACAAAACACATAATTCCAGGAAAATGGTTTTCATTTTTTTCCCCAATTAATATGTGTATGACTTTTATTGTTTAAAACCAGGAAAGTAGCTAACTCTTTCTTAGTTATATCTTTAAATGATTAGTTTATTTGGTTATAATGCACATTGCATCCTTTTTTTTTTTTAAGCATAGTGCGTAGTCTTGTGGGTTTTTTAACAAAGCATAGAATACGCTTATGAATGCTGTCAGTTATTGTCAGCGGCCGCTGCACAGGTACCTCCCTGATTCAGAAAATGTCCAAAGGCCTGGGCACTGCTGTCCTATGTCCTGGCCCCAGCGTGGCCAGGCCAGTGCCCAGTGTGCTTTACTCTCGGCAGCTGGAAACCGAGGGCCATGGAGTAAGAGATCAGAATCTTCTGAGAATAAGTTTTTCCTGAATTTGAGATTTGAAAATCACCACCCTCAGTGCTTGCTTAATTTGAAATTTGTTTCTAGTATTCTTCAGGAGGAAAAAAAAACCCACAATAACCTCTCTTCATTTTATCTGCCTTCAGCTCCTGCCATCCGCCACCCTCTCACCTCTCCACTGGCTCTTCCTCATCTTCTGGAGACTCAAACAGTAAATGTAGTTATCTTCCCCAGCTGCAGTTTGAGCTGCTTTCAAAATGATATTCCTCCTCTCTTTTTCTCATACATTTAGAACTATGAGAATATGATGATAGATTGTTGCATATTTAAAAGATAATAAGAAACAATGGTCGTTTCTTATTGGAGTTGAACTTCTTTTGGGTACTGGTAGGAAAAAAAAACATCTAGATAGAAACAGACGACACACAATGAAGTATAAATAGCTGTTGCCAGGAGCCAGACAATGGGGTTGCCTCTGCTCCTGGCTGGAAATCGTCATGTAGGTTTCTCATAAAATCGATACCAGTGGAGTCTTTAGGACACGTTCTAGTGTCTCACTGAGGGGAACCTACATTTTTAAAATCATTAACTTAAAAAAGGGATTATTTATGTATCGTATAAGTCAAGTTCTAGTGTTAAGCTCCTATTAGCACCATACATTTTAAACTGTTTTTATGCTACTTGAAAAACTGGGGAAGTAGAGGAAAAATGGAATTGGAGAAATAAAAAGATGTCACAATAGCAGTATGATAAGGAGCATAGAGAGAAAGTATTAAAAATATAAAAACAGGGAAGGAGAATTATCAACAGGAACAACACAATTGCCTTGACATGTACCAGTTCTTTCCCTGACCACTGTGACCATGCTTTGAATTTACACAAATTTATACATGTACCACAGTATAATGTCACAGAGCGAGAGCACAGACCCTAAAGTGAGATATACTTGGGAGCAAATCCCATTTTCTAGCTCTGGGACCCTGGACAAGTTCACTGCTCTGAGCCTTAGTTTCCACCTTTGTACAATGAAGATAAACAATACCTACTTGGTAGTGTTTTTATGAGATGCCCAGTTTAATGCCAGTGTAACCATCCCTCTTATTTTTTCACCCTTTGTTGCCTTTCCCTTCTACTTAAAATTTGATTTTTAAAATCCTGTGTATATTGACAAAGTAGAGAATTGTTTATATCTGTTGTTGTTTAGTTGCGCAGTCACATCCAACTCTTTGCGACCCCATGGACTGCAGCACACCAGTCTATTACTTTCATGCAAATTCATCGTTTAAAGAGGTATACGGGAAGAGAACTTTCATGCTTAAACACTCCACAGAAACGATTGCATGATAAAATGAATCTGTCTCACCACAGCTGCGCTGACTATGCTTTGCTTTCTATCTTAACAGACTATACTTCTGCTGATTTTTTGCTAGAGATAGGGCGGAGGGCAAAAATAACAACCAAACAAAAAAAATAGATATCAAAGGTGATCTGTTACCTCAAAGGTAGTGATACCGAAAGAGGATTAGACCTGAGTTTAAGTAGAACAGAAAAAACTAGGAGGAATTATGCAGAAAGTTTACCTGGCTTTGTATGAAAATGGCTAGATTCCTACTCAGGTTTGAACCCCTGGAATTCGGTGTGTCACGGTCACTGTCTGTAGATGAGCACCACCAGTCAGCTTGTCAGACTCGGGTGACAGGCCGCTACTGAGTTTCGTCTGCTTCTAGGTCCTGGGTCACGTGTCAGTTTTATGAATCCGTGAAAGTTGACTGATGTGGCAGCAATGTTCAAACACTAAAATGCCCTGGAGGCTAACTAGGTCCAATGCCCTCTTGTCAAAAGACAAATTTCGGACCATCTTCATGTCTGTGCTTTATGCCTCATGTTGAGGGATACTAATTTGAAATATTTATTATCTTTCACATGAACTGTATTTGGTGTTCATGTTCATTTTTGGCAGAGTTTGCTTTTGTATTTGAAAGAACAACCTCTGGGATTTTTTTTAAATGCTTAAATCAAAAGTTTCCAGGTAATGAAGGAAGGATAGACTTTGATCCATTCGGCTCTAGTCATCTAGCCACAGCTGGGTGACGGTGTCTGCTGCAAGGGGTGGGCAGTCGGCTCTGCCTCTCAAGCAGTTGCTCTAGCTCTTACTTATCTGGGGACATATTAGAATTCCTGTTGTTGTTTACAGTGCTAATTATCTGAAATTATTTTAAGGGGGAAAGCCGGTAATCATGGGTTTCAAAGTTTATGTGACACATTAACAAGAAAATTTAGTAATACCTGTTGAAACTTCATGAGAAAAATGTTCCAGGTGTCAACTGCCTGTGAATAGTTGTCACCACATATCAGAGAATTGTTTGGATTATAAAGCACATCTCCTCACAGTTTTGTTAATACTTACATAAACTTTTTTGGTATATACCTACCTATGGGGCTTCCCTGGTGGCTCAGATGGTAAAGTGTTGGCCTGCAGTGCAGGAGACCTGGGTTTGATCCCTGGGTTTGATCCCTGGGTCAGGAAGATCCCCTGGAGAAGGAAACGGCAACCCACTCCAGTATTCTTGCCTGGAGAATCCCATGGACGGAGGAGCCTGGGGGGCTACAGTCCACGGGGTCCCAGAGTCGGACATGACTCACACATGCCACACATGGGTATAGTTGGAGAATCTAATTATTTTCTGCTTTAGGTGAGAAATAGCAATAAGTGTCATAAATTCTGATCAGATTCAAAATTGGACATTTTCCTTAGACTAGTTTCTTTTCTTAAAGCAGCAGTAAAGAATATCAACTTTTGATTTATCCATGAAAGGTTCAGAACAGTTTCTAATAGTGCTCAACGTAGATGAGATTTAATTTAATTCCTGGTTCTTAACAACTAAAGGATGTTACAAATCACTGACTTGACAACTTACAAATTAATAATCACAAAACTTGAGGGAAATTCAAATAAATTGAGATGATTTAATTCAGATAAGTGGCTTAATATGAAGCATTATTGAGATAGTGAATCATTATGCCGGTGCTATCAGTTAGTAATATCCCATATTTATCAAAGACAAAATGGTATTAAATTAACTGAAAGAGGAAAAATTGATGTTCAATATGCAGAGCTTTCTAATGGTGAAAATAAAATAACCAAAAAAAGAAAACTGACTTGTATATTACTTATTTTGACTAAACTACATGCTCTGACAAACAGCCCCCAAACTCAATGTTTTAACTAATGAAAGTGCATTTTTGCTGAAAACCTAGTCCCAGGTGGGCTAGGCAGCTCTCCTAGTCAGTGGTCCTCTAAGAAGTAACTCGGGGATCTGGACTGCTTTCATTGTGTGGCTCAGCTATGGATGTTGGGGGAGAAGTTATAGGTTTAGGGAATCAGTAGCAGTTGGGAGGAAGTATGTGGAGTTTGTGGAAGACTGCATCGTAGACAGGGAAGCGGGCTAACATGGTGCGCCGGGACATGGCCGTAGGACATCTGTGTGTGGGGAAAAAGCACATGTGAGGTGTTCTGACTAGTTCAGCCTAGGAAAAACAGATTAAATAAACTCGTTTACCAAAGCACCAGAACTCTTCTGAGTGGCAGGAGTTAGACATACTGTACCTGCACTGTACATTAGCCTCATTTGAATTTAAAATCATTAAAAATGAAGTAAAATCATTATCCACATTTCAACTATTCAGTTGCCACTTGTGCAGCTTATAAACCATTTCCATCACTGCTGGAGATTCTGTTGGGAAACTGCTCATCCCAGCTTTGCAGGTCCACAGTGTCTTAAAACCCAATCCCTGTTCCATTGCCTAAAGAAAGTCACCTGAACCTGTCACCTAAAATTAATTTCTTCTCTATCATATCCCCCCAGTGACTGGTTCTGCATCTGTTTACGGCATGTCACCTTTTGCTACTGTGACAGGTGTCTGTACTGTCTTCACTGTTAGACCATACTGTTTCTTCGACATAGTGTCATTGTTTGAATAATTTTTATATCTCACCTCCAGTGTCCTGCCTCTCATAGATATATTACTATTATACATTAAGTATTTGGAGAATATTATATCCCTCCCTGCCTTATTAAACAATGTAATCGTTTGAATTATTACCTTCAGATATAATTTAAAATTCAGTTATAAATTAATGGCTACCCCAGAACTTAAAGGCATTGGGGCCTTAAGTCATTGGTGAGGTGTATAAACAATTTGCCTACACAGAGAATGATCTCTGGATCATTGCTAGATTCATCGAATCATTATATATTATTTGATCTTTGTCATCTGCCACATTCTGCCTTTTTGATTTGCTGCTTGTAATCTTGAAAGTGAAGTGAAGTCGTTCAGTTGTGTCCGACTCTTTGCTACCCCGTGGACTGTAGCCCACCAGGCTCCTCCGCCTATGGGATTCTCCAGGCAAGAATACTGGAGTGGGTTGCCATTTCCTTCTCCAGGGGATCTTCCCGACCCAGGGATCGAACCCAGGTCTCCCACATTGCAGGCAGACGCTTTAACCTCTGAGCCACCAGGGAAGCCCAATCTTGAAAAGTAAGCAACAAATAAGAGGTAATAGTGGAATCCTGATTCTGTTGTTAATGCAACTAAAATTTATTGTCGTACTAGGAGAAGCAGACAAATAGGAAGTGAAATAGAGCATGCTAGCTAGCCTTCTTTAGAAATAAAGCACATGAACTTTGTAACATCTATTTTTGCTTCTTGGGGAATTTCTTCTTTCTTCATTTTCTGCCAGTGTTCTACATAATTAAAAGTGTTGTACAAGTGAGATACCACTAAATTAATTTTTTTTTTTTTTTTTT
>SJYQ01000535.1:0-92185 GCA_006410935.1 Redunca redunca | reverse complement strand
GTGTGTTTTTTTTTTTTTTACTAAGTTTGAAGTGTAAGGTAGGTTCTTAAATTCAAATAATATACAGGTATGGAGGGAAAAAGTGAAAGATTGCTCTTCCCAGATGTAATTCAGTGTCTTTTTAAAATGGGTATATGCTACCTGTGAAATTAAATTATATAATTTAACTTTTTATTGGAAATCATTTAGCAGAAATTTGACTGCTTCTTCACAGCATCATGCCAGAGGTTATAAACCTCTATAAGCTATGGCGTTCAAGGAGCTCAGAGCCTGGAAGGCAGGATGCTGAGTGATAACATAGAAGTTAAAATACACACGCGCACACACACAGACACACACACAGGAAACAGTGATAACATAGAAGTTAAAATATACAACACACGTACACGTAAAAGAGAGAGCAGAAGAAACCTCTGTGTGTTTAGGTCTGAATGAGCGAGGATCGAAGACTCCGAGTGCCAGGCATCTCTCTTGTGGCTTCACTCATCAACATTCCCGAGGCTCATTTCCTCCAGGGTCTCCTGTCTCAGACAGCACCTCTGTCCCCCCATCGGCTTACGGCAGGAACCTGAACAGGAGGGATCCCTGACACGTTCCTTGACCTCCTCCTCACAGCCTGTCACCAGCTCTGGTTGCTGAACCTGTCAGTCCTGCCTCAAAAATGCTTGGTTTGTCAACAGCTGTGTTTCACCGCAGCCCCCACCCTTGTTCAAGTCCCTTTCCTCAAACAGAATCTGAACAGGAATCTTTCCTCAAGTAGAGGGAGAGTCGCCCTGCTATCTCCACCCACACTGCTGTCCCTTCAGCAAGGGGAGCCCGGTCTGTCTGTCTTCTCCCGCCTCCACAGCTGTTCTCTCCCAGAAGGCCTCTCCCAGCCCACCCCAGCCCACCCCACTGGCCTGAACAACTGCAGCTCGTCCTTTGGCCTGCATCGTCACGTGCAGTTGCTGACATCAGGGTCACACGCAACTCATGTCATGTCGGTTCTCTGCTCTCCTGCTTTTGTGGGCAAATTGGCCTGCGCGCGCGCGTGCGTAGGTAGGTAGGTAGGTATACCCTTGAACAGCATGGGAGTTAGGAATGGCGAGTCCCCCCGCTGCACGCAGTCGAAAATGGGAGTACTGCTATCTCTGCCTCAGAAACAATGGAGTTGATAAATGAGTCAACCAAGAGCAGGAACTGAAACAGTTTAGGCAGAGGCAGGGCTCAATCCCTGATTCTTTTGATTCCACATATCGTGATCTCTGATTGAACACAGACACCCCCCTCCACCACTTAGTTAACTAAAGATCTGTAAAATGAAAATACAAGTACTATATTTATTGGAAAAAAAAATCACACATAAATGGACCTGTATAGTTCAAACCCATGTTGTCCAAGTGTTGTTCAGCTGTGTGTGATTTCTGTGTGTGTCCCATTCCTGAATGCACAAAATGGGAATAAAAACCAAGATATTGAGCCAGGATCAAGAGAGTAGCATGTGCTTACTATTCTGGGAAAAACTGGAGGTAAATAATATCCTACTGTTTTCCTGTTTTGTTGTTAATTGTCTTTTTATTCAGAGAGGCTGCCTAAGGAGTTTAAGACATTTCAGAATCTTTTGTACAGCGTACATTTTCCCATTTTAGAGGGATTAGGAAAGAGCTCTCAGCTGTCAGCACCTCTGCCTAGAGCTGCACACTGAGAGTCTAATGTAGCAGGGAAACAGAGAATCTTTACCCCCAAAATAAGAAAAATAAACATTATTTCCTTTTGGAACCATGGAGGGTTAAGAATCTTATCTAGGCATATAATGGGTGCAGAACGAGCTTGGTCCCACAGGTTAAAAATTGTCTGGAAAATCAAGTTTTTTTAAGCCTTTTTACAGTGTTGGTGATAACCAATTAAGCAAATGATTTTACTTTGGAAGTGCCTGTTATTTGTGGTATACTTCCATTTTCCCACTGTGTCCTTTATTTCCACTTTTTAACCAAGTGAGATTTCTTTAAATGCACATAGGTACATATAATATCTTTCTGTATGTCTGCCACAGGCTAATGTTGTCCCTGCCATTCTGTACCAGGTTCCCTGCCTTGACATCCCGTTGTCATAGCATGAGAAGCATACTTTAAATTCATTCCAACTTTTGACAAAAAGGAGAGGGGAATTTGTGTGAAGGTATGATCAGTTTAAAGAAACATGCCCCATTTTTAGCAGCCTGTTTCCATGGAAACAGAAGCAGCAGCCAACCACAGAGTTATCAAAGTGCCTGTAAATTTCCAAGGCTGAGTGTTGAAAACATTGTCTTCCTGACCTCATGCTGCAGATTAATGCGGGAAACCTACAGTGCGTCAGCCTGGACTGCTTGCATGTTTAGTTTTTACTTCATTTTTGCTCTTTCGTTTCTAATAGAGAGTAAATGCTGCAGTCTTGACTGTGACCTCCCTACCAGCAAGGGGTAGTAGTTTAGAAATCCACAGTTTGTACCACCTGCCTCTTCTCACACACCCCTCACCCCCAGTAGACTTCGTAAGGGTGCAGTAGACTTTCTGGATGAAAGGCTGTATTTCTGTCTGAGGCAGTCTGAGGCTAACTTTCTTTCTTATTTGTTTGTTTGTTTTGGCTGCACTAGGTCTTCATTGCTGTGCGTGGGCTTCTTTAGTTGCATTCGAGCGCAGGCTGCTCTCTAGTTGCGGCGTGCAGGCTTCTCATTGCAGTGGCTTCTCTTCTTGCAGAGCATGGGCTCCAGGGAGTACAGGCTTCAGTAGTTGCAGCACACTGGTTCAGTATTCAGGGCTCGTTCCCTGGAGCACAGGCTCAGTAGTTGTGGCACAGGGCTTAGTTGCTCTGAGGCATGTAGGATCTTCCTGGACCAAGGATCAAACCCATGTCCTCTTCATTGGCAGGCAGATTCTTAACACTGGACCACCAGAGAAATCCTAAGGTTAACTTTCAAACACTTACTTGCATGTTTTGTTTTGTTTTTTTAATTAACAATGTTGTCTCTCCTTTTTCTAAATGGAAAATAACATAATATAAAAATTCCTGCTCAAAATGCTGTTTGTACTTGGTAGTATCAGAGGTTTAGATTTATGTGTATACTGTCACTCTGATTTTGCTTCAGACAGGAGGTGGTGGTTGGAGTTTGCTTAATCAGTGCAGATAGCATGACTCGTAAAGACAAACCACCATTTTATTTCTGGCCTCTTTGTATTCCTTTATTTTAAACAACTTGAACTTTATTTTATAATTGGCAAATTAGACCCTGAAAATACAACAAAAGGTCTGTAATCTGTGGTTGCTTTTTGTTGTTATTGTTCAGTGCTTTTTGTGCTTTTGTTGTTACTTAAGTGCTTTTTGTTGTTACTGTTCAGCTGCTAAGTCATGCCTGACTCTTACAACTGCAGCATGCTAGGCTTCCCTGTCCTTCACTATCTCTCTTGAGTTTGAGTCAGTGATGCCATCCAACCATCTCATCCTCTGTCACCCACTTCTCCTCTTGCCCTCAGTCTTTCCCAGCATCAGGGTCTCTTTCAGTGGCCAAAGTATTGGAGCTTCAGCTTCAGTACCAGGCCGTCCAGTGAATATTCAAAGCTGGTTTCCTTTAGGATTGACTTTTACACTTCTCTAATACAAGCTGAATTTCACATTAATTGTAAATGGAGGTGAAATTACTGTCTACCAGTTTTCCATGCTCTTTTTTTATTCCTTTGCCCTTAGCCTTCCCCTTTTTAGTCTTCTTTTACCTTCAAAACAATATAATTAGATTTAAATATAATTAGATGTCACCAACATCAATTCCAAAATGTCTGAAGCCTCAGATTCATACAACTAAGCAAGACAAGTATTAGTTCTGTCCCATGATAATCACTTGCCACATACAAAATCCTCTTGGTATTTATTCTTAAATTTGGTTAGAATTCTCTTTGCTTAGAAAATAGTAACTCAGTTATATGCTGTTAAGTATACCATGCAACATTAAGTAAAACACATTTATTTATTAAAGTTTCTATATGATGAGCATTGTAAAAGATGCTATAGATATAAGGACAAAGTCTATAAGGGGAATTAAAGGCCCCACCCAGAACAACAAAACCTAGAATTTGGTGTGGCAGGGAATGCAGTGTAATATATAGTTGTTATTGTAGTCATCAAATCATTAGAAGACAAAGTCCCCACTGGTGGTTAATGGAATTATGACGGTGAGGGGGGCTAGCCAGCCATGGGTGGGAATTAAGAAATTTGATTATTGAGAAATTGGTTTCTTAAGGTCTGTTGTTCTGCCAACTGTTCCATTTTTTCTGTTGAGATAAAATTCACTTAACATAAAAGTAACTATTTTAAAGTGAATGATTTCAGGGGCATTTAATGTATTCACAGGGTTGTGCAAGTACACCTCTATCTAGTTCCAAACTGTTTTCATTAGTCCAAGGGAACACCTTGTGGTCATGAGGCAGTTACTCCCCGCCAGTTTCAGGCAGCCACCAGAGTAGCTGTCTCTCTGTATTTACCAGTTCTGGATATTTCACATCTATGGAGAAGGCAGTGGCAACCCACTCCAGTACTCTTGCCTGGAAAATCCCATGGACGGAGGAGCCTAGTAGGCTGCAGTCCATGGGGTCGCTAAGAGTTGGACACAACTGAGCAACTTCACTTTTCACTTTCATGCACTGGAGAAGGAAATGGCACCCACTCCAGTGTTCTTGCCTGGAGAGTCACAGGGACGGGGGAGCCTGGTGGGCTGCCGTCTATGGGGTCACGCAGAGTCAGACACGACTGAAGCGACTTAGCAGCATCAGCAGCATGAAATCATATAATATTCGACCTATTGCCATCTGGCTTCTTTTACTTAGTGTAATATTTTTCGAATTCATCCATGTTGTCACACATACAGCGCTTCACTTCTTTTACAGCTGAATAATATTCCACTGTATGGATAGACTAGAATTTGCTCGCCCGTTCATGTGTTGATGACATCAAGACTGTACCCACCTTTTGGCTGTTGTGACTAGTGCTGCTATGAACATGAAATGTGTATGTGTGTGTTTGAGAACCCGTTTTCAGTTCACCTAGAAGTGGAATTGCTGGGCTTCAACTGTTCTTAACTTAAAAATTTTATGTGATGATCTTGAGAAAGAACTGCCAAATGTTCTAATTTTGTATCTTGTGGTCTTTTTCTCTGATAAAAAATGATATAGTTCAGAACCATTGAGTGACTTGCTTGTTTTTGGACTGACTTTTCTCCCCTAAGCTGTTACATTATGAGTTGGAGCATTTTAGGGAAAAACAACCATGTTTTTCTTTTCCAACTTGTTCTTCACAGTCTGCAATGAGTATTTCAGACCTTCTTCACTGGCCTCAAACTGACTTTTCCTTCATATGCATCTCATTTTGAACAGATGATCTTTCCTCCTCCTCCTCTAAGAAATTAAAAGTCATCATTTGAAACTTTGCTGGACATGCCAGCCCAAATCTGTACGCCCACCTGCAGCCACAGGCAATTCTCTGTGCCCTCCTGTCATGACGGGGGAGGTGACTGACCATTCTTGTTTCCTCTGAATCCCACCCCCCTTCAGGAACCCTGCTGCCTCTTACTCTCTCTTTTATTCTCATTCATATTCATTCATTTCTGTTCTCTCCCTCCCCAACCCCACCCCCTTTCCCTCTTGCTCTTTATCACTTATAAACCTGTTCAGGTATGTTCCAACCTTAAGTTCCACACCCCTCAAGCCTTCACTTCTCTCCTACCTTGCTGCGCAAATCTTGAAAGCATTTCTTCCATTACTGTCATTCTCACAGTCACCCCTCCTTCCTCCCTTACCTCTTCGAGTCCCATTTCCATTCATCACTCCACAGACCAGCTCCTCCATGTATAGCAACAGCAGCATTGGGCCCAGTTGGTCGTTGAGTCCCTTCTGGAAACACTTTTACACACACTCTCCAGGCTCCTCCTCTTCCTTGGGCATCTTCTGCTTGTTTCCTTTTTTGGGCTTTCACCCCCATCTGACCTATAAAAGTGGGCTTTAATAAGTTGCATTTCCTAGGAGCTTGCTTCTTGCTTCCTCTTTCTATATTCTCTACCTTGGCAAACTCCCATGGCTTCAAATAGTACATAAGTGACAACTTCCAAGTTTTAGTCTCCTGCCAAGACCTACCTTCGAAATCTGGAACCGTGGAACCAATTGTCACTTTGCCATCTCCACTTCTAATTCAGGCATAACCAAGACTGAGCTCCCTAAGTGGCCGTCATGTGTTCTTTATCTCAGTGAATGATCTATCCAGGTTCTTAAGCCAGAATCCCAGGCACCATCTTTATCTTTTCTCCTTCAAACACAACATCCAGTCTTTTACCACATAGTGTTGGTTTTGTTCTAAATATGTATCAAACCTCTCCATTACATCTCTCAGCTGTGTTGGAGTTGAAGAAAAAAGACTGAGAAGCCTTATGCTTATTAGGTTTCTATCCTGGAATATGAGAAAAATTCTACCAAATTTATAAATCAATATATGGTTTACAAGAGAGAACTTAGCCAGTTCTTCTGACACCCTCTATAAATATCTCTGCATTCAGTCAAAAATCAGCCCCATCACCCTCACTGATTCTTTTGATTGCTCTTGTTCCCTTACTGTTCATTAGTTATATCAAATTTCATTATTACTTTGGCATGATATTGTTGGTAGTTGTGGCTAAGAGTAAGTGATCTTTGTTTCTGAATTTAAAAATTACTTTACGGCCTGATGATGTATATTGTGGGGAAGGGATGAACAGAAAGGTCCTCTTTTATCTTGTAAATGGAGAAATAGATTGGTACAACCATTCAGATTGCAAAATGACTCTATCAAAATTTCAGATGTGTGTAGTATTTGTATTTAAATGTTTATACACAAGCACAAACATATGCCACAAAATGAAGAAAATCATTGCAGCACTGTTAATAACAATAATAGCAGGAAATCTGGGAACTTAAGAGTATATGATTGATACATCCATATGTTGCTATAGCCAGTAAGAAGAATGACCTAGATTCCATGTTTGTTTGTTTTTTTTAAGTAAATAATCAAACTATGTGAATGGCATGATCCCATCCCATGTATTTCCTTTGCATAGTCTATATTTAACATTGCCAGAATATTCACAAAACATTCTCTAGAACCATAGAAATTTAACAGTGGTTACCTTTGTGGAGGAGGACTAGAGGTCTCTGGTAGGATGGACTGGCTTTCACTTTTTTTTTAATTGAATTATGGCTGATTTACAGTATTGTGTTAGTTTCAGGTATATCACAAAATGAGTCATACTTTTAGATTATTTTATATTAAAAGTTATTAAAAGACATTGAATGTAGTTGCCTGTGCTATACAGTAAATCTTTATTGCTTATGTGTTTCTTATAGTAGTTTGTATCTGTTAATCTTATATATATATACCACATCTTCTTAAATCAGCCATCTTGATTGTCACTTGGGTTGTTTCCATGTCTTGGCTGTTGTAAATAGTAAGCACTGGGGTCCATGGATCTTTTTGAAAGTGTTTTCATTTTTTCTGGATACATATGCAGGACTGGGATTGCTGGATTATATGGTAACTCTGTTTTTGGCTTTTTAAGGAACCTCCGGAATAGTGTTTTCCATAGCAACTGCACCAATTTACATTCTCACAAACAGTGTACAAGGGTTGCCTTCTCTCTTTACCTTCTCCAACATTTATTATTTGTAAACTTTTTGATGATGGCCATTCTGATCAGTGTGAGGTCATTGTGGTTTTGATTTTCATTTCTCTAATAATTAGCAGTATTGAACCTCTTTTTCATGTACCTCTTGGCCATCTGTATATCTTCTTTGAAGAAATGTCTATTTTGGTCTTCTGCCCATTTTCTGATTGGGGTGTTTGATTTTTTTTTTTTATATTGAGCTACAGTATGATCTGTTTGTATATTTTGGGTATTGTCAGTAGTGTCATTTGCAAATACTTTCTGCCACTGCAATAGATTGGGTTTTCATTTTGTTTATGATTTCCTTTGCTGTGAAAAAGCTTTTGCTTCTTTTGCCTACAGAGACTGATCTGAGAAGGTATCTTTTACTTTTTTAATGCCCTTTTTTATGTGCATGTTTCATTTTTATTTTAATAGGAATATTCTTATAAAACATGAGTTTTTAAATAGATAAATTATTGGTACATATATTGATACATTTCTGAATCCCAGGCTTAGAAGGAAAGCATTCAAGATGTGACTGCTTACTCTGTGACTACAAAATACCCATTCACAGTAAAGCACTAAAAATATGGGAATCTTTACAGAATTAACCTCATGGACTATAGCCCGCCAGCCTCCTCTGTCCATGGGATTTCCCAGGCAAAAATACTGGAGTGGGTTGCCATTTCCTCCTCCAGGGTCTTATTTAGAGGCCAGTTAACCCCTCCTGTATCTAAGTTCAAAAGATAATATGAAGATGTGGTTTTTCTAAATTGTTTTGTTATTCTAGGACCAGGCACCTAAATACATTTAACAATGCAAAATAAATTTTTGCCAAAGTCCAACTACTTCATTCTCTTAACTACTCAAACATCTTAAAAAATAATTAAAAAAAACTGGAACCAGGGTCTGTTTTTTACGTAATATTATCTTCAGAGTCAATACATAGTCAATACTAGAGTATTCTTTAGTTTCCCATCTTTGCTTTTGCCATTGATTTACCCAGCCTTTATTTGACTGGCTCAGGGTTTGCCTGTGTTTTTTTCTCCCCCTCATAATTCGGCAGTTTATTCTGTCCTGTGTCTTGTGATTAAATAACATACATCAAATCATCTCCCTGCCTTTCAGACAAACACTCATCTCCCCCCACACTCATTCATCCCACCCTCCTTCATACCCCATAACTGAAACTAGCTGTTTATAAAGAATTTCTAAGACCATGGCTGCCTGCTATACTGCTTCCCAGAAACTGTCATTTCTGCCTTGTTTTTGTAATATACAGTCCTCAGATGTCCCCTTGCAAGTCCCCTGGCCAAAAACTGTGCTTTGTTTTGGCTCATTCAACTCATGCTAAACTGCTGTATGTTGTTTAAAATGCTGCTAATATGAGTTTTTTTCTTTAGAGTGAAAAGGCACTTTAATTATGTCATATTATGGAAACATTTCAAACATTCTATTTATAGAAACAAAAGAGAATAGACATAATCATCTTGGCTCAGAAAGCAACTAAACATTTGAAGGGGGTATAAATATTATATGAAAGACATTATTCTAAGGGTTTTTTCTGTTTTTGTTTTTAAATATTGGAAACTAATCTTATTAAAGTCTTGTTCTAGAAGTGCTTTAATCCATTTAAGATTCAGGAGAAAGGAACTAAAAGATGATACTTTTTACTATCTGAGCTATTTCTGATGGTGAAGAATAACATTTCCTCTTTGCTTTCATTTTTCAGAATGGTGGTTGAAATAAAGTTTTTACTTTTCTTGTATATAAAAAAGAGCAAGTTCAAAACATTTATGTTGGGACTTCCATGGTGGTCCAGTGGTTGAGAATCCACCTTTCAATGCAGGGAATGCAGGTTCGATCCCTGGCCAGAGAACTAAGATCCCATGTGCTGTTAGGTAATAAAGCACCAGCCGCAACAAAGACCCAGCACAGCTAAAATAAACAAACAAAAACCACATGTGTTGACATGATATTGTTTTTTGTCTGTTGTAACAAGGAATAACACCAAGAATTTTCAAAATTATATGCGTTTTTCTCTTTGTTGAAATGTAGCAGGAAACCATGAATGTTAACCCTAAGAGGTAATAACTCACATCATCTTGGAAAAATTCAAAAATTAATTAGAAAAATTTTCTCTAAATGCAGCAGATATAAAGTAGTCTATATTCATGTTTTCACACATCTACTATGATTTCAAAAATGATGGTTTGCAAAAGTCTTCTTACTTTACGGTCATGGCTTATATGGACCACATAAGGATATTCCTCCTTTTAGGAATTAAGGAAATAACTGGAAATAAGGAATAAACTTTATACACACACAAAAAAAATCCACCATAGCATTAGTTATAGGAGTTGCAAAAATTGGAAACAACCTACGTGATCAATAATAAGGATATATTTAATAAAGTGTGCATGTCCACCCTCATTCCAAGATGCTACTTGCCTAAAAACATGTATCGTGTTTGACACATTTGTCTCACTAGTATGATGCTTTGTTTGTTTGTTTGTTTTAAACCAAACAAGGGGGCTGTTGATGTTTTCTTTACCCTTTCTGTTTTACTCCTTTCTTTGAAGACTCCCTCAGGAGGAAGGAAAAATACTACTGCTGGGGACTCTCCAACAGACATGGACCACCATGTTCCAGAAGTGTCAGCCTTTGAACTAGAGATTGTTCTGACCCTTTTCTCTTCTCAGTATTCTTTTCTTGGGATTCTGCCTCTTGAATATGACCACCTTGATTTCAGACAAGCATTAACTTCAGCATTCACAAAAGAATGTCAGAGTATGCAGACATTTGGGTGCTTTCAGATCCACAGGTCATCTCTCTGGTTATTTTTGTTCCTAGTGAGGTACAGTGGGAACATACTATTCTCAATAAACTGTAAGTTATCAGGGAAAAGATCTTCATGTTAGAGCATAATTGATTCAGAGAATCGCAAAACATTCTAATATGAGAACCATGTGCATATAATTTTTGACTCATTAATTTTTTCTTTGCTGTGTGTAATAGAATCTTATCTCAATTGCTTCAGTTCTAAATGAGATGTCAGTGAAGTTTTGTGATCCTACAGCCCCCAAAAGAAGTATAGATAAAAATTTTTTTCGGTATTGAGTAAAGAATGACATTTATATTTAGCAATGAATATGAAAATATATTTAAAAGCCATTTTACAGTCAGATCTCTTTTTGAAGTATATCTAAGAGTGGGCTCTGCTCTGCAGTTCAGCACAAGCAAAAAGCAAGGCTGTGACGTGAGGGCCACAGGTCCCACAGATCAGGCCTTGGGGTTAACTGCAAGTCGGAACCATTATGGGCTTTGCATTTGAGCCTGGTCCAAACAAGCTCATCACACACTTGCTTTAAAAAAAAAAAAAAAAAGTCTTCCTTCGCTACCATTTAAGAAATACACACAGGTAATTTTTTTTCTTTTTTTGCATATTTACACCCCTAAAGCGTGCCCTTAATAATCCTAACCTTGGTTTTCATCCATGGTCTGAAATAAAAATTAAACATGGAAACTTAAAATTGAATGTAGGGTAAACCAAGGAAAATGTTTTTGATAGTTACTTCATTTGTTACTCTTCTTTGAAATCAGTTCACTTTCCAGATAGAAACATAGAGATGCTATGAAAAGAATCTGCCTGAAAAATCTTGGGGAATATATATATATATTATTAAATTTGGCCAACAGGATTTACCCATTTTGTGATATGTACCTTGTTTTCTACACGTTTAGTGATTCATTTACTCTTTTAATTAAAATGATTAGGTATCAGTTGATTTATGGCTTTCTTAGAACTTCTAGAATGAGATACACTGTTATGTTTGTACACAGATTATTAAACTTTGAGGTCTTAATTCAGAAATTTTCCCTTGGGTCATTAGTAGTATCTCATAAGTCTAATTNCTTTAAAGCTATTTAAGATTTATTCCAGATGGAGTAAATTCCTCCAGATACATTAATCTTTCCTTAAAATACATTTTTGCTATTAACTTATTTTTTAAAAAACTTAAGAAATCTTACTAATAATTAGACAATGTGTAAGCCAACTATTTTTGTTTATTTGCTAAGTATGATGTGATTTTATTTATAAAAAACTAGCTTTAATCATTAACTTAAAATTATTAACTGACTAAGCAAAAAATATGCTGAAAGAACTTCAGAGTTCACCCAACAGGCAGAAATCACAAACGGGTTTGGTTGGTTGGTTGGTTGTTTTGACAGGTTGAATGGTGCCAGGTAGTATCCCTATTCAATTATGAAATAGAAGATTAATTAAGCTTAATTATACCTCCTCTGGACCCTACAGTTGCATGTAAACTCCAATGGTGATTATTTCCTTTTTACAGTGCTCCAGCTGAGGCTGCAACAAAGGAGGACGAGAGAACAACTAGTGGACCAGGGCATCATGCCACGTAAGATTGAAGCATCCTTGTCATTTCTAATGTGATGTAACAATATGGGCATGTCTAAGAAG
Organism: Redunca redunca; assembly: GCA_006410935.1. Classification (NCBI taxonomy): domain Eukaryota; kingdom Metazoa; phylum Chordata; class Mammalia; order Artiodactyla; family Bovidae; genus Redunca; species Redunca redunca. Next base: position 80,027 of record SJYQ01000535.1, on the reverse strand, counting down.
AAGCTGCATCACACTCTGATACCATTTAATCCATATACAATTATTCAATGAATTTACAAGGAAAAACCAGGCATCAGCATTGCTGATGGAATCATTTAAAGTACATTCTAGAAACCAGATGCAACTTAAAAGATGGACTTGGATTTTATATTATCAAAAAGCACCTTTAAATTTCTGTAATTAGGCTAATACCAGTTCTTCAATTCAAATTCCAGCCAGAGTTTTAAAATAACTGAAATAATTACTCTAGATCTAAGTAAATCCAAAGATAGTTGCAAAAGTAGCATAATAAATTAATTCAAAACCTTATTATTTAATTCAAATTAATTATCTTTGCTAGATGATGGTCTGTATAATTATGCATCTCAATTACAGGATGAATGAACATTCTATTTATAATTAATAAAATCTTCCTTGCACCAGTAAAGATATTTTCCCAAGTAGCTTTAAGCTTCATCCCTTCATTTTTGAGTTGATTAATATTAGAATATTTGTCCAAGGTGATTCTTTCCCTTTAATCACAGCACCACCCATCAACAGAAAATTGGATTAAAGATTTACTGAGCAGGGCCTTGCCCATCAGAACAAGACCCAGTTTCCCCCTGAGTCAGTCTCTCCCCTCAGGAAGCTTCCATAAGCCTCTTATCCTTATCCATCAGAGGGCAGACAGAATGAAAACCACAATCACAGAAAACTAATCAAACTGATCATATGGACCATAGCCTTGTCTAACTCCATGAAACTATGAGCCATGATTTATAGGACGACCCAAGACGGGTGAGTCATGGTGGAGAGATCTGATGGAATGTGGTCCACTGGAAAAGAGAATGGCAAACCACTTCAGTATTCTTGCCTTGAGAACTCCATGAACAGTATGAAAAGGCAAAAAGATAGGATACTGAAAGAGGAACTCCCCAGGTCGGTAGGTGCCCAATATGTTACTGGAGAACAGTGGAGAAATAATTCCAGAAAGAATGAAGAGACAGAGCCAAAGCAAAAACTTCACCCAGTTGTGGATGTGACTGGTGATGGAAGTAAAGTCTGATGCTGTAAAGAGTAATATTGTATAGGAACCTGGAATGTTAGGTCCATGAATCAAAGTAAATTGGAAGTGATCAAACAGGAGATGGCAAGACTGAACATTGACATTTTAGGAATCAGTGAACTAAAATGGACTAGAATGGGTGAATTTAACTCAGATGACCATTATATCTACTACTGTGGCCAAGAATCCCTTAGAAGAAATGGAGTGGCCCTTATAGTCAACAGGAGTCCAAAATGCAGTACTTGGATGCAATCTCAAAAATGACACAATGATCTCTGTTCATTTCCAAGGCAAACCATTCAGTATCACAGCAATCCAAGTCTATGCCCCAATCAGTAATGCTGAAAAAGCTGAAGTTGAACAGTTCTATGAAGACCTACAAAACCTTCTAGAACTAACACCCAGAAAAGATGTCCTTTTCATTATAGGGGATTGGAATGCAAAAGTAGGAAGTCAGGAGATACCTGGGGTAACAGGCAAATTCGGCCTTGGAGTACAAAATGAAGCAGGGCAGAGACTAACAGAGTTTTGCCAAGAGAACACACTCGTCAAAGCAAACACCCCTCTTCCAACAACACAAGAGAAGACTCTACACATGGACATCACCAGATAGTCAATACCGAAATCAGATTGACTGTATTCTTTGCAGCCAAAGATGGAGAAGCTCTATACAGTCAGCAAAAGCAAGACTGGAAACTGACTACGGCAGAGATCATGAACTTCTTATTGCCAAATTCAGGCTTAACTTGAAGAAAGTAGGGAAACCACTAGACCATTCAGGTATGACCTAAATCAAATCTCTTATGATTATACAGTGGAAGTGACAAACAGTTTCAAGGGATTAGATCTAACAGAGTGCCTGAAGAACTGTGGACAGAGTTCATGATATTGTACAGGAGCCAGTGATCAAGACCATCCCCAAGAAAAAGAAATGCAAAAAGGCAAAATGGTTGTCTGAGGAGGCCTTACAAATAGCTGAGAAAAGAAGAGAAGCAAAAGGCAAAGGAGAAAAGGAAAGTTATACCCATTTGAATGCAGAGTTCCAAAGAATAGCAAGGAGAGATAAGAAAGCCTTCCTTAGTGATAAATGCAAAGAAATAGAGGAAAATAACAGAATGGGAAAGACTAGAGGTCTCTTGAAGAAAATTAGAGATACCAAGGGAACATTTCATGCAAAGATGGGAACAGCAAAGGTCAGAAATGATATGGACCTAACAGAAGCGGAAGATATTAAGAAAAGGGGGCAAGAAGATAACCATGATCACAACACTGTTGTGATCACTCACCTAGAGCCAGACATTCTGGAATGCAAAATCAAGTTGGCCTTAAGAAGCATCACTACAAACAAAGCTGGTGGAGGTGATAGAATTCCAGTTGAGCTATTTCAAATCCTAAAAGATGATGCTGTGAAAGTGCTGCACTCAATATGCCAGCAAATTTGGAAAACTCAGCAGTGGCCACAGGACTGGAAAAGGTCAGTTTTCATTCCAGTCTCAAAGAAAGGCAATGCCAAAGAATGTTCAAACTACTGCACAATTACACTCATCTCACATGCTAGCAAAGTAATACTCAAAATTCTCCAAGCCAGGCTTCAACAGTATGTGAACTATGAGCTTCCAGATGTTCAGACTGGATTTAGAAAAGCCAGAGGAACCAGAGATCAAATTGTCAACATCAGCTGGATCATCAAAAAAGGAAGAAAGTTCCAGAAAAACATCTACTTCTGCTTTATTGATTACACCAAAGCCTTTGACTGTGCAGATCACAACAAACTGTGGAAAATTCTGAAAGAGATGGGAATACCAGACCGTCTTACTTGCCTCCTGAGAAATCTGTATGCAGGTCAAGAAACAACAGTTAGAACTGGATGTGGAACAACAGACTGGTTCCAAATCAGGAAAGGAGTACGTCAAGGCTGTATATTGTCACCCTGCTTATTTAACTTATATGCAGAATACATCATGCAAAATGCTGGGCAGGAGGAAGCACAAGCTGGAATCAAAGATTGCTGGGAGAAATATCAGTAACCTCAGATATGCAGATGACACCATCCTTATGGTAGAAAGTGAAGAGGAACTAAAAAGCCTCTTGATGAAAGTGAAAGAGGAGAGTGACAAAGTTGGTTTAAAACTCAACATTCAGAAAACGAAGATCATGGCATCTGGTCCCATCACTTCACGGCAAATAGATGGGGAAACAATGGAAACAGTGACAGACTTTATTTTCTTGGGCTCCAAAAATACTGCAGATGGTGACTGTAGCCATGCAATTAAAAGTCACTTGCTCCTTGGAAGAAAAGCTGTGACAGCATATACAAAAGCAGAGACATTACTTTGCCAACAAAGGTCTGTCTGGTCAAAGCTATGGTTTATCCAGTGGTCATGTATGGATGTGAGAGTTGGACTATAAAGAAAGCTGAGCACTGGAGAATTGATGGTTTTGAACTGTGGTGTTGAAGAAGACTCTTGAAAATCCCTTGGACTGCAAGGATATCCAACCTGTCCATCCTAAAAGAAATCAGTCCTGAATATTCATTGGAAGGACTGATTCTGAAGCTGAAACTCCAATCCTTTGGCCACCTGATGAGAGAAGAGTTGACTCATTGGAGAAGACCCTGATGCTGCGAAGGATTGAAGGCGGGAGGAGAAGGGGATGACAGAGGATGAGATGGCTGGATGGCATCACCCTCTCTATGGACATGAGTTTGAGTAAGCTCTGGGAGTTGGTGATGTACAGGGAACCCTAGCATGCTGCAGTCCATGGGGTTGCAGAGTCGGACACGACTGAGCGACTGAAATTAACTGACATAATCACCGAATTTGTAGTTGATTTTATATTTTAGAGAAGAGTGGTTGTTTTGTATAGGCTGTTAGGATTATTTGGGGGGCTTAGTCTAAAAATTGGTTTTCTCAAGAAGTAATTCATTTGGCTTAAAAAACTAGAAAGAAATTACAGAATGCACTTATGCTCTCCAGTCTTCACAGTCATTGCTGTTGGCTTTTTCTGGTTTGTGATAAGGGTTACACAGATTTTTCTGTGTGATAAGATGTCTTTCCCAGTGAAAACTTTTTATTCTAAAGTGAAAATGAAAGTCGTTCAGTCATGTCTGACTCTTTGTGACCCCATGGACTATACAGGCCACAGAATTCTCCAGGCCAGAATACTGAAGTGGGTAGCCATTCCCTTCTCCAGGGGTCTTCCCAACCCAGGGATTGAGCCCAGGTCTCCCGCATTGCCAGCATATTCTTCACCATCTCAGCCACCAGAGAATCCCAAGAATACTGGAGTGGGTAGCCTGTCCCTTCTCCAGTGGATCTTCCTGACCCAAGAATCTAACCGGGGTCTCCTTTTTTTCTGAACTACTATTAATTATCTGCATATTTCAAATATCGTGTTTTGGTAAAACCAGGTATCAAAAACTGGTTTGATAGGGACTTCCCTGGTGGTCCAGTGGTTAAGAATCTGCCTGCCAGTGCATGGGACATGAGTTTGATCCTTGGTCCAGGAACATCTCACAAGCTTTGTGGCAACTGAGTTTGTGCTCTAGAGCCCTTGAGCCGCAACAAGAGAAGCCATGGCAATGAGAAACCTGAGCACTGCAACGAAGAGTAGCCCCCACTCACTGCAACTAGAGAAAGCCCATATGCAGCAGTGAAGACTCAGCACAGCCAAAGTAATGTTTGTTTGTTTTTTTTAATGGCAGAGGATTCATGTTGATGTATTGGCAAAAACCATCACAATGTTGTAAAGTAATTATCCTCCAATTAAAATAAATGAATTAGAAAAGCCAAAAAAAAAAAAAAGCCAGAGGTTATAAAAGAATATTTTGAAGAAACTGGTTTGATAATCTGCCAGATTTTCTCACCACTACATACCTGATATGAGCCAGTCAAACAGGATCAAAGTATGGTGCTTTAAACATCACTGCCAAGCCAGCTACAGTCTGCTTTTAGGAGCTGGTCCCTAGCCAAATCTGTTTGGGCTGGACTTCTGTGATCCTTTGCTGTGCATTAAGTACCAGAGTTAAATGTTACCAAGAACTGATTGCTCAATTCTAAGAGTTGACAGCCCAAGTAAGCCTAGTCCTATATCCCATCCCCGTCCCCTGACTACCCACAGTGATGACTGCAGGGTGTGATCAGTGATGGATATAAACACTAATGATTTTTCAAAGATTATGATTATTGATAGAAATACTGTAGTAGGTAATACTTTTAATAAGTACTGCCTCTGTCTCTGGGACTCTGGAACATTTAATGTACTAGCAGTTAACAGATTAAGGAATCACTGTGTCTTTAGAGTGAGTTACATTGTGGTATGGTAGGAAGAGCATGAACCTGCCAAATTCAGATTTCTAGGTTTAAATTCCACTTAGATGACCCTCTAGCTGTATAACTTCAAAAATTCACTGAACCTCTTTGAGCCTTTCATCTGTACTGGGGCTAATACGAACCTGACGAGGCTGTTGTGATGATCAGCAGCAATATAACTGTAAGATGGGCTACAGAGCATGGGACTAAGTGCATTGTAGGTTCTCGCTAAGTGGTAACTCCAATCTCTTAGACATGGACTGCAGAGTGTTCTTGTGTTCAAGGCTAGAGCACTCCAACGTTAAATGCTCTGAGGACCTGTGGACTTTTTCCAGTAGCTTGTATGACCACAAGAGCAAAGACCTGTAAAGGAACCATCAAACAGTTCCCTTGGTAATGGTAATTTGCCCCAGCTACAGGCTGGAACTGGTCTGACCTGATATATGTGTTGTCATTATGTTTATAACTTTGTTTTAAATATTCACTTGTTTTATTTGTGAAACATATAATTTTAATTCTGAAACATTTAAGGTTTCAGTTTTGCACCTGTCCTAAAGGAACTAGGAAATAAATGGAACTGTAGAGGCACACTAATAAGATTAAGAGGAAATATCACCATGATAATACTGTAACATTTAACTGAAGTATTAACTCCTCTATTTATACTACGGAAATGATTTCTTTTCCTCTCACAGCTCTGAAGAGCCCCGCGGCATTCCATGAGCAGATAAAAAGCTTGGAACGAGCCAGAGTAAGAAATTTTCATTTAAAATGTTCTGCCCCTCTCTTCTGTGTTAAAATACCTGTGGACAAGTAATAATCGTACTCCTACATATGTCAATAGAGAAAATAGAGTGTATTTTCAAGATACATGGTATATGGAGCAGTGTATCCTAGGGTCATTTTATCTTGAAGGTTTGTAGAAAATACAGGACATTCAAATTTTGTTCATTAAAGCTAGTAACCTAGCTTTGTATGTAAAGGAAAAATCACACTTCTTTCTTGCTTTGGGCATAACAAGTTTTTAGAATAATGATGGAACATCTCTGCCAGTTGTTAGCCCTGCAGATGGATAACCCCAGGGAGGGATTTACCCCAGATCCTTCCTTGGGTTGTTTCCCTCCCAGGTCTGTGTTAGTGGGACATTTGACTAAGACTGGGGGAATTTGACTGAAGGAGCAATGTTGCTGTATTCAGCTCTGTTTTATTCTTTGAGATGACTCCATCATAGTTGCATTAAAGTGATGTTTATTATTTTTCTTTAAAGGGCCACTATTTGTTCTTTTCATTTTATAGGAAACTTCTATCATGCAGTATAAAAACAAACATGTTGTACAAATTCCTTGAGTTTTCCCAGGATGCAATAATGATCTCTTAGAGTCATATAAACTAAAAAACTCATTTTAAAGCCATATTGTTTAGAATTGAGTTCAGTTCTGAATAAGAAAATATGATTAAAGACATGAATTCATCAAAGACAGTACATTGGAATTTTTAGGAAATGTGTTATCTAGGTGAATTTTTACTTGACCTGAAGTGTAGTTTTTGTTTTTGTTTTTTTTAGATACTTACATGTTCAAATCCTCTGTTCGAAAGTCATCTTTAAAATTATGAGCCTCTGCTTTTCCAAGTTTTAAAATAAAAGTCTATAAAGTGCTTACTTTATATCAACATAGACTTCAAATCCCTGTACAATTTTGAAGGCTGCAGTTTAAGTCCTGTATTGGATAATAGTTTTTCACAGAACTAATTTCTACTCTTTTCTTTCTCTCAAAATCATTACCAAAAGCATATACAATTTATTTAAATGGAGTTACCTTGAGGAAAAAAAAAATATAAAACCACAATAAATCATAAACAATTTATGGTATGACTTTCTCTTTCTCTTATCTAAAAGACTGAAAACTTTTTGAAGCACAAGATTCGGAGTCGACCAGATCGTTCTGAACTTGTCAGGATGCACATTTTAGAAGGTAAAAGTTCTGTTTCTGCTTATCTTGCTACATTTCCTCAAGAAAACAAGTGAGACTTCCACCATTTCTGTTTATTCCGATTTTAATAACTTTTTACCCCACAGGCTGACATCCTGTCAATTGGGTAGCAGCATGAAGACCCCAAGCTGAAAGTGTTATGTTAGATACACAGGGAAGGTCCACTTCTCCAAATAACCAGTTGATAGACTGAGTCTTCCCTGCCCACTGAGGGTGCTTATAGGTGTCTCTGCCATACTATTCTGGAAAAACATTTTCCGTCCAGATTTCTTCACCAGTGGGCGATGTGTGCCCACTCATCATAAAGGGTATGATAGACACAAGTCTAACCCTAGATTTTAAACTACCTGGACCCTGTTGTGTCTACCTGGGGCAAGCCCATACCTAACATTTTTCTTTGTTGCTGCTTACCCACAACAATCCAGCTTGATCTGACCATTATCACAGACAAACGCCCCTCAGCCCACCACATTTTCTGCATGCCTGAGCCTCATCTTTTACAAAGCTGGTAAGGACAGTTCCATTCCATCTTTGGTGAAGCATGTGGCTCAGGTCGTGGCTTTTTCTCTCTAAAGATAAAGCACTCTTGGAAGGTGATACTTCTGCCATAAAGTCCCAACATACATTTTCTTCCATTGTTTTGCTTCACTGACTTAATTTGTTAAGCAAGACGAGGAACCTGACCTTGTGATAGCCTTGAGAGTGTGAAACCTTGAGAAGATACAGCAACTTCTCAAACATTTAGAGACAGTTATCAGGCAGGAGGAAGACTAGATTTCTTTTCTCTGGCCTAATGATAGAGTTAGAATTAGGTTGATATTACAGAGTATTCGATTTTAGCTCAGTTTAAAGGTCAGTCAGGTGTCTCCAAATAAAATCTTCAGGAAGTGACATGGTTGTCCTTACTAGAGGTGTTGGTTTGCTGGCCGGCAAGCTAAGCACCAGTCAGATTTCCCCCTTCATGGAGCTTATTACATTCTAGGGGCAGAGAGATTATATGCAGGCAAAACAAGTCAATTACTTGATTGTGAAAAGTGCCCTACAGGAAATAAAGACAGACTGACACCATGTACAGAATGTTGTAAAGCAGTTCCAAGTATCAGGCTGGTCCCTAAAACCCCAAGTAGAGTCTCTTCTAATCCAGATAATCTATGACTAGGTAACTATCTTCGTGTCTGGGATGGGAGGCAAGAAGTCTATGCCTTTCTCTACTTCAACTGGACTAAAAAAAGCTTTTCCAGAACTCCAGTGGTAGGGTAGGAGCAGCCACCAGCTGTCAGGGATAAGTGAATCTTCAGAGAAGCAAGTTTGCTGGTAAGTAACTTAGTAAATGACTCCTTCTGTGCCTGAAAATACCTTGACCTGTGAGAGACATTTTTGTAGAAATGACACTGCCTGTTTCAACTTGTCATCTGACCATAACAGGCTATATTAACATAATTAAAACTAAGGCAAATGCATTTAACTATCAATAAAATCATATTTGCTTTTTCTAAAAACAGACTCTTCAGCATTTAAAAGCCTAATTATATATAGGAATAAGCCATAAGTGATGTCTTTAGGACATCTATTCTAAAGTTGAGATTTTTGAAGAAAGAGAGAATGTCTCATCTATAATTTTAAAAATACCTTAAAACCAGCAGCAACTTATTTTGCCATCATCCTAGTTTTGATTGAATTGGATGTTTGGCAGGCAGAAGTCTAAATTATTTCCTGAAGTTTTACCTCCATCTCATGGAGATGAAGATGCAGTTAGACCAGAATAGAAATATACTGAAATGCCAGCCTCTACTTACTCACTTTTGGAATATCTTCTTCCCAAACATTCCTGATATCACTTGGATAGTGTCAGTGGAAGGGAGGCAAAGGCAGGAGACTGTCCTGCCTACATCTTAACAAAAGCATCTTCAGAATGATTTGCATGATCTACTTCCCCCACTTATTCCTGTGCAGTTAGAGGGGCTTTATCTACTAAAATTGGGGCCAGAGTTGTTTTATACAGGAAAATTATAAAAATGAGATGAGGACAGGTGTTATTTTAAGTTACAGAAACATGCATTTATTTACCAGTATGCCGACTTACGACTAAGAACTTCTCATGGGGGGAATCATCTGCAATTTCCATTCATGGTGGATCAAAATGTAAAGATACTTGAAAAGCAGTCTGAGTTTAAAAATCTTAAATTTTATCATTTTTCCCCAAATCTTTTTGTTAGTTGTCCTGATGATGTGACAGTGATTTTTTTTCAATGACTTGCTTTTATCATGTCATACCAAAGCATTTAACTCAGGTTTCCAAGAAATAATCATTTTATTTTTGAAGTTTATGATTTCCCCATAACAGTTAAGTTATGAGTGACGATGGCAGTCACAATAGTGATGCACTGTTTTGTGGACAGCCGAGATTAATTTTTGGTAAGCACATAAGGGGAAAAGAGAAGTGCTCAGCTGTGCTAAGGGTAGTTTATTGATGGTGGGGTCTCAGTGTGCTTTGGGCCTCAGCTAGGACATCTGACCTACAGAATGAAAAACATCAGACAATCCTGAGGTTACTTACAGGGGGTTTCATTAAAAGATCTTCCACTGAATAAGGAGCAAGCAACTCTCAACGCAATATTGAGTTAACACCAATAGTCAGTCAGACTAAATATTATTTAGAACAATTTAATGTTAATGAGCATTACCAGAAACACAGGAATTATGCAAAGTTATGCTGTTTATGAGTTATGATATTTAGTTTCACATCTGTTATACAACTTTATGTATTTGTGGGTACGTGAGTTGATGCTTCTATATGACAGTTAATTACTATGTAATTGAATGTCTCAAGGTTATTTATTCAGAAATAAATCCAAATTTTAATTATTATGAAGGACTCTGAGATGCACAGGAATATGATTTGTAGCTCTTCCCACCAACTCCTGCCGAAAAGCTTATATTCTGAGATACAGTGTCACCCCTTTGAAGAAATGACTTTCCAGTGAAGCCAAATCTAAAACTGCAAACTTCTTGAGCATGGATTGCATCTCTCTCCTCTGTTCATCCTCTGTATCCCCAATACCTAATAGATGTGAATTTGACCCTCCTATCATAAATAAGCAATAGCAGCACCTCAGTTTTGGCTTGAGTTCATATTAATTTGAGTCCAAGGACATCCACATTGTGTAGACAGTATAAAGCTTTCCAGGACTAGAAATGTAAATTGCAGATGGGAGCGTTCTCAAGCAGTCGTTGACTCTCCATAAATAAGCTTACATCAGTTTAAATTAGTTGGCCTGAAATAACATTATGGAATAGAGACAGTAATACAAGTAATGATTAAACCTGTGTTTCCTCTTTTAGAAACATTTGCGGAGCCATCCCTGCAGGCTACTCAGATGAAGTTGAAAAGAGCCCGACTAGCTGATGATCTGAATGAAAAGATTGCCCAGAGACCTGGTCCTATGGAGCTGGTAGAGAAAAACATCCTTCCTGTAGACTCCAGTGTTAAGGAAGCAATTATAGGCAAGACTCTAAAATTTTACTGTTTTCTGGGAGACAATGAAACTTGGAAGTTTTAGATAAGAAAAATCTAATTTTAAAGCAGCACCAATCATGATTACTGTTTTCTGGGTGATTTAGAAATTAACATTTGTACTTATCTCTATAGTATTATTATTGTTATTATTAATACTACGTATTATAGGATTAGAACCAGTTAACAAAGATATTCCTCTAACAAAAGGTTTAAGTTGCCATGACTTAAGGGAACTTTGTATTTTGCATTAGTATGAGTTTAAATGTTAGGCAGTCTGTATTCAGTCATTCTATGATTCCATTCAATTCCAAAGAAATGAGCCCCAAAAGGTAAGGTGTCAGTACAGCAGCGCTGCTCCATGAGGTGGGACTTATCAACACATACCCCAGTCAGAGCCCTATTTGGCCTCATAATGTTTTTCAACGGTTGGATCCAAGTAAGCTCCGCACATTGTCTTTAGCTGATATATCTCTTAGGTCAGTATCCTGCACAGATCTTCTTCCTCCTTTCTTTCCTTTTTAGTTGCTGATGAATGAACTTATTTTGTCCTTTAGCACTTCCACACTCTAGATTTTTCTGAATGCATTTGCATCCCTAGGTCCATTTAAAAAATTTCTTGTTTCCTGTATTCCTATCATTAGTAGTCCGATCCAAAGGCTTGATCTGATTCAGGTTTGGTATTTTCCCCCAGGTATTCATCAGCGGTAGTTGTGTATTCTCTCATTGAGAAGTACGTTATGTCCAACTTTGTTTTTAAACAGCTTTCTTTAGTCCTTATAATGAATAATATTTCTCCTTTTTCATTTTAACCTTAGTATTCCAAGGCCAAGATCAATTAAGAATCACTTCTTTCTTTAGGCGTTGGGAAAGAGGACTATCCCCAAACTCAGGGCGATTTCTCATTTGACGAAGACAGCAGTGATGCTTTGTCTCCGGACCAGCCAGCCAGCCAGGAGTCGCAGGGGTCAGCCGCGTCCCCAAGTGAGCCAAAAGTTAGTGAATCGCCATCTCCTGTGACTACAAACACTCCAGCCCAGGTATTGCTTTTCTTGTTTTTAACCCCTACACCAAAAAAGTGCCTTGTTTTTTTATGTATCTAAGTAATGCATTTTCACCAGAAAAAAAAGTCTGAAAGTGCAGAAAAGCATAGATTTTTCACATGTAATCCAGCTATTCACATTTTCAGTAGATTCTTACATTTTCTTTGTGTTCTATGTGCACATTTTTACTTTACAGTTTTGTAACTCAATTTTTTCATGTAACTTTTTTTGAGTTACAACTCACACATCATAAAATTCACCCTTTTTTCTTTTTAACCATCTTAATCGTCTTTAAGTGTACAGGCCTGTAGTCTGTATTCACATTGTTGTGCAGCAGATCTCCAGAAGTTTTTTGTCTTACAAAACTGAAGCTAAATCCATTAAACATCAACTCCCCATCCCCCCAGACCTGGTAAGTACTTTACTTCAATCTCAATGAATTTAACTACTTTGAATATTTCATATGGCTTATATTATTTAACAGTGTCCTCGGGGTTCATTTATGTTATAGAATGTGACAAGATCTCTCTCAGTTTGTTAGGCTGCATAATATTCCATTTTATGGATATACCACATTTTGTTTATCCATTCATTAGTGAACATGGGGTTGCTTCCATCTCTTAGCTATTGTGAATAGTGATGAGTACATGAGTGTGAAAATCTCTCTTTGAGAATTTGCTTTTAGTTCTTTTGGGCATATACCCAGAAGTGGGATTGTTGGATCATATAGTAGTTCTGTTTTTAATTTTCAAGGAACCACCATACTGGTTGTAGCATTTCACACTCACACCACCAGTGGAGGAGGAAATGACAACCCACTCCAGTATTCTTGCCTGGAGAATCCCATGTGTCACAGAGGAACCTGGTGGGCTACAGTCCATAGTGTTGCACAGAGTCGGACACGACTGAGAGACTAAACCACCACCAGTGCACACGTGTTCCTATTTCTCCACATCCTCACCAACACTTGTTAATTTCTGTTCTTTTGATAGTAGCTATTTCAGTGGAGTGAAGTGATCTCACTGTGTTTGTTTTTATTGAAGTATAGTTAATTTACAATTTTGTGTTAGTTTCAAGTGGACAGCAAAATGATTGTTCTAATATATACGTATATATATATATTTTTTCAGATTCTTTTCCATTATAGTGTTATAAGATGTTGCGTATATTCACTGTTTTCTTTTTTCAGTTGGGTATAGCTGGTCTACACTGCTGTGACTCAGCCGCACGTACGCATAGACCCCCCTCCACAGAGCACCAAGCAGCTCCCGGGCAGTGGGCTCTCATTAGTTGTCTGTTCATGCACAGTAGTGCACACATGTCAGTCCCAACCTCCACGTTCATCCCACCCCCACCACCCCCCTCAGCGTCTATACATTTGTCTCTGTTTCTACTTTGCAGGTCATCTCTACCATTTTTTCTTGATTCCATGCATATGTGTTAATATAAGATACTTGTTTTTCTGGCTTCACTCTTTATGACAGCCTCTAGATTCATCCATGTCTCTGCAAATGGCACAGTTTCGTTCCTTTTTATGGCTGACTAATAAATAAGGCTTCCCTGGTGGGTCAGATGGTAAAGCGTCTGCCTGCAATGCGGGAGACCCAGGTTCAATTTCTGGGTCGGGAAGACCCTCTGGAGAAGGAAATGGCAATCCACTCCAGCACTCTTGCCTGGAAAATCCCATGGACGGAGGAGCCTGATAGGCTACAGTCCATGAGGTCGCAAAGAGTTGGAGACGGCTGAGTGACTTTTTGTGGCTGACTAATAAATAGTCCATTGTATATATGTACCACATCTTTATCCATTTCTCTGCTGATGGACATTTAGGGGACTTCCATGTCCTGGCTATTGTAAATACTGCTACAGTGAACACTGGGGTGCATATATCTTTTTGAATTATGGTTTTCTCTGGGTATATGCCCAGGAGTGGTACTGCTGGGTCATATGATAGTTCTATTTTTAGTTTTTTAAGGAACCTCCATACTGTTCTCCATATTGGCTGCATCAGTAACAGTGTAGGAAGGTTCTCTTTCTCCACATCCTCTTCAGCATTTATCATTTGTAAATTTTTTTGACAGTGGCCATTCTGACTCGTGTGAGGCAATAGCCTCACTCTAGTTTTGATTTGCTTTTCTCTGATCATTAGTGATGTTGAGTCTCTTTTAATGTATTTGTTGGCCATCAGTATGTCATCTTTGGAGAAATGTCTATTTAGGTCTTCTGCCCATTGATTGTGATGTCTCACTGTGGTTTTGATTTGCATTTCTCTAACCATTAGTGATGTTGAGCATCTTTTCATATGCCTTTGCTCATTTGTATATCATCTTTGGAGAAATCCCTTTTCAAATCCTTTGTTCTCTTTAAAATCAGGTTGCTTTTTTGTTGAGTTGTAGGAGTTCTTTATATGTTCTCGATATTAACCCCTTATCAGATAAATGATTTGCAAATACTTTCTCCCATCTTTTCACTCTGTTGACAGTAACCTTTAATGAACAGATGTTATTAAGTTTGATCTAGTCCTCTTTGTGTATTTTTGGTTATGTGACTTGTGTTTTTGGTGTCAGACTAAGAAATCATTGCCAAAATTTGGTGTCATAAATTAGCTTGTTTTGGATTGATTGGATCCTGTTTTCTTCTAAGATTTTCATAGTTTGGGGGTCTTACATTTAGATCTTTAATCTATTTTCATTTTTGTATATAAGATAAAGATCCAACTTCATTCTTCTGCATCTGGATATCCAGTTTTCCCCAACACCATTTGTTGAAAAGATTGTTCCATCCCCACCGAATGGTCTTGGCACTGTCGTCAAAGATCGTTTGGTCATATATAAGAGAGTGTATTTACACGCTTTCTATTCTTTTGCATTGGCCTGTATCTCTGTCATTATGTCAGTATCACACTATTTTGATTACTAGAGCTTCGTAGTGAATTTTGAAATCAGGAAGTGTGAGATCTTTCAATCTTATTCTTCTTTTTCAAGATGGTTTTGGCTACTTGGGGTCCCTTGATATTCCGTGTTAATGTTAGGATGAATTTTTCTATTTCTGTTAAAAAAAAAAGGCACTGGGAATTATACACTTTAAACCTTTTAAAGTGTATAATTCAGTGCTTACTCATATATTCACAGATTTGTATAACTCTCATACTGTCTGATTCCAGAACACTTTCATCTTTCCCAAAAGAAGCCCGTACATACCAGCAGTCACTCCACTTGGCCCTAAGCAACCATCAGTATACTTTCTGTCTGGATTTACCTATTCCAGACTTTTTTTTTTTCTATAAATTCTGGAATCATACAATATATCATCTTTTGATTGGCTTTTGCTTAGGTGTAATGTTTTTAAGGTTTATCCATGTTGTAGCATGTATCAGTACATCATCCCTTGTTGTGGCTGAGTAATATTCCATTGTGTTGATATACCACATTTTATTTATTCATCAGTTAGTGGACATTTGCTATTATGAATAATGGTGCTGTGAACACTTGTAGACAAGTTTTTATGTGGACATGTGTTTTCACTTCTCTTGGGTATATACCTTGAAGTGGAATTGCTGTGGCATAGTACTCTTGCCTGGAAAATCCCATGGATGGAGGAGCCTGGTAGGCTGCAGTCCATGGGGTCATTAAGAGTTGGACATGACTGAGTGTCTTCACTTTCACTTTTCACTTTGATGCATTGGAGAAGGAAATGGCAACCCACTCCAATGTTCTTGCCTGGAGAATCCCAGGGACAGGGAAGCCTGGTGGGCTGCCGTCTCTGGGGTCGCATGGAGTTGGACACGACTGAAGCGACTTAGCAGCAGCATGGTAACCTTATGTGTACCTTGCTTGTATACCTTAGTATTTAACTGCACTGATACACTGTATCTCTATTAACCAATTCCTTATTGTTGGTTAGTGGTGTTCTAGTCACTAATTCATGCCTGACTGGTGGGATCTCATGGACTATAGCCCACCAGGCTCCTCCGTCCATGGGATTTTCCAGGCAAGAATACTAGAGTAGGTTGCATTCCTTTCTCCAGGGGATCATCCCAACCCAGGGATCAAACCCCAGTCTCCTGCACTGCAGGCACATTCTTTACCAACTGAGCTGGGAAGTCCTAGAGTTGTTTCCTATTTTTCACTATACCCTGGTTTTTTAATACATGCATAGTGGGCACTTGTCTGATTAGCTCTTTGAATAATTACTAGATACTAAATGAATTTGAAACCTTATGTTAGGCAAAAGGTAGGCACTTCAACTGCCTTCCAAGAAAGAGTTCCACGGTGACTATGTCTTTACCACAAATAGGTAATATCATTACTTCAAACTCTGCACACTGGAGATTGGAATATTTTATTTGGCCACTTGATTTTTGTTATAGTGAATTTATTCAACAAATACTTACCAAGCACCTTCAGATTATATATGAGTATTCAATCTAGTGCATGCAAAATAATCTAATATTTTTTAATAATTGCATTGGAAATTCACATTTCTTATTTCCTCAGTGAGTGTTTGTGTTTCTTTTGGTTTTATAAGAACTCTCATGATGCATATAATTTGTTTTTCCTCTTTATCATGTTTTTCCCTTACTGAAATTTTAATAGTATTTAGTTATTTTTAAAGTCAGGACTGTTGAACTACTTAATGTGATGTGTCAAATTCAGTAGAAGATGGTCTTACTAAAACCAAGCATCATAGAATTGTTGAATTGTACAGGAATTTAGCAATTATCTGCCCTCACCCTTTCACCAGGGGAGGCCTCGGTTCAAAGCAGTATGGAAGTTTGGGGATTAAAAATGTTTGGATATTTTCTTACAGCATTTCTTCTCATTCATGAATATCTATTTGTTAGGGACTGTGTGTTTCAACATTATCTTCTTTACTGCATTTATCACCATTATCTGAAATAGAGGTATGTATCTTTAACATCTAGCACAGGGCCTGGTACAGAAAGAGTGCTTAGTTGAATTCAGCACCATGAGCACTGACTAATGCCAGCTTGTAGAAGCAATATATCTCCCATACTGCTTCTGCATCCCATGTATGTCTCCCATACTGCATCCCGTGATGCTAGCTTGTCTCCCACTTGGAACCATCAGAGATAGTTGGAGGAGCTACACTTTATACTCTCCTGTCAGAGTTTACAGGGCAAGTGTGACTGGCCCTTCAGCTTCATTGGAACCTGACATGGAAGAAAGATGAGGGTCAGTGACCAGCCCCTACTGTTCTGATATACTGGCTGCACCCTGGTTTTGAGCTTTAAAAATAGGGCTAAAAAGAATGTCAAACATGCAAGTTAATACCATTAGAAAACAGTTCTACTTACCCATTTGGGTGGTTTGTTCTCTGTTTCTGTCTGAGTAGGTCAGGACATCAGACAGCTATTAGCATGGTCTTAGCTTTTAGTAACAGAGAATTGCTGTCACCTCAGCTATCTGCCTGGTAACAGCTTCCTGACGGTTCCACCTGTATGAAACTGTAAGTTTGTAAGTGAGAAACTTCAGTCAGAGGCAGTCCAACCAGTGGGCTGACATTCCAGAATTCCTTGAAGGAAAAACAGAAGGGAGAACTAATTGTGTTTCTTGAAGAATAAATACAGCCTATTTATTGCCAGGGCAGCACACATGAAACCTGAGGTCATTCATGAACTTAATTTTCATAACACTCTTTAGTGTTGTTCCAGTGCCACTTCTGTCTGCTTATTTGTCACTAGTGCCTTTGGAAAAAGACCCACTTTAGAGAATGGTACGTTTCCTACTTAAACATTCAAGTAAAAGAGCCTAGAATCAGGGCTGGCTTACGGCACCTTTCCCATTACATAATTCCTGTACTGTATACCTTGAAACCTTCTTAAATTGTGTGTCCTTTGTAAAATTCCCTTTCAGTATTTTACTATTTATAAGTCAGGAATCTGACAAAGATTATTAATATTGTACACTTTATTCTTATTCATGTAATTAAATAAGCATCTCCATGCTAACTGTACTATACTGATGTCAGAGAAAGATAATCCTTAAGTAGGATTGTAAGTATGTTGTAGATATTTGTTTTTGTCTTTTTAATCAACTACAGAGGCCAATTTTATGATCCCTGTAAAGTCTGTGGTTTTTGTGTCTAGAAGTGATAATTATGTTTTACTTTGGGAAATTCTGTACTTTATTTTCACTGTTATCTCATGTTTGTTTTTAAAATTTGTCTAGATATCTCACTTGATATATAAGTAAAATGTATTAATCTTCCTAAATATAATTACTTTCACATTTATAATTTAAGGGAAAGTATCAATACCTGAGGGACTTCCCATGTGGCACTAATGGTAAAGAACCCGCCTGCCACATCTGCAACATAAGAGGTGCGGGTTTGATCCATGGGTCGGGAAGATCCCCTGTAGGAGGAAATGGCAACCCACTCCAGTATTCTTACCTAGAGAATCCCATGCACAGAGGAGCCTCTCAGGCTACGGTCCTTAGGGTCGCAGAGTCAGACATGGCTGAAGCAATTTTGCATGCATGCCGACCAATACCTGAAAACATTGCTTCTCATTATCAAGTTTCCAGAGAGCAGGGATAGGCCCTCATTTTGTTTGGGATATTCTTTGAGATTCTGAGGTTTTAATCTTTAAAATGGAAATTCAGAAAAAGGAAATTCAGTATAGGAGTTTGATGGTGAATTTAGTTACTATAGACCAGTGGTCCTCAAATTGCCTGTAGTGAAGGGATAATATGTTTTTATAATACAGTTTAATTTCCGATGTATTGTGGACTAATCCTTGTGTAATATAAAGTAAAAGTGTAGTGACATCAGCTTTCCTAAGACTTTCCTAAGTACTTCCTGTCCTTGTCACTGGCAGGTAACTGAGGTCCACAGACCATACTTTTAAGTGGCTCTGACATAGATTTCACTTGTTTACCAATGAACCAGGTTTTTTTCATATGGTGATTGATCATCATTTTATGCTATACATTTAATTCTGTGGCTTAAACACATTTTTCTAATTTTCCTGTTCAATTCTTTTCTTACTTGGCCTCATATAGAGTCCAAGACTTATTCAATTAAGGTTCTTTCAAAGTTATACTTATGGATAATTAGTTGAGAGAAAATTAGGCTCAAGATTTCTATATGCCTTGCTTTATTGCAAAATGTCTCATGACATATAGTCTCCTTAATTCTTTTTCAGAACACACAGATAGATACCAGAAGTTTAAGTCCTACAGGAAAAGTATTCAAATAAAAGAAACATTTCCTCCAAAAAAATTTTTTAACACATCTAGACAAAAAACATTTTTCAGGCACTTTTACAATCCCAGTGCTAAAAAGCTAATGACCTCACAATGTGAACAATATACCACTACATCCTTCCTTCAAAATGTAAATTCTTTGAAATGTGTATTTCTGTGTGGTCTGTAAAGAGACTGAAACTGCTTTTCCTTCGACTTTTGTCTTTTTAATTCTGATCAAAGTACATCTGGAAAGGAATTTGCCAAAATATTAATAAATGACACATCACATACCAGAGCTCTATTTTATGCTGAGGCAACTTGAACAAGGGAAAGCTGTAGAAAAGTAAGAACAGCAAGCCACATGTGTGTACTAGGAGCTGTGACACTGGTCCTTTTAATTGGAGGACTTTTTTATCTCTCAGTGATTTCTTAAATCATTTAAATAATCATTTATTATAAACACCCAGATGTTTAACTGGAAGTATGATCTGATAGGATCTGTGTTCATTTTCAAATTCAAAGTAGTACTGAAAGGAACCTTGTTCATCTCTTACTCTGTATTTTCAAGAAGACAAGCTTAAGGGAATTTGGTAAAAATTTCTTTTTCTATTGTTTCAAGTAATGTTCAGATAGATGACCATTTGCCAGATAATAGAGAAATTTTAGGTTTAAGCTAACAAAGAGAATGAGCAAGGTCTAATATGTAAGCCAGGTACATATATAGTAAATAATCAAAGTTAGACTAGCTTTCTTTGCAAATACTTATCAATAAAGGCCTGAGTAGAACATCAAAGACATTGACGGTAATTTCTATTATTACTCCTTCAGTTATGCTCTTTATAACTTACATATCATGAGGAAGGAGTCTGCCACTATTCATAGAGTTTTGAGCTGAGTTCCAACGTTAACTGTGAAGTTGTTTTCCATCCCAGTTCTTGACTCAGTTCTGTGATCAACAGGAAAGTGCCTAAAATAGTGCATTATGCAAAATAGGCCTTTCTCATTTATTAAGAAATAAATCTTCATTGAATATAATTGAGATGATGATAAAAATAATGGCCAACGTTTGCTGAGTGCTTACTTACGTGTCGTTCAGGCACTGAACAACTTAACTTTGCATGTATTATCTGGGGCAGATGTCATGAAAAAGTATCTGTCTGGCCTGTATAGGATTTGAACTAATGACTTTGTTCTAATTAGGCCAATGGTGTGATACTTTTCTTCCAGCACATCATCCTGTGTTATCCTGTTACGATTGATAGTGACAACTATTATTTCTATTGCCTAAGAAGTACATACATAACCTAAGAAATACATACATAACATTTTTTTGTCTACTATATAATCTCACATAGTTCAGATACCAAAAATGAATAACAGTAATTTTATTATTTATTGTACTTCCACATTCTGACCCCTAAGAGGTACTTTAACCAAGTTGTGAATCACCAACATGGTCACACCAGGGTTGTAATAGACATTCCACATGATTCTGTAGAATATAATAAATAATATGTGACAACTTTATAAAGAGAACTGTATTTTTAAAAAGTGGACATTGGCTCTAGGTTTTCCAAAGTTGATCCTAAAGTATATGAAATTGTTATGAAGTTACCACCAAAAGTAACAAATTCATTAATGATTAGAATAGTTGGTCCTCTGACTAATCACTCTTCTGCTCTGTGGTTCTACTTTATAATCATTAATAGTATTAGTTATAACTGAACTATAAAAAATCAGAAATACTAAGTGAATAGATTCACATTGAGATTATTACACATATATTTGCATAGTTACCACTATCTCACTATGAAAGATAATGCACATCAACAAAGGAAGGTCCAGGCCCTCATTCTCTCACAGAAGCAGTAAGTAAACCTCAGGCTAAAATACTTTTATAGAGCTCTGGAAACCAGTCAGAGATCTACATCAACCAAACACCCAATTAAGAAAAAGCCACATTCAAAAACATAGGACATGCCATGGTGTTTTCACTCATCCTTTCCCAGTCTTAGCATGGCCCAAAGGAAGTGCCCCAGTACCCAGGTCCCTCCTGAGGATGGAAGGAGTAGAGCAGAGCTTGTTAGCAGTATTCTGGCCTGTGGTGGGCTAGTTGAGGGACTAGTTTCTGATTTGTCTGACTCAGACTGGTAAGTGCATAGTCTGGATCTCAGGCTGGCAGAAGCTGTAGAAGGTAGTGGCAGGAGACATTATCATGTGAAAACTGGAGTAACCGCAGACCCACAGACACCTGAGGGCCACAGATCACAGATCAGAGAATACAATGAAAGTGTTAGTTGCTCAGTCTTGCCAGACTCTTTGTGATCCCATGGACAGTAGCCCACTAGGCTCCTCTGTCCTTGTAATTTCCCAGGCAAAAATACTGGAGTGAGTTGCCATTTCCTTCTCCAGGGGATCTTCCCAACCAAGGGAGTACAATAGAACTCTTAATGTCCAGAGAAGTCATGATGAAACTCTGGAAATGAAGACATGCAGGGCCCATAAAAGTAGTGAAGGTCTTCAACAACAGTCTGCAAAGACTGGGAGAGGTGGATGTTTTTTCTCATGCCCAATTTTAAACCAAAGATACAACCAAAAGAAAAAAAAAAACAGGCATACAAAGCAACAGGGAAATATAGCCCATTCAAAGCAACAAAATAATCTCTAGAAACTATACCTGAAGAAGCATGTCAGACTTCCTAAACAAAGACTTTAAATAACTGTCTTAAACATGCTCAAAAAGCTAAAGGCAAACACGAGCAATAAACTAAAAGAAACCAGGGAAACAATATATGAACAAAATGAGAGTATCAACAAAAATTGTTTTTAAAAAATCATGGAGCTGAAAAATACACTAACTGAACTGAAAAGTCCATCAGAAGGGTTCAGCAGCAGACTCAGACAGCAAACTTGAAGACAGATCATTTGGAATTATGGAGTCTAAGGATAAAGAGAATGAAAAAAGTAAACAGAGCCTAAGGGACATGTGAGATACCATCAAGCTGATCAGTTGGGGCATTATGGGAGTCCCAGAAGAGAAGAGAGAAAAGGGGCAGAGAAATTAATTTAAGAATGATGACCCAAAACTGCAAATTTGAGGCAAGAAATGGACATATGAACCCAAGAAGCTCAATGAACTCCAAAGAGAATAAACCCAAAGAGATTCATACTGAGACACATTATATAATCAAACTATCAAAAGTCAAAGGCAGAATCCTAAAAGCAGCAAGAAAAATCACTTATCACATATAAGAGGAAATTCCCCAATAAAAATATAAGTGGATTTCTCAGAAGACCGCAGGCCAGAAGATATATTTGGATGATATATTTAAGTGCTGAAACAAAATTTGTCAACCAAGAACTCTATATCAGCCAAACTGTCCTTCATAACTGAGTGAGAAATTAAAACAACAAAGCCAGACAAATATCAAAGGAGTTCATTATCATTAGACTTGCCCTATAAGAAATGCTAAAGAGTCCTTAAGTTGAAATGAACAGATGCTAGACAGTTAACTCAAAGCCATTCAGAAACATTAAGTTCTCTGGTAAAAAGTAAATACATGGACAAATATAAGGAATGGTATTATTATAATTTCTGTATATAACTCCACTTTTTATTTTCTATGGGATGTAAGCAATTTAAGCAACAGATGCACAAAAAATTATAAATCTGTTAATAACTGCATAATATATAATGATGTAATTTGTGACAGTAATAATATAAAGTGGGGAGGTGTGGCTATAAAAGTAGTTCTTGTTGTACATAACTGAAATTGGTATCAGTATAAGTTAGGTGTCACAGCTTTAGGATGTTATGTGTAACATGCTAACGACAAAATAAATATCTATGGGATGTATGTCTATAGGAAATGAGAAAAGAACCACTGCCAAGTCAACCGAACGCACACGTGTAAAGACATGCTCATGGATTAGAAAATTTAGCATTGTGCTGATGTCAGTACTACCAAAAAGCAATCTCTGGATTCAGTACAATTCCTATCAAAATCCCAATCACAGGACAGTGTGGTTTAGGCATAGAGAGACACATAGACCAATGGAACAGAATCGAAAACCCAGAAATAAGTCTTCACATATATGGTCAAATGATTTTAAGATGAAGTGTCAAGGTCACCCAGTCTCAAGGAAACAGGACAGTCTTTTCAACAAACGGTGTTAAGAAAACTGGATATCCACATGCAAAAGAATGAAGTTGGATCCTTACCTAACACCATATATGAAGATTAACTCAAAATGATCAAAGACCTGAACATAAGAGCTAGAATTGTTAAAATCTCTGAGCGGGGTGGGGGGCAGAAATAGGGGAAAGCCTCATGACACTGAATTTGGCAATGATTTCTTAGATATGACACTAGGCAACAAAAGAAAAAATAGATAATTAGGTTTCATCAAAATTAAAACCTGCATCAAAGCACACTATCAACAGAGTGAAAAGCAACCCACAGCATGAGAGAAAAAAAAACTGCAAATCATGTATCCAGTAAGGGGCTAATATTCAGAATATATAAAGAACTCTCACAAACAACAGGAAAAAAAAACTGATTTTTAAATGGGCAAAGGACTTGGCATAAACATTTCTTCAAAGAGGATATATAAAGACTAACAAATGAAATGATATTCAACAACACTAATCGCTAGAGATGCAAATCAAAACCACAGTGAGATATCACCTCATACCATTAGAATAGCAAATATCAAAATGAACAGAAATTAACAGGTTGTCAGCAAGGATGTGGAAAAATTAGAACCCTTGTTCACTGTTGGTGGAATTGTGAAATAAATGGTGCAAACTGCTATAGAAAATGGTATGGCAGTTCCTCAAAAAGTTAAACATAGAATTACCTTATCAGCAATTTCATTTCTGGGTATGTTGCCAAAAGAACTAAAACAGTGATTTGAACATCATTTTGTACACACATGCTCCTAGCAGCATTAAAAGTAACCCATGTGTCCATCAACAAATGAATGGATAAACAAAATGTGGTATACATACAGTGGAGTATTACTCAGCCTTAAAAAGAAGGAAATTCTCCATGGCTGATTCATGTCAATGTATGGCAAGAACCACTACAAAATTGTAAAGTAATTAGCCTCCAATTAAATAAATAAATTTTTAAAAAAGAAGGAAATTCTGACACAAGCTACAAAATGGATTAACCTTGAGGACACTATACTAAGTGAAATAAGCCATCCATGAAAAGAAAGATGTATGATTCCACTCTAAATGTAGTTAAATTTATACATAGAGAAAGTAGATGGTGGTTGCTGGGGAGAGGGGAGAATAGAATATTGTTGTTTAATGAGCACAGAGTTTCAGTTAGGGATGATGAAAAAGTTCTGAAAATGAATAGTAGTGATGGTTGCAGAACAATGTGAATGTATTTAATGACATACAGTTAGATACTTTAAAATGGTTTATGTGGTAAATTTTATCTTACACATATTTTACCATCATTTTTAAAAATAATAGATTTTTTAAAATAAGTGACACATGTCAGTCCTCGCTACTATCAGGTATTCAAGCACAGCCGAACATCCTCTAGCTACCATGCCAGTGGATTTTAATGAGCTATTTTTTCTATAAATGATGTGCTTAAACTGACAGCTATGTAATACAGAAACAAGGGGTCACTGTTAGGTGATCTGTCTTAACAAAGCTGGAATTTTACATAAACTATCCATCTGGTAAATACACAAAGCATATATTTTTTATTTGTATTTGACTCATTTTATCTGAGGCTTGGAATATGGAAATATTTAGAGAATAATTGCATCTTGAATCTCTTATTTGCATATTGCCATGTTAAGATCTCTGCTACATCCTAAGTTGAAAACACATTTATTGTAGATTTAAAGTCTACAGTACAAAACACTTTTGTTTTTAAATATCTAGTTTCTATCCCTCCCGATTATATAAAGAAATTCTAATGAAAAAGGAACTCAACAGAGATGAATGATTTGGTCTTTGGCAAGGGTATCGTCTTTTCAGAATGAGCCAGTGCAGATACCTGAAACATTATAAAACTCTAATCAGCTTAAACACTTGCTCTGAACTTACTTTTTTCTTTTGTAGCAAACTTTTCTATAGTGATTTCTAATATGAGAAAGAAAGTGAAGTCACTCAGTCGTGTCCAACTCTTTGCGACCCCATGGACTGTAGCCCACCAGGCTTCTCCGTCCATGAGATTTTCCAGGCAAGAATACTGGAGTGGGTTGCCATTTCTTTCTCCAGTCTTTAATATTTGGAGTGCTTTCTTTTGAGTTTTATGTAAAGTGTAAATATCCATCCTTAAAAAAATAATGTTTTCCTGATATTTCATGTTAAAATGACAACCACTGTCATGAGACCAGAAGTTATGAAAAGAACAGTGTATCAGATCCAGTAAAACAAAGCAAAGTTTGCTACTTTTTTTTTTGGAGAAAAGATACTCATTTTGAGATTAAATTTTTAATAGTCCATAAGGTAAATTTAGATCTTGATGTCGATGAAGCATTAAGATTTTAACATATTGCTCAATTTACTGTGGAACAAAATAAGTGTGGTATCCTCTATGCCTTGGATATTGTTTTAGTCCTTTTTGGAATACTTTCATTTCAAAAATAATAATATTGAGACTTTTGGGGTAATTCTAGCCACTGGAATTCCAACATCTAGATATATGATAGAAGATAGGAGAGTGGGGGGGGGTGGAGGTTTCCTTCCTAAGGCACATAAAAAAGACCAGCAATGTGTAAAGAAGCATTTAGATATTTCTCCATTTTTAACCAGAATTTATCTTCCCATTAGGTAAAATTAACAATCAGTGTATCTCAGTTGAGTTATGCGGGAGGGAGTCTGTGGTTTTCTAGATAGCAGAATCAAACTAAAATGCCAAAAAAGCTAAAAGATGGGAGCATTAAGGCGGAAGTCAATCAGACAAGGTCTAGAAATAGAGGCCATACATTTTCATAAATATTACAGTTGATACCACATTTATTAAAACTGCTCTCTAATAAATCATTACTATCATATCAGTCAATAGGGGCTAGACTGGTAAAATAGCTTGCTAGGTTAGTACAATTTATCTGCAAGGAAATAAATATATATATTTCAAAATTCAAATATCTGGTTCTGCTTCATATGCCAGATATTTAATACCCAAAGAATGTTCTTCCCCTGTGTGAAAACTGACCCACAGATAAGTATTCACATTTCCAAAATAACAAAAAAATACGTGAAAGAGAAATAGGTGACATAAAGCCACATCCTTTAAAGCAGGGATCAGCAGGTCATCATCATTCACTGCACGTCAGAGGTTCACTGAGGAGCCAGCCATCTCAGAAGTCCCCCTGGAACATAGGTGTCAAGACTTATGGAGGAGTCCCTTCATTTCTGTTTGAAAATGAAATTGACTGTGGCCACCTTTAAAATGTCAAGTCTTTTGTATCATCAACACTTACTGTTAACTAATAGTTACTTAAAAACGTAAGTCAATGACAAAGTGAAAACACAGTTCAGGGAGAGAAGTAACATGGGCATGGACACCTGACTGCACCCACCCACATCTCCTAGGCTCATCGGGCCTGGAGTGACCCAGCATGGGTAACGCCACCAGGAATTTCCATTCACCCATTAAACAAATACTGTTGAGTAACTAGTATGTGTCTGAGTGAACTCCAGGAGATGGTGATGAACAGGGAGGCCTGGCGTGCTGCGATTCATGGGGTCGCAAAGAGTCGGACACGACTGAGCGACTGAACTGAACTAGTATGTACCAGACAGTAAAGAATCTGCCTGCAATGCAGAAGACGCAGGAGACTTGGGTGTGATCCCTGGGTTGGGAAGATCGCCTGAAGAAGGGAATGGCAACCCACTCCAGTATTCCTGCCTAGAGAATTCCATGGACAGAAGAGCCTAGCGGGCTACACAGTCCATGAGATTGCAAAGGGTCAGACATGACTGAGCAACTTCAGACCAGATGAGACAGTATGTGCAAAACTTCATATTTCTTGCAGCTAATAGCCCTCTGAGTTTTCAGGTCATTTATTTTAAGGAGGGAAAATACAGTTTGCTATTTTTAAACCCAAATACTTCAACAAGAGAACTGATTTTGATTATTGTAATGAATTTGAGAGTTGTTTGGGGAAATAGAAATGATAAAGACATTTTTCTCTTAAGATAAGGCAAGGTCCAAGTAGTAATCAGCATGCAACATTTAACCGATTTATTATAACAGTACTCTCTCTTTCCAGTAAATGAATACTTACACTGTACTTACAGAAGATTGCTAGTGGGAATAGTTTTTTGGAGCTGTTGATGCTTCTTTTATTAATATATGACCCCAAATTGAGATTCAGTAATTGCTGAATTTGGCCTAGGCAACAAATTCACTTCTTGCTCTAAGTGTGAGGGGACTGTCAATGCACAGGTCAGTCCTATTAGAATATATTCTTCAGATTTTCTTCTGTTGCAAGAATGGGGGGCGGTGGTTAACAAGAGCACTAGTCAGGTTTGGAAACGGGAACAGAAGCTGTCAAGCACGTCTGTGGACATGTGCATGGATCTGACCTACCGGAAGTGGAAGCTTTCTTACCAGAGGCTACCTGACAGTGGACCTGGGGTGAGATCGAGGGGAGTCATGGGCCAGTAACGACAACTAAGCATCACGTCTGAATTAGCCCAGATCAGTGTGATCTATAGGGCAAAAAAGCCTTTTGAGTACCGTGTCCTGTTTTGATCATTTTTATGAGTCTTGGACTTTCTTTCTGCCAAAAAAGGGCGGTTCTGACCATAGTTCTGAGAAAACACTAGAGTTTTGTGAATCCAGCCTTATTTAGCTTTAGCTTTTTGTTGCTGTCAGGGCAAAGACTAAATCGTTGGCTCAGTGGATGTAAAGCAAGTTATTCCACCGTCTAGGTCTCAGACATAATACAATGTTTTTCTTCTGTTTCTTTTCTAGATTTTCTGTTTTCACTGTTAATGATTTCACAGACTTGTCTCCTTTCTTCCTTTTCCGCCAGTTTACTCCAGTGTCCCCAGCAGTTCCTGAATTCTTGAAAACTCCTACTGCAGATCAGCCCCCACCACGGTCCACAGCACCCGTCCTCCCCCCAAGCACCACGTCCTCAGCAAAGCCCGGGCCAGCACTGGTGAAGGTAGGTACCCTACATGCGTGCAACCCTCAGTGACTTCACCTTCATCTGTGGTCTCTAGCCCTGAGCACAGCCTGCCTTTTAGTCAAGCCTTGAAAACAAAACCTCAGAAGGACTTGCTCACCCCAGCCTTCATAACTGAAACCGCCACGTTCAACAAATGACCTGTCGTTTGTTTGATGGTCACAGAAGAACAGCACAAAATTCAGTCTGTGTAAAATGACTGCAGCAGCGCAGAAAGAGCTTGGAAATCATTTCATCAACAGTTCCCAATTCAGCTTCCACCCAGGCCAGTAACTCATGGGGAAGAAAGAGAGAGAGAGACTTTAGCACTTGACATTCATGAGTCTCACAAACACATCTGTAATGTTAATGTGATTTCAAACTTTTATACACAAAGTCAAATTCAGCAGTATTGGAGATATAGTATGTGACAGGCTAAAGGTTTTCAAGAAGAAAATAGGTTGTTTTTTGTTTGTTTGTTCAGTAGATTTGGCCTGATACAGCTTGGTTTGTTCTTCAGAGAAGCTGCGGATTTATGGCACTGTTCTTTGCATTTTACTTGGTCAAAATAGTTTTTTAATGTGGATTTAGAACTGCTAGATAAAGGAGGGGGAGTTATAACCTGAGGAATAGTTTAATTATTTCAGATGTGGCTTTTGCCAAAATAAGCAGAACACAGATCCCAAACTTTTAGAGCTAAAAAAGGACCTCGGAGAGCTAGTTAAGCCTCTCAGCACCTTTCAGGTGAGGATACCAAGGCCCAAAGAAAGGAGGCTATAACAAAGTCAGGACCCTGTCTCTGAATCCCCGTCTGGCCTTTGTCCTTCCTTCTCACTTAGCTGCAGTGCTCCTCCTTGGAGGTAGTTAGCCTGGGCGTGTTCCTCACTCCCCTCTGTCCCCAGGACCTGTGTTTGTCCTTGACCACCTTCCTGGAGAGAAGGCTCTTGCTACTCCAGGCTGGTTCATCAGTGTGGCCAGGTGTCCGTGCCTTCAGGGCACAGATCAGTATATCCTATTCTATCACTTAGTATCGGAGCCACAAATTCCAAAGAGTGTCTGTGCAACTGTGCCAGTAAAAATCAGCTCTTCCATCCTTGTCCCACAACTCCCATGTGTCTTTATACCTAAAGCATCTTAGAAACAGTTTCCTGTACCTTGCTGTTTTGTGTTGTTGTGGACCATTTTTTAAAAAGATGAATTTATCTTACAATATGAACATGAAAAAGTAGAAACTGATTTGATAACTTATAAATGAAGGAGATGAAAACCCAGAAGAGACATCTGATTCTTAACCATAAGACAGGGTCTCACACTGCGTTTTTCAAAATAAAAATGTAATATTTTAGAAAAAATGTTTGTGTGTATTTTCCATAGAAATTCATAGCTTTATATTCTGCTTTATTCTCAATTAGAAGCATTTTTCTGCTTTTATGTATTCACCATAGATTTTAATGATCGTAAAATATTTACAGAATATGAATGATTTAAGTTATTTGTGATTAAGTGAAATACACTTAATCATTTCCCTATTGTATGTTTAGTGTGAAGCCTGTTTTTTCACAAGGAGATAGTAATATGTAAGCACTAGGCAGTGTCTACACAGGACCCAAAGTAAATGTTTGTTGAACTTGCTTAGATGATGCTGAACTGAGCATCTTGCCCTTAGTCTAAGGGAACAACGCAGCAGAAGTAAGTTCTTAGGAGCAAGATTTTTGGTCACAGGGAGCACACGAACGTTCTCACAGCTCCTGAAATGTGTTTAATGTATTGCTTTCCAGAGAGGCAATCCCAGTTTTCAAGGTGCGTTACTTTTTCTTTTCAAATCAGATATGCACACAGTAAAATAGACTGCTTTCTCTTAAAATGTTCTTTTTCTCAAAAATAGCAAAGCCATCCCAAGAATCCAAATGACAAACACCGTAGCAAAAAGTGCAAAGACCCCAAGCCCCGGGTGAAGAAGCTGAAATACCACCAGTACATTCCGCCAGATCAGAAGGGGGAGAGGAATGAGCCGCAGATGGACTCCAACTACGCCCGGCTGCTCCAGCAGCAGCAGCTCTTCCTGCAGCTGCAGATCCTGAGCCAGCAGCATCAGCACTACAACTACCAGACCATCCTGCCCGCGCCACTCAAGTACGGCTCCCTAAACTGGGTTCACTGTGGTCTTTATGCGCAGCCCTTGGTGTCTGAAGGTGGGGTGCTCTGATTTATTTGTGCTCAGCGATTATTTTCATTCTATTGTCATCAAAGCTCATAGTGTCAGAAGTCCACATAGTGAGAAAAGTCTGCATTCCAGTTCACTTTTTGTCCTCCATAACAGGTTCTGAACTTTTCAAGTTAGAAACAGCTTTTCACAGTTACTCATCCAGGAAAGATTTGCCTGTTTATTTACTTGAATAATATTAGATGCTATGAGAAAAGCAAAAGAAGTGTAAACCTGGTATAAGCACTTTAAAAAAAAAGACGAGCATAAATGCTGGAGCGGCCGAGGAAAGTTTTATGGGAAAGGCAGGAGGGGAAGGGCCTGAAACTTGGGAAGGACCCTTCCAAACCAAGAGGAATGATCTGAGGACAAATACGGAGGAAGTTAGAGCAAACAATGCCTGTTTATACTGCATGGTGAGAAAAATGGCCTGAGTAAAGACTATGACTAATTTTTAAAGCAGAAGACAGATTTGAACAGAGCCAATGTCTAGAGAAACGTGAAGTTGGGAAGACTTTAATCTTGATATGGTGGATGTTTCAGAGGACCATGGTGACAAGGTAAAATCAAAATGCAAGAAGGAAAAGTCTGACGCCAGTGTTGGAGGGGAGTCTGGAGTAGGAAAGCCAGTTAGAAGCTTGGCAATAAAGCAGATACAAGAATCAGAAGGGACACTGAGAATGGGAAGGCAGGAGCAGGTGGCAGGAGTCCCGAAAGATGATAAAAGGTCTCAATGACGAACAACTATGAAGAAGGAACATGTGTCCAAAGTTTGAGCTCATGCAGGAAGGACAGAGGGAGTGAGTTCTGATGATTTCTGAAACTGAATTCTCATAGCAGGACACCCACAGCTAATTTTGATTATGTACTAGAGGAAATCACGGTTACACATCTTCAGGACACTGTTCTGGAAAACAGATAAAAATACAAAGTCTCTGTCCTTCATTTCATTCACTTTTCAGGAAAAAGGAATCATTTACAGTCAACTCGAGAAAAGAAATTCTAGAAAAAGATCCAAAATCTCATGACAAGGAAAAACTTATACTTTGATCCAACCACTCAATTTATGATCACGTGATCTGTAGAAACCTATGTTTTCTACACGTAGGCTAAGCCTTCCTCCATGGAGAGCCCATAATTTCTAGGAGTAGAAAAGGATTAAGGCTTACTAAAAAGCTTCTCTGTAAGAAATAATCTCCTCATATGCTAAGAATTATCAACTCACTTTTTTCTTTGAAGACTCAAATATCTTGAGGAAGATTAGACCTATTAGTCATTCAGACCTTCCTGTGAAGTGCTTAAATCTGAAACATCGGGGCAACAGAGATGAAGGAAGAAAAGAGTGTTTGTAGCATGTTTTTATTTTAAGAGGAGGCAGGCCTGAGAGAGCTGTTGACATTGGAAGGGACCCAGGGAAGGCCAGAGAACTGGACGAGCATCAAAGACAAAAAGCACTGCTGCTTTACAGCTTCACTCAGGCCCAGGGAAGCTGCCCCCGCCCCGCCGCCGCGGGACCCCACGAGGGAGGAGGACAGCAGGGGTGCTCTCGGTGCCCCGACCACGTGCTCAGCAGCATCCTCCGCACAGCGACTCTCACAGGGGCTGACAGGACTGCCCCCGGGCCCTGATGAGGAAACTGGTAACTGAGGAGCCAGCAAAAGGGGGTGTCTAGCCATGAAATAATCCTTTCTGTAATGTAAGAAATTGTGTGGGGCCAGCTTTGCAGATGGGAAGAAAACATCTGGTGGGGGTCGGGGGGCATCCAAATGCAAATGTTCTTTGTCTTTCCATGAAGGCTTTAGTTCCCCCCTCCTCAAACACTCCCGCCACTGAAGTCACCAAGCCACCTGCCCCAAGAAAGTGTCATCCAAAAAGACCCAAGAACTCAGAGGAGGAAGGAGCTGTCATTTCTGTGTTTATTTCACCAGACGGAAATGGAACACCAGCTTTGTGTAATCTCCAGATCCTAAGAATGGAGATGTTGTTTTCAAACACATTGTTTCCTTT
This sequence comes from Redunca redunca, assembly GCA_006410935.1. Classification (NCBI taxonomy): domain Eukaryota; kingdom Metazoa; phylum Chordata; class Mammalia; order Artiodactyla; family Bovidae; genus Redunca; species Redunca redunca. The sequence goes on along the minus strand of SJYQ01000535.1, from coordinate 47,550 downwards.
TACCAAAATTCAATATAAGAAACCAAATGTGGGAGTTGTGTAGGGCCCACAGTGGTGGAACTTTACTGATAACAAAGCCCTTCGGTATCTTGGGAGGAGCAGGAGCCTGGAGACATGGGGCTTTAGTTCCCACATGGCCACTTACTGACAGAAGGGAAGGGTCCCAGCAGGTGTCTGGACCTCAGGATCCTGAGCTACTCAGTTATTACATTCATCAGGTATCCACCCCCCTCCTCTTTTTCCCCTCTGCTGATTTGGGGAAAAGAACCAGTTTATTTTTGTTATTTTAAAAATTGAATTAAACACTATACTGTTAATCATATTAGTGAGTATTACAGAATCTCAGCATGAATAAAATAATTAAACCATGGGACTTCCCCAGTGGTCCAGTGGTTAAGCTGCCAGTGCAGGGGACGCAGGCGCAATCCCTGTCTGGGGATTGAGATCTCGCATGCAGTGGGGCAACTAGCCTGTGTGCCACAACTGCTGAGCCCGCTTGCTTTAGAGCCTGTGCTCTGCAACAAGAAAAGCTACCTCAGTGAGAAGCCCCCACTCTGCACCTAGAAAGTAGCCCCCACTTTCAACTAGAGGAAGCACACGTGCATCAGTGAAGACCCAGCACAGCCAAAGATAAATTAAGTTTTAAAAATTTAAATTATGCATTCTCAAGGAGAAGATATCATTCACAAAGGAGCAAAAGTTGGAGGCAGTTTTACAGATTTTATGTAATAAAGCACAGACCTATGGACATGAACGAGAATGTAGTACATCTATGGTATTAAAATTTCAGAGACTGATTAGAAAAATTATATAAAGAGCTTTTCTGGGGGACAGTAATGAACATAAGGCTGAGAAACAGTGATTAAAATGATTTCATAACTCGAAAATATGGTTTTTAAAAGTTGACTCTCTGAAAGAATAGTGATATATTTTTAAATATTTGTCATTTCATCCAAACTTCAAAATACTTCATTTCAAATACTTCAGGTACTTAATTTCATCATAATTCAGGCAGGTTTAAAAAGCCTCACAGGCAAGTCAAGAGTTAGCTGTTGACAAGGCCAGCAGTGGCCTCAAACACAGACTTCTTAAAACCCACTTGAGAAAGTTCATCCCCAGAGGGACCTCACCCCAGAGGGACCGTCACCTCAGATTCCTGTTTCAGGACGTGGAATTCAATGTCTCTTTGGTACCAAGCTTTAGTACCAAAGCTTGTACTGACAGTTAAGCCTGAGGCTGCAATGGAATTTGTTGTACAGCGTCAGTGACCACATGCACCTTTCTCCAATGAGTTATCAACCGTCCAGAAAAGAAAATGCCATTGTTGCCAAGTGTATCACAGTCAGAAGGCATCGGAAGGACCTGGCTTCAACATGAAAATTAGGGGAATTAGTACAAAAGTACAACAGATTCACCAACACTTTTTAAATAAGCTTTTAAAAATGCAGTATAAGTTAGAGAAGTCCATAAATTATAAGTGAAAACTGATGCCAAAGTAAGTGCACTGCTCCCTCAAGAAGAGGGACACTGTCAGCTCCATTGTCGTTGGCTCACGTCCCCGCTGAGTGACCTAGGGACTGAATCCGTGGCTTAGTTCTGCTCAGCATGTTTGGAGTCATATCTTTATTCATGCACACAGCAGCAGTTCATTCTTGCTGTTGTCTGCTTCATAGTTCATCCACCCAGCATCCTCTCAGTGGACAGCTGGTTGCTTCCAGCGGGGGCTCTGATGAATAATGCCGTAGTAAATCTCCTAACCTGCACCTCTTGCTTCACATACGTGTGTCTTTGTCAGGTGTTGATCTAGAAATGGGGTTGTTGGATCAGATGGGTATGGTGTTTCTCTAGTAGATACTATGAAACCGTGGTCCAAAGCAGTTGAACTAACTCTGCTTCTACCAGTTGTGTATGAAGGTTGTGGTGGTTCGGGGTACTTGGTGGTGTCAGTCTTACATATTACAGCAGCAGCTCTGCTGGGGGGTGCGGTGCTGTTTTGCTGTGGTTTTCACTTTCCTCATACCTGATGAGGTTAAGCATTCGTTCATATCTTTATTGACCATTTGTGCTATGTTTGTTCACGATTTTCCCATTAGGTTTTTCTTTTTCTTACTGTCAATAATTTGCAAGACTTCTGTGTATTCTAGATGAGGCATTTGTCAGAAGTATGTTATTACAAACATCTCCTGGGGCTTGATTTTTAACCCTTTGAAAGATATCTGGGTGCTTTTTGTATCCTAAGAAATCTCTGCTTAGCAAAAGCTATGAAGATACTATCCTAAGTTTTCTTCTCAAAGTTTGTTTTCCAGTTCACATTTAGGTTTGGGGATGGTGTGAGGCTAAGGGGTTGATCAAGAGCCCTGTTCTTCTCATGTGACTGTCCGTCCCGTTTGGCCCATTATCACTGATGGAGGGACCACCCTTGCCCACTACACCGCCATGTCACCTTTATCCTTGTATGCAGCATCTGTTTCTGGATTTTCTGATCTCTCTCATTTGTTGTCCTGTCCTTGCATCAGCATCGTCTTCATAACTGGTTCTGTAATAAATTTCGCTGCCTGGTAGTATGATGCTTCCAGCTTTGCTTTTCTTCTTTAAAGATGCCATGGTCATTTTTGGTCCTTTGCATTTCCATATAAAGCTTTGAATCATCTTCTAAATTTTTACCAAGCAAGCAAACAGACAGACAGAACCTGCAGAGATTTTGATTAGGGTCTAATTTGACTGACATCTCTACCATATTGAGTCAGCCAACGCATGACCAGGTAGTTTTCTGTTTGTAAGTTCACAGATTGTTAACATGAGCAATGTCAACCCCAGAAATCATTTTATTAGAAAATCTGATTTTCTTTTTCTTTTGAAGGCCACTCAATGACAAGAACAACAACAGTGGGAATCCAGCTTTGAACACTACCACATCTAACACACCAAGACAGAATATACCTGCTCCTGTGAGAAAGCCGGGACCTCTGCCATCGAGCTTGGATGACTTAAAGGTGATCATTGCAAGTGGGGTTTATTCACCCGTATCACCCGTAAGGACCACAAAACTGTAAACTATGCCAGATCTGTCCAGCAGATGTAGGTAGTTTCTAATAGGCCTTCAACTCTACCAGCAATAGGATAAACCATTATAGAAGTACTTTCTTTTTATATCCATTAAGTTTCCTTTAAAATGACCAGTAATAAATTTCCATTTATTGAGCAAATGCCATGAGCAAGCACCTTCCTCCCTGCTTGTTGCGAAGTTTGGGAGAAGAGGAAGATGTAACAGGTAAGAACATGATCTCCAGGGCCCTCTTTACCGGGTTCCACCCCTACACAGCCTTCTGTTGCCTGTGGTAGCTTGGACCAGTGACATACCCTCTCCCCATCTGTAAAACGGGAATAATAATACCTACACCTCATGTGAAGGTTAACTAAAAGAGTAAAGCACTTCTGGCAGTGTCTGGCCCATGGCAATTACACAGTAAATGTAACTGTTACCATTTCTGGTAGTAAATCTTTTGAGGTAGCAAAGGAATTAGCCTCTAATAACCCTTGCTTTATCACTGGCCTTTCAGGTCCTTTTTGTCTATAATTCTGTGTTTTTGTGTGTTTAAAAAAAAAAACTGTCACACTTACATGCAGTCATACAGAGCTGTCTGACAGATGTAGGCACCTTTTCCAGCACACAGGTGTGCTATAGATTTGTCAGAAGTTCATAACACCAAAAAAGCGATCTGATTTATTTGTACTTCTAGGTATCAGAGCTGAAGACAGAGCTGAAGTTAAGGGGTCTCCCCGTGTCAGGCACCAAACTGGACCTCATTGAACGCCTGAAACCCTACCAGGAAGTGAACAGTGGCAGCCCTGCTGCCGGTGGCATCACAGCCGTGCCCACACCCGCCGTCGTCCCCAGCAACCCCGAAGTCACCGTGGCCCTGCCAGTGACAACACTACAGAACTCTGTGACCAGCTCAGGCTCCACTTTCAAGGCAGAGCTGCCCCCCGCTGGCAGCAGCAGTGCGGCCCACGTGGACAGCGGTAGCTCCCCGCTGCCCATCTCACCCGCGCCTTCCGAACAGTCCAGCCTCAGTGCCGAGGACACGAGCATGGCGGACACGTTCACCGAGATCATGACCATGATGTCCCCGTCGCAGTTCCTGTGCTCATCGCCCCTGCGGGCAGCCAGCACCGAGGACAGCCTCAGCCCCACCAGCAGCACGCTGTCCACCCTGGAGCTGGACGCAGCCGAGAAGGACCGCAAGCTCCAGGAGAAGGAGAAGCAGATCGAGGAGCTGAAGCGGAAACTGGAGCAGGAGCAAAAGCTCGTGGAAGTTCTGAAGATGCAGCTGGAGGTGGAGAAGCGAGGGCAGCAGCAGCGGCCCCTGGAGCCCCCACCCCCAGCCAGCGCCCCGGCCCCTTCGGTCTCCAAGGCCGACCAGACGCGGGGCCCCACCGCTTCCACCACCAAGGACGAGGCCCCGCTCCCCGACGGCCCCGGCCCAGTGGCCGGCCAGACCCTTGTTGCCAAAAAGGCCGTAGTGATCAAGCAAGAGGTGCCTGTGGCCCCGGCCGAGCCACCGAGCCTCGTCCCACAGTTCTATGTGAGTTCCCAGGGCCAGCCGCCCGCCGGGGTCGCTCAGCCGCAGGCTTTACTGACCACGCAAACTGCACAGCTGCTGCTCCCTGTGTCCATCCAGGGCTCCGGTGTGACCTCAGTACAGCTCCCCGTAGGCAGCCTCCAACTCCAGGTGTGAAGCGTGTCTTCTAACTCCTTGCCTTATAGCCTGCCTGACCCAGAAACGGCTCGTGGCGAGCGCAGACCCGAGCTGCTTCATACATGCATCCCAGTCAGGCTGCCAGGTGGCAGGAACTGCGTGCATGTGTCGGGGGTTGTTCGCAGATGTGGATAGCTGGCACTGTTTTCAGAGTAAAATCAAACGGGTGCTTTTCCTTCCTGCTGCCTTTCACCCTTAATGAACACAGTATCGCATGTGGAGACATGTTTAACTACCAGTGCCATTCTCATAATGAAGGCAGCGACTGTCACTGGGTACTTCTTGTGTTTGAGGCACAGCACCAAGTGTAACACTTAGCTGGCATGCTTCATTTAATCCTCCCTTTCCCTAGAAGACCCAAGTGAGAAAGCCCCCTTCTAGAAAGGAAAGCGAGGCCCTAAAAGGTGGAATAAGTTGTCCCAGGTCAGAGCTGGCGGTCAAGGCCTTCTGACTGCAAGGCGCCTGCTCTCACGTCCACTCTGCCTCCTAAGTGTAGTTCCTGAAAGGCACCACTAAAGTGAAGATGCTGAAACTAAGGAGAATGTGAGCACAGACTCAGGGAAGCTAAGGAGAATGTGAGCACAGACTCAGGGGTGAGGCTGGTATGGACAGAGGATAAAACACTGGTGAGCATGAAGTTTCCTTTGAGGCCAACCATTACCTGAAGCCATTGTGTGCAACTTGACTTTGGAAGGTTTTTTCAACAAAAGGTGGGCCGCAATCCACAGAAACCATCTGGAGTCCTGCTCCCCTACCCTGACCGCCCAGAGAGGCGCAGTCTTGTCCCCCATCCCAGGGTGAGAAGGCACAACCCAAAGGCCCTGGGCCTGTGCTGAAATTCTGGCTCCCCTGTTAAGAGTGTCTGTGAAACTGAAAGTCTGCTGTATAGCTTTTCTAAACATTGGTTTTCCTATCCAAATCTTCCATGAGAGGTGATGTTCGAGGAACAGGAACTGTGTTTTATTCTGGGCCTCTGAGCACCCAGCACGTGGCCGGCTGTCCCCTTGGGGAGCACAGATGCTGCAGCTCAGAAGAGTAGGAATTTGGACAGTCTGGCCTCACAGATTTCCTTGCTGCTGCTGAAATTACTACACCTGACCTATTATGTGTGGAACTGCTGTCAGTTCTTTTGACTTTCCACAAACTTTAAAATGAAAATCTTAGCACTTATGAAACAGTAAGAGCATGAAAGTAATTGGCCTGGTGTTTAACTCTCTAGTTTCGAGTTAGGGTTCAAATTTACGTACCAATGAATTGAAGTATGTGTAAACATTTTACCTTTTTTTTTTTTTCCAGATGTGAGCCCCCCATGACCAGTTACTCCACATCTAAACTCTTCATTCTAACCTTGATTTGGACAATTGAGTTGGTTTTTCTTTCCTCCTAGACTCCACCACAAACAGGACTCCAGACTCAGCCTCAGATAGCAGCCACCGCTCTATCCTCGGGCCTGGCCCAGGCTGCGCCTCAGAAGCAAGACGCTTTCCCAGCACGCGCGCTCAGTCAGCCTCAGCAGGCCAGAAAGGTGGGTGATGCCGACAGCAACAGGCTGCTGCCGGCTTGTGCTGAATACTACCATCCTCCGCTCAGCATCTGGTGAGCATCTTCATAGGTGCCTCCTCCGTGGGAGCTCCTGCCTGTACTTTTCTGCGATGCATCTCCCACCAGGGGAGCCTCAGGTCAGATGGCATTAGGCTGCTATGTGAAAAATCCCTCATCTTAGCAATTAAGCTCCTCTTCCAAGTTTCCAAACTATTTTTTCAATCCTCATATATAGAATTTTCTAAGGTTTTCAAGTTTCAAAATAATCATTTTGTAGGGGGAAAAGTGTCCTGGGAAAAGATACCTGAAGATGAAAAAGACTGTTTTTGAGCAAGATCTTTGTGTATCTTTAAGAGTCTGCCTTCTCAGAGAGTAAGAGCCCTGCAGCCTATGTCTGGCTGCCATTCTAGCTCACAGGACTCTTGAGTATTGGTTCCCCGTCTTTAAAGTGACGCTGCTGACCTAGGCCTCAGTGTCCTGTACAGGAATTCTCCAAGAGTTCTGCTGAACAGTCCCAAGTGTCACCCAGACTCCCTCTTATCCAGTAGGTGGAGCTATGTGTACATCTCCTTGCCAGAAAAATATTAAGTCCTCAAAAATAGGTCTATTTTAAACCTGGAGAACGATTAGTCTCAGAGTTTTAATCTTTAGCATAAAAGAGCCTAGATAATCAGGTGTACCTGTGATGTGCCCAAAGTGCTATGGACTCTCTGGGCTAAGTCAACCAGAGGAACAGACAGGAGTGACCTCTTGGGACAGCGACCATCATGTTAACACACCTGCTGTCTTGGAATATCCTCTGAGGAGCGCAGTGAGCAAGGAGTTAGAAGTGGGCCCAAATAACAGTCTAGTGCAGTGAGAAGCTTAGCAAATACGCAGATGGTAAGACTAAAGTTTTCTCTTAAGGAAGAGAGAGAAAAAGAGTATATAGACAGATAAAGTATAGCTATAGACTTCATCACCCAGAAAAGCTGTACTACTTAGAAGGATACACACTCACACAGGTGGATTCTTTACAGTCTGAGCCACTAGGGAAGGCCCAAGAAATACAAATATAGAGGATAAGTTTTTCTCTCTCAGAACACCAGTAGTATAAAGTATATTTATGAGCAAACCAGTTGTTCTGTGAAATACAGCTACAAAATAACATTTTGGCCATACATTTGCAAAAGGCCCTAAAACCTTTGGCTCTTGATGAGGAATTAAACAACAAACTTTGTAATTCCACAGGAAGAAATTCTCACCTCTGCCTAATTGAGCAGAAGAGAGCTGCTCAGAAGGGGGCAGACTTTAAATGGGGCTTTGCAGTGATTTGGAGAAATGTTCAAGAAACGTGGAAAACTGAGTGTGGCCTTTCAGTTAGGAAGGAAAGGGGGCCTGGTAGCAGGAAGGGGGCCCACCAGCCAAGATTAGATTTTACCCAAGGGCAGGAGAGCCAGTGAGTGCAGGAGGGACACGATCACGGGCGCGTGTGTCGAGACTCGTCGTCGTCGAGGTGGGTTGGCAGGCAGGGAGGCGCAGCTGGACTACAGAGGCAGTTTTCTAGTGATGGACAGTGAGGACCTGGACCAGGACAGCAGACCACAGGGCCCAGCCCAGGAGGCATGTCTGAGATGTGTGAGTGCTGAGGGCGGAAAGCAGAGCAGACTGATGGCTCCATTTACCTCCATTAAGTGTCAAAGGCAAAACCAAGAATTACTTTCCCTCAGAGGCTGGGGGCAGTGGGAAGAGGGGGAAAGTTTAATTTGGAACATATTAAATTCAAGATGTCCCCAATAAATGTGTGTAAATGTGACAGGTGTGGCTTTGGCACCTGGGAGCATGATTGGGAGAGAGAGGTGGGCCTGGTGGTTACAAGCTAAAGAGCCACGAGAGGAGATGAGGAAAATCATATCCGCAGCACGCTGCCGTCCAAGACGGACCACAGATGCTGAGGAGCCAGGGCCCGTGGGCCGAATCCAGCCCACCCCTGTCTGTGGACAAGCTGTCCTGAGCCCCCTCCCCGATTCATGTCTCATCCAGACTGCATTTGGGCCACAGGCCAGGGCAAAGCAGTTACGATGGGGGCCAAACAGCCCCCCAAACTGTACAATTTGTGGCTTACACAGAAAAGATTTGCTAAGCCTTGTTCTAAAACATGGTTTTATTAGGAAAAGCAAAAGGACAAACTGATGAACAAATATTTACTCATGACAGGTTTTCACCAGCGCGGCATCCAGTACAGTTCTGCCCTATCAGAGACCACCTGCTCCAGCGGTGCAGCAGCCCTTTATCAACAAGGCGAACAACAGTGTCCTTCAGCCCCGAAGCACCCCGCTGCCCTCCCTGCAGAACGGCCCCAGCCCTCCCAACAAGGTAACTCAGCCCCCTGGGCAGCGACAGTGCACACAGGGCACAGGTTCATCCAGAGCCCACGCCTTCGGGCCTGTACGGCTGAGTGTCGGCATTAACAGGGTGGCGGGGGAGACCAAAGTCCCGGGGTGTACTTACTCCAGGGCAGCTTAGCGGTCAGCACAGTGAAGGTGGCCCCACCCGCGGGCACCCCTAGTTGGGGACAGACTACTGCCCGAGCACAGCTAACTGGTTCCTCCTCTGTCTGCCGCAGCCCGGCTCGCCCCCTCCGCCCCAGCAGTTTGTGGTCCAGCACTCTCTGTTTGGGAGTCCAGTCCCCAAGACGAAAGACCCTCCCCGCTATGAGGAAGCCATCAAGCAGACACGCAGCGCCCAGTCTTCCCTTCCAGAGGTGAGAAGGCCAGGCTCCAATGTGGTAGGTCCTCCTGAGCTTGAAGCCCTGGTCTAGATGGACTTGCCTCCCAAGAGACAAGTTTCATGACTGGGAGCCTTGCTTGCCTTTTAAATGGTTATTTGAAATCAAAATATCATTCACATCGAAGACTCCCAAGGGTTTTCAGCGGCCATATAACCTGCAGTTCCCACTTACTCAGTTTCAGTGTTTGTCTTTAACTTCCCCTCAGAGCCAGAGGCGGGTCATATGACGGATAGATGTGTCTATGTGTGACCAGGGCACGTGTGTTATACAGATCCCTTTCCTAAAGCCACCATCTGTCAGGCCAGCATCAAACTGACCCGCTCCCAGCTGAATGGCCTTCTAGACCACCCAGCACCTGCATCCACTCTGTCCCTCATCACCACTGCCTCACCCCCAGCAGGCCAGCCCTCAGTGAGCAGCTCTGCTCGTGTATTGAGCAGACGCACTTTAGAAGGACAGACCGAGGCCCTCCTGGCCTACCATATCTATCCCAAAGATGGGAAAAGGCAGAGTTCCTGTCTGTAAAAAGCATCTGGCCTTGGGTGGGCGCCCGATGACAACAGCCACGTCAGACCTTACCCTGAACACGCCTGGGCTTACTGCCTGTCTCAGCTTAAAACTCAACTCACTGTCAAGGAAGAACCCCGGCCCCATAAGAGGCTGCAGGCAATGGACCTGATGCCACTGTGTGGATGCTGACGGTGAACGAGGAGGTGTGCTGATCAGAGCTAGACCGTCTGCTCGCACAGACAGAGGAGACGTGCCTGCAGGGTCATGCTGCTCTCCTCACCCCCACGATCCATGAGCGACTCCATGGGGCCTTCACGTACAGTTGGAGGTGTGTGGGGCCGAGGGCTCACCATTCTCCAGCGAGCAGCAGCCACGCCATGGCCACCTTGACCTACTTGGTTGCCCCAGCAAGTAGCTGCAGACACTGCCCAGCACCAGCAACAGGGCCCACTTTGGCACACTCGCAGACGGCGAGCAGGGTACCCAGGGCAGACTGCCTACTCGAGGAAGCAAACAGTTCCCAGTGCTTCTTCATATTCACTTAGTACCAAAGGAAGATAACTTTTCTGGTTGTAAGATGTTCCTCTAGTTCCAGACTCAGCAGGGGCGTTTATTTTTGAGGAGAAAGCTGAATTTCAGAACTTAGTTTAGATATCACAAAAAGAATTGAAACAAATGATGCTGGATTAGACTGTGATCCCCTTGGTCCATCTAGAAGGAACATATTTTCAAGAAAATCCTTCCAAATCTGGTTCTCACATATAGGTTGCTACATACCATTTAGTTGATCAGTGTAACAACACAGACCCATCCTCATACCTTAACCTAAGAGCTGATTTTAATCCCTGCCCTCTGTCTGTCTCTGGCTCATGCATTTAGACTAAGGGAGTCAGGTTCTGTTTGGATGAGTAGCTATCTGTAATTCTTCTCTATACACCACTGAGCATTAAGCCAGGGATTATGAGGTTTTTAAAATACATTTACTTAGACTTCCAATTCCTACCAGTTCAGTTTCCCACAAATAAGAGCTATCAAGCCTGGTCATAGTCAAGTGACTGAAGAGTGAACAGAAGAGTCACATTCTCAGGAGAAGTCTGCACCTGGGGGAGCTCCGTAGCGTGAGTGCTCTGTTTGCACTCCGGGGTCAAGCTAAGTGGTGAGGCTACTGGTAGAAAAACCAGAGCCTTTATGCCTTGGGAATCCAGAAGACTAGTTCTTCCCCTTCTGGGTTGCTCTCAGCTGAGAGAGGAGATCCCCAAATTCTGTCTGCCCACATCTCTGGGTGACCCCTAAACCACATAGGCATGGACTAGAGTCACAGCAGGTCGGCTAAAGACAGAAGATCTGACCTGAGATTGGAACTTCTGCCCAAGAAACATTTTGCGGTTCAGGTCCAACCCGAGTTAACTGCCTACTAAAATAAAAGAAACCACTCATCTGAGAAAACCAACAGAATACAGTCTCCACAACTTGGTATCCATGACAGCCATTCGCAACACAGCAGTATACAAAGAATCAGGAAAATGTGACCTTTTCTCAAGGGAAAAAGGCAATCAGCTAAGACTTAACACCCAGCTGATTTGAGTCACAGAATTTACACAACTATTATAACTATCCTCAATAATATAAAAGAAAATCTACTTGTAGGAAAAAAGAGAAAGAATGTTAAGTAGATATAGAAAAGATTTTTTTAATGAAATGGAAATTCTAAAACTAAAAATTATAGAGTCTGAAATGAAAAAAATTATAGATCGTCTTAGCAGAATGGAGGTGGCAGAGGTTAAAAAAAAAAAAAGTGAACTTGAAGAAAAATCAGTAGAACTTATCCAGTCTGGATAACAGAAAAAAAAGTTAAGGAAAAGGTGAGTAGAGTCTCAGAGACCTATTATTTCATATCAAACAGTCTAAATGGCTATGGATGGTAGTCCCAGGAGAGGACAGAAAGAATGAGGCAGGTAAATATTTTAAATACTGATCAGATTTTTTACAAATATGATAAAAAACAAGTTTATAGCTTTCAGATGCTCAGTGAACACCAGCAGGATAAATAGATGGCCTAGTCATTTCATGGTGAAATTACTGAAAAGCCACATTTAAAGAGCAGATCTTGAAAGCATCAAGAGCACAGCAATACAGTATACACAGGTAACAACTGCTGTTGACCCTTGAACAACACAAGCTTGAACCGCACAGATCCATTATATATAGATTTATTTCAATAAATACATAGTACAGTACTGTACAGTCTGTGGTTGGTTGGAACCATGGATGGAGAGCCAGTTCTATAATACGTGGATTTTCAACTGCTCAAGGGAGGAGGGCAGTTCCCCTGACCGCTGTGGTGTTCGGGGGTCAGCTGTATTTGATTTACAGTTGACTTTCCATCAGAAACTATGGAAGCCTGAAAAGAATGGAACAACATTTAAAGTTCTTGGGCGGAGGGGTGGGTGAGTAGGAGGAGAACATTGTGGACACAGTATTCCCTATCAAGTAAAAGTATCCTTTAGTTCACTTTCCTTCTTAGACTGCAGACAAGGAAAAATTAAGAATTCATCACTACAAAACCTGTATTATATTACACTATCTTGAGGGGTTTATAAAATATATAGCTATAATACTTAAAAATAACTAATAAAAGATGGAGGAAATCAATGATCTTTATGTTTACTGGGGTTTTATGTTTTATATGAAATGGTACATTAAGTAGCCTATGGAAAATTAAGGGTATATATTGTATATCTACAGTAACAACTTAATTATTGCTTTTTAAAAATAGAAAAATTAAGCTAGAATTCCAAAAGATCACTATTTTTAAAGGCCAAGCAAAGAGGAACAAGAAACAGGACAAATATTATAGAAACAAATACGAAAATGATAAACCCAAACTTAACCATATCAATGATTGCATAAAACATACTAGTAGAATAAATAATAGTTAAAATGCAGAAATTATCAGACTAGATGGAAAACTAGACCTAAATGTATGTTGTATACTTGGACTTAGTGACTTGATTCTTACAAATAGAACTGGCAGGAAAGATGGTATGTGGCTTCTGAACCTAGGTCATAAAGCCACCTAGCCTGCGCTGTCTTAGATCTCTCGCTGTGGAGAGAGCCAGCTCTTATGCCGCATGGACAGTCCAGCAGCACCCTGCAGAGGCCACATAAAGAGAAACCGAGGCCTCCCATCAACCACCCTGCCCTCATGAAGTCAGTCACCTTTACAAGGACATTCTTCAGCTGTGAGATGGCTGTACCCTGGCCAGAATGTTGACTACAGCCTCATGTAAGAACCCACACTAGAACTACCCACCTAAACCATTCCTAAATTCCTGACTCTTAGAAGCTTAGTGTTTTAAGCCACTAAGTTTTTTGCACTGATTTGTAATACTCAGTAGATAACTACTATATGCACATACAAGGGGCATACTTTAAATATGAAGACAAAGATTGAAAGAAATGATTGGAAAAAGATACCATGCAAACAGGATGCATAAGAAGTTCTGGCCAGAGCCTGGGACAGATACTTCACCATAGAAAATACACAGGTGGCAGATAAGCACATGAAAAGATGCTCAGCATCCTTAGTCATTAGGGAAATGCACATTAAAACAACAGTGCAGTTCCACTACTAACTGCCAGACGTCTAAAATGACCGCCCACCCCAAGTGTTGCCAAGAGTGGAGAACAGCTAGAAACATCCATTGCTGTGGAACAGACGTCTAAAATGACTGCCCACCCCAAGTGTTGCCGAGAATGGAGAACAGCTAGAAACATCCATTGCTGTGGAACAGACGTCTAAAATGACCGCCCACACCAAGTGTTGCCGAGAATGGAGAACAGCTAGAAACATCCATTGCTGTGGAACAGACGTCTAAAATGACCGCCCACCCCAAGTGTTGCCGAGAATGGAGAACAGCTAGAAACATGCATTGCTGTGGAACAGACATCTAAAATGACCGCCCACCCCAAGTGTTGCCGAGAATGGAGAACAGCTAGAAACATGCATTGCTGTGGAACAGACGTCTAAAATGACCGCCCGCACCAAGTGTTGCCGAGAATGGAGAACAGCTAGAAACATGCATTGCTGTGGAACAGACGTCTAAAATGACCGCCCGCACCAAGTGTTGCTGAGAATGGAGAACAGCTAGAAACATCCATTGCTGTGGAAATGTAAAAGCAACATAATTTTGGAAAACAGCCATCTCTTAGAAAGTTGAACATACACCTACTCTACGATTCTGCCATTCTACTCCTCAGTATTTACCCAAGAGAAAAAAGAAAACATGTCTATACAAAGATTTGTACACAGATGTTCACAGCAACTTTATTTGTAATACCCAAAGAGTGCCGACAGTCCAAACAAACTGATATTTCCATACAGTGGGATACTCTCAGCAATAAAAAGGAATGAACTTTTCCTGCTGTACTCTACAACATGGATAAATCTCAAATTCATTAGGCCAAGTGAAAGAAGCCTCTTCTATCCCTCTGCCAAAAAGTACAAACTGTATGGCTCCATTTATATAAAACTCTAGAAAACAAACTCTTCTGTATTCAAGGAAAGCAGATCATTGGGTTCCCTGGGGCTGAAAGGAGTATTGCAAAAGGGCATGAGGAGACTTCAGGGGAAACGGGTCTGTTCATTACCTTGACTGAGTTGATAGTTTTGTGGATGTACACATCTGTCAGAACTTACCTAACTGTCTACTTTATGTAAGTGTAGTTTATTGTATGTCAGGTAACTCTCAATAAGGCTGGAAACCTTTCAACATATTATTACATAAATACAAATGAATGAAGACATTTTTAGAAGAAAGTGTTAGAAGCCTCTCAAAATGCAAACAGTGATAGAATGTAAGCAGTCATCTGAACTTCGTGTTCACCCCATTCTCGCTCTATTAACTAACCAGCTATGCCACATAGGGTGGGGCTTCACGTCTCAGGAGACCTCAGAATTTCAAAATTATCGAAGGATAGGTTAGATGGGATGTTCTGTAAGGTTGCTAGTGCTCCCAGTTGTCTAATGCTCCCAGGGTACAAAAGAAAGCTAACATACATTCTCCTTTGTTGTAGATTTCCAATGCACACAGTCAGCAGATGGACGACCTCTTTGACATCCTCATTAAAAGCGGAGGTAGGTCAAGATCACACTAGATCCCTGGAGAGTCTTACTACGAGTCCATGGCAGTTTTCCTCTAGAGCCCACCACACATCTCTTGTACTGAGAAACATATTATTCTAATTCTACCTCACCTTATTCTTTTAAATCCATTCAGTTTAGTCTGTTAAGATGGAGAAGCCATTGTTTCAGTATAACACAGTAATCTAATAGATTTGACAATAGATGTATGCCTGTTGAAAAAGATAGGCCATCTCAAAACAGCGCAGTAGAACCATATTTAAATTCCACATTGAAAAACGTCAAAACTTGCTCCAAGTGTGTACTGTTGTGATGGGATGGAAACATTCCAATTTATGTGTTATTTCGCAAAAACCAAGTTACCTTGAAACATGTGTATTAACATGTAAAATAGATGACTAATGCCAGTTTGATGCATGAAGCAGGGCACTCAGAGCTGGTGCTCTGGGACAACCCAGAGGGATGGGGTGGGAAGGGAGGCAGGAGCGGGGGTNCATGTAAAATAGATGACTAATGCCAGTTTGATGCATGAAGCAGGGCACTCAGAGCTGGTGCTCTGGGACAACCCAGAGGGATGGGGTGGGAAGGGAGGCAGGAGGGGGGGTTCAGGATGGTGGGACACATGTATGCCCATGGCTGATTCACATCAATGTATGGCAAAAACCACCACAACATTGTAAAGTAATTAGCCTCCAATTAAAACAAAATTTTTTTAAAAACCAAGTTACCTAGCTTGGGCCCAAGTAGCTTTATTAAAATTCAAAGGCAAAGCACTTTCTACATATGATTGAACATCTTAGATTTTTTACAGTCTTGTCATCTTAAATAGGAATAAGGGAATGTTAACCACACACAAAAAAAAAATTCAAAGATCTCTCTGCCTAAACTTACATATATCTAAAAATAAGTATAAAGTCAGTATTTTAAAACTTCCAAGTGTTATTGNATGTTTGCAGCCTAAACTTGGAAACTAAAGTATGACAGTCATACAGTTATTTTCTAAAAGGGATAATTTTTTATGACAAAGTATCAATGAGTATATTATTTTGTGTTATATATTAATACTAGTGATAATAAGAACAGAGATTTAAATCATTGATGGTAGAACTAATTATTTAGGTTGCACTTTCAGCTTTCAAAACAATTCTAGAGCTGACAACAAACTATCCTAAAAACATACACAATATACACAGTTGACAATTCACTCAGGAATCAGATTATAAATTCTTTCTCTCGTTTATGCATCCCAGTCATTTAATTGTAAGAGTGATTATTAATCCATGTTTCCTAGTGTATCTGCATATAAATGAAACCAATCAAATACTCATAAGAAAGTAAAAAAAAAGACACTTCATTCAAATGTATATAGCCAGGTGAACACTGGTATCTAGAGCAGAAGGTCCATTAATTTGCTACTTGATCTGACAAGGAATAACACGTAACTAGTGCTTCCTAAGACACTAAAATCTCAAGGATTTAATAAAACTGAGAAAACAATAAAGAAAAAACAAGTAATCCACGGTCTCTTGGAGATGATGTGTTTGCTTTACCTCAGAAATGACATAAGAGAACATTGTATCTTTTAACAACTTTATATAGAATGTCAATGGCTAAATTGGGCGTACAGTTCAACTATAATAAAAAAAAAGAGAAAAGAATGTAATTAGGTCTTTCATAACAGGAAGGCGGTACATCATGCCTGCACAAACTTGGGGTATCCGTTTTGACAGTCACTGTAAGGGTGGTATCTGCTGACAGCTGATTTGAGCTGTTGGGGGAGACAGGAGGCTGTCTTCAGCCTGCAGTGACTGAGAATAAGGACCCAGAAATCAAATAAAAGAAAACCATCGACTCCTACTTGCTGGTAGAAACTGCAATTAATGCTTACTCTTACCGTGAAGAATTGAAAGCACACCAGAATGCTATCGATTCACACATTTATATATTTAACAACATTATCCATCACCACTATCACCTTAACGTTTATCAAGGGCCGCACCCAACCAGTAGCAACCTCTTCCTTACTCTAAAATGGACCGTGTATAAGTCATTGCACAAAGAGAAGATAAGTGCCCTAATGAATAGAAATGTTGAAATAGTACAAAATCACTGCTAATTACTTGAATTATCTTACAGAGATTTCCCTCCCTATAAAAGAAGAACCTTCTCCTATCTCCAAAATGAGACCAGTGACAGCCAGCATCACCACAATGCCAGTCAGCACCGTGGTGTCCCGGCCACCACCCCAGGTCCAAATGGCACCACCCATATCCTTAGAACCCATGAGCAGTCTATCTGCCAGCTTAGAGAACCAACTCGAAGCCTTCCTGGATGGAACCCTACCCTCAGCTAATGAAATCGCTCCCCTGCAAAGCGGCAGCGAGGACAGAGAGCCCTTCTCCCTGATCGAGGACCTCCAGAACGACCTGCTGAGCCACTCAGGCGTGCTGGACCCCTCGCACTCGCCCATGGAAACGGCCGAGGCCCAGTTTGCTGCAAGTACGCCCTGCCTGTCCCTTGACCTCTCTGACTCGAACTTGGACAACATGGAGTGGTTAGACATTACCATGCCCGGCACGTCATCGGGACTCACACCGCTTAGCGCCACCACTCCCAGCATGTTCTCTGCCGACTTCCTAGACCCACAGGACCTGCCGCTGCCGTGGGACTAACAGCACAGATTTCTTGTCTCAGAGTTTATGAGGTTTGAAGACGACGACGATGTTTCAAAAAGGTCAGATTTTAGAGACAGATCCAGAGTTGCATCATTGCAATTATAATATGTTGTCACAGAAAGATGGGATGGATGGTCAGAGGCTGGAAACCAAGTTTGAAAACATTTCATTGCATCCAGCAGTGAATGCCTGTGATTGAATATAGCACAGAGCCTTCTGAAAAAAACACTACTCCAAGAAGACTCATCTGTTTCTCCAGACTTCAGTAAAGAACGAAAGGTACTTTTAGATTAAAAACGCGAAGAGTAAGGTATGCAGGGTGGCAACACGAGGGCCTCTGGTCATCAGCTACAGTTAAACCTCTGTGGTCATTTTAAGACCTTAAATAAAAGGCACACAGCTCCACTGAAAAAGAAAGGAGGTGAGCGATCACTGCACAGGGTATCTCCTAGAAATGGCCTGAGCCCAGCCCAAGATGCAGCCAGGGTCAAGGGCAGTGGCCAGCACCAGCCAGTTCAGTGACAGCTTCCCGCTGAAGACTTTTGGTTCCACTCAGAAACCAATGTAATTTTTTTGTGTGTTTTAGTTTATTTTGTGATTTGGGGGAATCTTACTTCAGATCTCCAGATTTAAATTGAAATGGGAGATCTTTCACCATTACCAGACAATGTTGACAAAATACTGTTGTAAACAATCTACTCTAAGAAGTCCAGGTGTATTGATAACACTGAAAAGTCTATTAGCAGCCCTCCGGGTTGATTACATTGATTTTAATGTGTATATTAGACACTTGTATGTATACTCTGACATTGTGATTTGTACAGCCTATGTTGGAGTAAGGAATTGGATACCCAGTGGTCCTACTTAATAACTCGAATATTTCTAGAGTACTTGAGCCACGTGTATTTCCATATTTAAGGAATTGCTGACTTTCAGGTAACCAGGCCCATCTCAAATAACCAAGAAAAGGCTTTGGCATGAAATATCTTTCTGAGCTGGTGAGCTGCCAAGAGAAGGCAAGGCAGCAGTCTGTCGTCCCCCTAGGACATTCCCAGAACGGTTCAGGAGGCGTGGTGGCGCCAGGTCGGCCAGTGGACCCAGCCCTGGCCTTCCTCTTCTCGGTCACCGATCCCTGGTTACCGTTTTCCAGGCTTGTAACTGGATATCATACCTGAGCTCTCACTGTATCATCAGGCTGAAGGTTGAGAAACTGGAGGTTTTATTAGTAGTTTTTTATATTGAAAAAGTCGTATTTGTTGAGTAGGATAGTTTCAGAGTTTTCTAAAATGCCAACTATCACAGGATTTCCAAAATTATTTTAGTCAATTGCTAGTCATATGACAAAATATAAAATAACTGAAAAAAAAAAAACCCACCTGAAATCTACTTAAAAGTGTGGAGACTTTTACTAAATAAGAGCGTTGTGCTCTCACCTCACCTTGGGTAAACCCTGGTCAGGCTCTCTGTGGGTCTGTAAATGGTGAATGTTCCCACAGTGACGGGCAGCCTGACCGACCCGTTACTTGGAAAGAGTCTGTGAATCATTTCTAGGTTTTGTGTTTTGCCTAAGAACTGATCTTACTTTATATTTTTATCTCAGTTTGTGAATTTTACTCTGTAAGAAAAGTCCATTTTCCCAGTGTTCAGTTGCCCGGCACCCTGGAGCCCTCAGTTGAAAGCCCTCCCAACTGGAAGGTGCTTCTGGATGGTTCGGGCAGAGGTGGTCAGGCGCAGCGTGGTCTGTAGTAGGTATTTTGAGTGCTTAGAGATTGGTCATCCAACAGGTGGGAAATCGTAACCATTGAGCAGAGCGCCACCTTCTGACCAAGCCCAGCGGGATGGTCAGCATCCTGGGCGTGAGTAGGTTCCTCTCAGAGGGCCTGGCTCCAGGGCCGGGGCTCCTGACTCGGGAATGTGCTTTTCTTAGAGGAGGTCTGGGCCCTGAGTTTTTGTCCAGGGCTTGTCCGGCCCACACTTAGACTGAGCATCGTATTCATTCAGATTGAAATATGTTATTAGCAGCAGGTATCAGTGGGACTGTAGCAGGCAACTGAACAGCTAGTGGTATTGGCTCTTGTTGACTTAACTTTCTATCTCCGTCATCCTGCACTGTGTATATAGATTGTTCTTTAGCCCTCAGCTCTCCTTATTGCTTGGCTAAGATAGGTTTGAAACATGCCACAGGAAGGTTGCTCTCCAAAAACACACACTGCAGTGCACAGAATGCCATCTTATATACAGCCTGCTCTCTCCTGAGTGCCCACTTCACCTTCACGCAGCAGCATCTCCCCTGAAGGCGGCAAGGAGTGTCCAGTTACTGACACTCGCGGCTGCCGCCTGCCCTCCCGTCCTGGCAAGTGTGCAGTTTGGGGGAGGGGGTGGTACTGTTGTGTACCACCCTGCAAAATACCATACTGCCCAGCAGACAGCCACCTGCTAGGAACATTATCTCACGACCAGTCTTATTTCCTAAATATTCCTGAAACACAGTAGTATCGAGCTTACCTTACTAGTGTATATAGGTGTCAGGTCATGTCATTAAGGGTGGGAGGAACAGAAAGTTACATCGAAGATGCTGCAGAGCCTTGGCAAGTCCAGGCATATGTGGTCATCTTGTACATTTCAGCAGAGCATGTACTAGAAAATCTCATAGGACACTGCGTGCTTTGCATCCTAGTGTTTTTCCTGAAATGTGCAGCCTACTGTATGGTATCTGCCACGTATCTGTACATAGATGCAGTCTGAGTTCATGCAACTTCATGCTCAGATACTGTTTGTGTTTTATATGAATATTTTTATGGCACTAAAGAGATCTTATTTAAATTTCCTTTTTACAAACTTCACGGTTCTGTGACCCGTGGACGTGCATTCTCAGAATCGTGGTGAAGGCAACATGGTGTAGTCCCCCCAGCTGCCGCCCGTAGAGGCGCCGTCACGAGCAGTGAGGTCAGTGGACGCCAAGTGACAGCTGATGAGAAGTGTGTCACCTGTTTGGTCACCAAAGCTGACTCAGGCTTCCTCCACCCCAGATCATTCTAGCCATACAAGCTTTCTCCAGAGTCCCCTTCAGGATCTCAGGCTGAAACCGGCCACCACAGCTGGCAAAAGAGCTGTCCCCGCCAGGGCCGGACCATCTCGTTACTGTCCACAGCCAGCCTTTGGCTGGGTTAACAGCCCTCACTCACACGCGTGTCCGGGTGCGTCCGGCAGCTCCCGCCGTGAGTCAGCTGGAGGGTGTGCAGCGGCACCAGAGGCTGTTTCGAGAACTTCCCAGAGACCGACTGTCAGCGTCCATCAGCAGAGCCACCGGGGCCACACAGCTAGGTCCACAAGTAGCGCCCCGCAGGCCACCACCCACTACAAGCGTCAGTCCTGACCGCTGGCACCAGAGCAGGACACCAGGCTAAGTGACCCCCACCTGGAGGCCACGCAGCCAGCCCACTCTCTCAGAGAACACTAACTGGAAGGTCAGGGTCACCAGGAAACAGCTCACACGTGCGGACGTGTGTATCTGGAGAGCAGCCTCACTGCATTTCCGCACATCTTGTACGTGGTTTTGGTCAAAACTGGAAAATGACAACGAAGATGTAGTCATTCTTTTTCTCGGTTCAAACCTTTGATAACTTGCTCCTTCAGTGATCTTTCTGGGCTACGTTTTTTTTTGTGAAGTGACTGCATGGCAATAAGCAGGTCTCCATCTGTCCCCATTCGCCCTTTCTTGCAGTATTTGAGGAAATGCATCATTACAAAGGGTCTCTACCTGAACTCTCAGATTGGAGGCCTGTAACTCAGAAAGCTGCACATGTTTACAAACGAGCTCTTCCCCTCCACACAAACACGTTGCTCTGCGAATCACATCAGAAAATGTCACGACCCTGTGATAACAGGGTGGCAATCTCAGACCTGCAAGGTGCTGTCTGGAATCAAACACATCATGTCATTGGCGATCTTGATGCCGCTGTCATGTTTTAACAGAGCTCTGTGCCAACCACTAAGACAAAGCTTTAACCAAGTTCTAGAATCACCGAGACTCGTAATGATTACCTCTCCACATCGTGCTGTAAGGAAACTTGCTGGCTTAGGAGGAGGAAGCATTTAGGAAAGGGTTTAGTTGTTACCAAAAGTACTTAACCTCGAGTAACTACTAGTAATGCAAACTTGCTTTAAAGGAACCAAAGGCATTGCCAAGTATTTGCCAAAAGAAGGCACTTTTTATTTAAAATTTGAGACTAATGAGCTCTCAAAAATCAGTCCCAAAAAGGTATTATCCATTTAAGGTTATAATTTTCACAAAGATGTAGATATTCCTCTATTGTTTTCATGTAAAATAGTATAGATTTGTTTTGTTGGGTTAAGAATAATACATATTTAGCAGTAATACAGTTTTTTCCTTTCTACATGCAAATTCATCATCTTGTTTTCTTGCTTGCAATAGAAATGCAATGAGATAGGTGTTTCTCTTCTTGTTTTCATTGTCACATTATGTCTTAGCATCTCACCCTATGGAAAAAAAGGAGAAAGATACCAATCTACAGAGCCCTGCTTATCAAAGCACCAGTTTAATAAACAAAAAATGATGGCAGTCGGGGGTCCATTCATGTATTGCCTTTATGTTGTTTTTTAAAAGAAAAACCATGATGCCTTTGTATTTGCTGTTTGCACCCCTGAAATCAATTCCATATCATGTTTGAATGCCATACATTTTGCACATGTACTGTACATAGGTAATGCATATTGTATTTTTATATGTGTGCACATTTATCATCTGATCTTTTGTACATAGTGGCCGTATTGTAGCTGATCGGGAAATGTTTGATATCTCAGCAATTTTGCATTTTTGTGTCTCAAATAAAAAAAAAAATTTTTGATTTACTATGACTTTTGCTGTGCAGAGGAAAGACCAGGTGCTGTGGGTCAGGGGAGCTGCAGAGTGGGGGCAGGGAGGCCAGAAGGAGACCCCATGTCCAGAACAAGCTTTACAGCCAAGTCACCAGACACGACCAGCGGGCATGCTGAGGCAGCCTCCGTTAATCACACAGACAGTGCACCCTTGCCCCAGGTCCAAACAGAAACAGGCAGCAGCTGAACTTGACCATAACAAGATTTCCACCAAAACTGTGTTCATTCTCCCAGTCGTAAGGAAATCCCAAGTGAGGGCTCTGGCAAAGGCCATGGTGCCCAGGGATGAATGCACACACACGGGCCTGCAGAAACCTGGCTCTCACTTTGACACTAAAAAATGAGCCACCGACAGGATTCCTGAAAGACTCGCGTAATCCTTCAGTTCAGCCCCATTTCAAAAGCATATGAGGTATTTTTATAGGCCAAAAGAAATGGTCTTTAGAATTCAATTTCTTTGAGAAAGATGTAATTTTTCAACCCAGAAACCTATGGTTAAAATACAGTTTTGAGAACAGTTTTATATTTTCCTCTTTGTTTTGATGAAATAAAACGGTAATGGGCAAACTTCATTGACAGCCAAAACTTTCATATCAGTATCTTACTATGAAAGCGGGTATTTTACCACCCTCAGAGAGGGAGAAAAGAAAGATCACTAGTCACCTGCATACGATGAAATTTCACTGTCTGTGACCTTTTAGGGACCAAGAGATCCGCCTCAATGGCCCAGTAAATAGACGATGCTTCTAAGGGACTAACACGCTTGTAACATCCCATATTGCTAGCCAGGATCCTACCCTCAGGGAGAGAAAACGATGTCTGCGGGGATAGAAAGTGCCCCAGGCATTCTCAGGAGTGAGCAAGGGACAGAGCTGGGAGCTTTAGGGAAGAGATAAGTTAGGACATGTAAAGGACAGTCCAGCAGAGAAAACTACTCGGGCGAGGTCAGAGTTAAGGGATTTTGGCTGAGGCCCCGCTCTGTGCCAGGTGGAGGGCTGGCTACCAAAGTATGGCTGCAGGACAGAGTCTGGTCAAGAAATGCTGAGGGGGGTCACCAAGGGAGTGGGGACAAACCTAGTGCTGAGAAAGTCTGGAAGGGTCGACAGCTGGGCATCTAAGGCTCCCAGACCCCAAAGGGCTGAAGACTCTTCTGGATATTACACTGTTTTCTTTGGGAAGTACAGGCCTCCAGAAGCCTTGCAGAGTGTGAACAGAGTCACCATTTAGCATCTCTACAATCCTCTGCAGCACACTTGCTCTCGAATCAAGGCGACTACCCAGGCCTTTGTAAACAGACTCACCCACACACGTGATGGCTGGAGATGAATGACAGCTTCTCCACTGAGTCCAGGGAAGACCAGTTTCAGGAAAATGCAAACTACATGTCACCAACAACTTTCCGTGTCACATAATCCCAAGTCACCTAACAACCATTCCTTCATTCCTCCTTCCACAAATGGCTTCCCTTTCTGATGGATTCAGAAAGAAACTCATCTGGACATCCTGGCTGTCTTTTCTGCTGATTTTTATGACAGTTTATTAAAATTAAACATACAGTGTATACTTAGACAAAAAGCAAGGCCACTCGTCAGCTATCTGACTGCCCTTGTGGATACGGCTATGCAACAGATCATTCGAGGAGGATGCTGCTAACAATGGCCCTGTGTCTTCTAGCCCCAATAACTGTACTCACCCTTCTCCCCACACCCTGGTACACAGCACCAGGGCACAGGAATGCAATTGAGACACAGGTTAATAGAAATAGCAGCAAATGTATTAAATGCAGCTAGATGCCAGGCCCTGTGCCAAACACTGTGTATAACCTCGTTTAACCATAAGCCTAAGAGTGAGGAACTCTTAACTGTCCCCATTTAACAGACCTAGCAATTCAAGACAGAAAAATGTCTTGCCTGGAGTTATAAAGCCGAATGTGGATTTGAGACCAACCTTCTAACATCCCAGAACCCAGACCATTTCTGTATACTCGGAACGCACAATCCAACATCTTTGTTCAGATACATGACAAAATCGACAATAGCAGATTTAGCTAATGTCAGTTTCACCCCAACTGGGTGTGTCTCAAGTCTCCTCAATCTCACACATTTTGCCAAGTAGCTAGCTACTCACATGGATGGTTAACAGCTTGTACTAGGCAAGCTCCAATCAGAACATGGGTTACAGGACGGGTATCTTAAGTGAAGCCCACGGTGGGGCCACGCCCAGTGACTCATGAAACTGCCCACCTGGACGGCCCACCCTGCCCACAGGGACTTCTGGAGCCACCTGCACACATGCATGTGTGCTCAAGTCACTCAGTCATGTCAGACTCTGTGACCCCATAGACTGTAGCCTGCAAGGCTCCTCTGTCCATGGATTTTCCAGGCAAGAATACTGGAGTGGGGTGCCGTGTCCTCCTCCAGGGGATCTTCCCAACCCAGGGATCAAAGGTGTGTCTCCTGCATTGGCAGGCAGGATTTTTTACCACTGTGCCACTTGGGTGGAGCCAGTTGGCATATCCAAAAACCTCGGAGCTATAGAATGATTTTATGATACTAGGAAAGTTGAAGATACAAACCCTGTGACACAGCAGCTCAACTGCTTGATACTCATCCTTGAGAAACACATGCACACAGGCAATCACATGCAAGAATTGACATGAAGTCCTCATTGACAAAGCAAACATCGAAAACAACTTGTTTGTCTTTCATTCTGCAAATCTTTAAACATAGCAATTTACATAAATGAACTATATCTAATGCGTCAACGTGAAAGAATCTGAAGGTGCTGAGGATGAGTGCAAAATGAAGTCTATATAATTCAAGTAACATTTTAAATCAACAATGCTGTTCACTTTTTTATATAAAGTATAAAAATATGGATTTACGTCAATGCCAAGATTCAAGATACTTCCAGAAGAGAGGAGTGAGACTGCAAATAATGTAAAGTAGGCTTCAGTTGGGGAAGGAAATGGCAACCCACTCCAGTGTTCTTGCCTGGAGAATCCCAGGGGCCGAGAGAGCCTGGTGGGCCGCCGTCTACGGGGTCGCACAGAGTCGGACACAACTGAAGGGACTTAGCAGCAGCAGCAGCAGGCTTCAATTAATATTGAATGTTTTGTTTAATTTTTTATATATTTTATTTCTTTAGTAATTCTATAGCCATATAGCAAAATATTAACACTTATTTACTGATGCTTGATTTCTTTATTTGCCCTTATTCTTTACTATGAGTTGGGAAAAAATAAGCTTAAAAAAAAAAGAATTACACAGGAATCCCATGAAAAACTGCATGCCAGTTAACTTAGATAAAATAGACAAATTCCTTGAAAGATACCAACTACCAAAAATTGACTCAACAAGAAAGAAAAACTGAAAGCCTTTCCTTTAAAATGAGGAACAAGGACTTCCCTAATGTCTCAGTGGGTAAGCATCTGCCTGCCAATGCAAGGAACACAGATTCAATCCCTGATCCAGGAAGATCCCACATGCCTTGGAGCAACTAAGCCCATGCACCACAGCTACTGGAGTCTGCATGCTCTAGGACCCTCACACCACAACTAATGAGCCCTGTGCCACAACTACAGAAGCCCACGTGCCCTAGAGCCCAAGTCGAAACTACTGAGCCCACGTGCTGCAACTACTGAAGTGTGTGTACCTAGAACCTGTGCTTCACAGCAAGACAAGCCACCACAATGAGAAGGCCATATACCGCAACTAGAGAGTAGCCCCATTCTATGCAGCTAGAGAAAACCCGGGTGCAGCAACAAAGACCCAGAACAGCCATAAATAAATATAACAGTATGGACATGTCCAAAAAAAAAGCAATAAGTTGCCCACTCTTGCCACCTGTTCAACATAGCATTGGAAGTCCTAGCCAGAGCAATTAGGCAAGAAGAAGAAATAAAAGTCATCTAAATTAGAAAGAGAAGTACAGCTATCACTATTTGAAGATGACATATTATATAGAAAAACCCTCAAGACTCCACCAAAAAACTTAAATTCAGTAAAGTTGCAGGATATAAAATTAATACACAAAAATAAGTTGCATTTTTGTACAACAGTAATGAACTATGAGAAAGAGGAATTCAGGAAATAATGTTTAGAATTGCATCAAAAAGAATAAAATACTTCAGTATAAACTTAACCAAGGAAGTGAGAGACTTGTTTACTGAAAGCTGTAAGACACTGATGAAAGAAACTGAAGACACCAATAAATGGAAACATATTCCATGTTCATGGACTGGAAGAATTAATATTAAAATGTCTATACTACCCAAAGCAATCTACAGATACAATTCCTATCAAAATTCCAATGACATTTTTTCACAGAAATAAAACAATCCTAAAATTTGTATGGAACTACAAAAGACCCCCAAATAGCCAAAACAATTTTGAGAGAGAAGAACAAAGCTAGTGTTATCACATTTCCTATTTTCAAACCATACTCCAAAGCTATAATAATCCAAACAGTATGGTACTGGCATAAAAACAGACACATAAGTGAGTTCCCTGGTGGCCTATTGGTTAGGATAATGGGCTTTCACTGCTGCAGCCTAGGTTCCATCCCCAGTCGAGGGACTGAGATCCCACAGCTGCATGACACAACAACAACAAAAAAAACCCACAGAAACACATAGATCAATGGAACAGAATAGAAGGCCCAGAAATAAACCCACACATATATGGTCAACTAATGTATGACAAATGAGCCAAGAGTATACAATGGGGAAAAGAGAGTCTCTTCAATAAATGGTGCTGGGAAAACTCAACATCCACATGCAAAAGAATGAAACTGGACCCTCACCTCATCTGACACCACACACACAAATTAATTCAAAATAGATTAAAGCCTTAAATGTAAGTCTTGAAACAATACAACCCCAAGAACACGTAGAGGAAAATCTCCTTAACATGGGTCTTGGCAATGACTTTAGATATACCAAAAGCACAACAACAAAATCAAAAAAGAAAAAAAGTGGAACTCTATCAGACTAAAAAGTTTCTGCACAGCAAAGGGAACAAAAAACATGAAAAGGCAACACAACAGAACAGGAAATATTCACAAACTATATATCGAATAAGTTAACATACAAATCATACAACTCAACAGCAAAATCAAAAACAAATAACCTATATGATAATGGGTAAAGGATATGAATAGACATTTTTCCCAAAGAAGACATATAAGCAGACTTTGGTTTATTGTGCTTCGCTTTATTGCACTTCACAGATACTGCATGGTTTTTTTTACAAATGAAGATTTGTGGCAACCCTTTGTCAAGCAAGTCTATTGAGTGCCATTTTCCCAATAGCATTTACTATTTTTGAGTCTGTATGTCACACTTCTGTAACTCTCAAAATAATAAACTTTTTCATTATTATTATTTGTGATCTTTGAATTTATACTATGACTTGCTAAAGGCTCAATGATTAAAAATACTTATTGCCAAAAAATGCTAAAGTTTAATGTACATTGTTTTTTAAACATAATGCTATTGTACACAGACTACAGTATAGCATAAACATAACTTTTATATGCACTGGGAAACTAAAAAATCCATGTGATGCACTCGACTTAGAAATGGTCTGCAACTGAACCTGCAATATCTCTGAGGTACAAATGGCCAACAGGTATATGAAAAGATGCTCAACATCACTAATCATCAGGGAAATGCAAATCAAAACTACAGTGGGATATTAACTCACACCTATTAGGATAACTGTCATCAAGAAGACGAGAGAGAATTCCCTGGTGGTCCAGTGGTTAAGATTCTGTGCTTCCAATGTAGGAGAAGCAGGTTGGATCCCTGGTTTTAGGGAACCAAGATCCAACACGCCATTCGGTTCAGTTCAGTTGCTCAGTCCTGTCTGACTCTTTGCGACCCCATGAATCGCAGCACGCCAGGCCTCCCTGTCCACCACCATCTCCCAGAGTTCACTCAAACTCACGTCCATCGAGTCAGTGATGCCATCCAGCCATCTCATCCCCTGTCGTCCCCTTCTCCTCCTGCCCCCAATCCCTCCCAGCATCACAGTCTTTTCCAATGAGTCAACTCTTCGCAGGAGGTGGCCAAAGTACTGGAGCTTCAGCTTCAGCATCATTCCTTCCAAAGAAATCCCAGGACTGATCTCCTTCAGAATGGGCTGGTTGGATCTCCTTGCAGTCCAAGGGACCCTCAACAGTCTTCTCCAACACCACAGTTCAAAAGCATCAATTCTACGGCACTCAGCTTTCTTCACAGTCCAACTCTCACATCCATACATGACCACAGGAAAAACCATAGCCTTGACTGGACGGACCTTTGTTGGCAAAGTAATGTCTCTGCTTTTCAATATGCTATCCAGGTTGGTCATAACTTTTCTTTCAAGGAGTAAGCGTCTTTTAATTTCATGGCTGCAGTCATTAAGTGCAGCCAAAGATTAAAAAAAAAAAAAAAAAAAACAAATTTTAAAAAAAGACAAAAGATAACAAGTGTTGATGAGGATATGGAGAAAAGGGAACTATTGTGAACTGTTAGTGGAAACGTGAATTAGTACAGTCTTTATGGAAAACAGCAGGGAGGTTCCTCAAAATTTAAAAATAGAACTACCATATGATATAGTCATCCCACTTCTTGATGCATATGCAGAGGAAATGAAATCAGTATCTCAAAAGAGATATCTTCACTTTCATGTTCAGTTCAGTAGCTCAGTCAGGTCCGACTCTTTGTGACCCCATGAAGCGCAGCACACCAGGCCTCCCTGTCCACCACCAACTTTCATGTTCATTGAAGTATTATTTACAGTAGCCAAGATACAGAAACAACCTACCTGTCCATTGACACATGAACAAATAAAGAAAATATGATACACACACACAGGAATATTATTCACTCTTATAAAAGACGGAAATCCTGTCATTTGCAACAAAATGGATAAAACTTGAGAGCATTATACTGAGTGAAATAAGTCAGACAGAAAAAGACAAATACTATAGATGATATCCCTTAATACATGATATTAAGGCAAACCTCACAGAAACAGAGTAGTGATGACTATCAGGTACAGGAGTTGGGGGAGGAATGGCAAGATATTGGTCAAAGAGAACAAACTTGCAAGTATAAGATGAGTAAGTTCTGGGGATCTAATGTAGAGCATGGTGAAAAACATTAACAATACTGTACTGTGTTGAAATTTGCTAAAAGAGTAGATCTTAAATATTTCCATCCCATTTCAAAAAAAAAAACGGTCAGTATGTGAGATAATGAATGTGTTAATTAGCTTGACTATGATTATCCTTTCAAATTGTGTAGATGTATCAAATATACCGTACATATATACAGTTGATTATACCTCAGTAAAGCTTGGGAGAAAATGAAAAAGTGCTGAAAGAAAAAAAAAGTCAACTGAAAATTCTATATACAACAAAGTGTCCATCAAAAATGAGGAAGAAATTAAGACATTCCCAGATAAACAAACACTAAAAGAGCTATCACCACTAGCCCAGCCTTACAAGAAATGCTTAAAGGACTCCTTCAAGTTGAAATGAAAGGATGATGGACAGTAACTCAAAGTCCTATGAAAAATAAGATTCTCTAGTAAAGGTAAATATTGGTATATGGACAAGTAAAAACCTGTAATATTGTCATTTTAGATCTTAACTCCAATTTTTATTCATTCATAATAAGATTTAAAAGAGAAAAGCATAATATTAACTCTATGTCTATATTAGTGCTGCTGCTGCCACCAAGTCGCTTCAGTCGTGTCCGACTCTACGACCCCATAGATGGCAGTCCACCAGGCTCCCCTGTCCCTGGGATTCTCCAGGCAAGAACACTGGAACAGGTTGCCATTTCCTTCTCCAATGCATGAAAGGGAAAGTGAAGTCACTCAGTCGTGTCCGACTATTCGAGACCCCATGGACTGCAGCCCACCAGGCTCCTCCACCCGTGGGATTTTCTAGGCAAGAGCACTGGAGTGGGTTGCTATTGCCTTCTCCCTATATTAGTGGGTACATAACAAATAATGATGTAATTTGTGACATCAGCAACAAAGGTGGGTATAGAGGAGCTGTAAAGAAGTAGAATTTTGTATGTGAGAAAAGTTCAATAGTTCTCAGTTTAAATGGATTATCATAACCTTTTAGGATGTTAAATGTAATCACTATTTTTATAACCCTAGAATGTTAAATGTAATCAGTGTGTTTTATACAACACAAAGAAAATACATGAAGGACATACACAAAAGAAAATGAGAAGGGAATCAAAACATTTCACTGCTGAAAAAAAAAACTGTAAACACAGAGGAAGGCAATATGGAAGGGAGGGACAAATAAAATGGCAATTCCCTATCAATAATTAAATGTAAGTAGATTAAATTCCCCCAATTAAAAGACACAGATTGGCAGAATGGATTTAAAAAGAGAATCCAACTTGATGCTGCCTATGAGAGACTCACTTCAGAGCTAAGGAAATGCACAGATTTAAAGTGAAAGAATGGAAAAAGTTAGTCCATGCAAACAGTAACCGCCGGAGAACAGGAGGAGTGACACTGATGTCAAACGCAACAGATGTTAAATTTTTAAAGGAAAAAAAACTACTGCAACAGATAAAGAAGGACTTTATATATTGATGAAAGGGTCAATTCACCAAGAATAGAATGATTACAAACACGCAAAAATCACAGACTCTAAATATATAAAGCAAACATTGGCAGGATATATCAAGAATTTCTGCAATTCAATAGCAAAAGACAAAAAAGCCCAATTTAAAGATGGACAAACAAATGAAACAGGCATTTCTCCAAAGAAGGTATATTAATGGTCAATAAGCATATGGAAAGATGCTCAACATCATTAATCATTCAGTCAGTTCAGTTCAGTCACTGAGTCATGTCTGACTCTTTGCGACCCCATGGACTGCAGCACTCCAGGCCTCCCTGTCCATGGCCAGCTCCTGGAGTTTACTCAAACTCATGTCCATTGAGTCAGTGATGCCATCCAACCAACTCTTTCAGAAAAACAGAACAACAGGTACTGGTGACGATTTGGAAAAGAAATTGGGATCCTTGTTTTGGGAATGTAAAATGGTGCAGCTGCTATGTAAAACAATACAGCGGTCCTTTCAAAACAAATTAAACACAGATTGCATGTGAACCAGCAGCTCCACGCTGGGTATATACCCAAAAGAATTGAAAGCAACATCCTAAAGAAATATTTATACACGCCTGTGCTTAGCAGAATTATTCACAATAGCCAATAGGTGGCAGCAACCCAAGTGTTCATTGATAAATGAATGGATAAACTAAACCGTACACATATCATGGAATATTATTCAGCCCTTTAAAAAGGAAATTCCAGGGCCCTGTACATGGATGAACATTGAGGATCTCATGTTAAGTGAAATAAGCCAGTCAAAAAAGACAAATATAATTCCAACACGTGGTACATTCTCCAGGATAGATCACATACTAGTACACAAAACAAGCCTTGGTAATTTTAAGAAAATTGAAATCATATTAAATCTCTTTTCTGACCACAACACTATGAAACTAGAAATCAACTACAAGGAAAAAAATGAAAAAAGAAACAACACACTAATATGTGAAGGCTAAACAATATACAACTAAGCAATCAATGGGTCACTGCAGAGATCTAAGAACAAATTTAAACATATCTGGAGACAAACAGAAATGAAAACATAACAATCCAAACTCTACGGGATGCAACAAAAGCAATCCTAAGATGGAAATTCATGATACAAGCTTACTTCAGGAAACAAGAAAAATATCAAATACAAGTTAATAAAAGGAAAGAAATCATAATGAGCAGAGAGAGAGACTAAAAAAAAAAAAAATAGAAAAGCTCAATGACACTAAGAACTGGTTCTTTGAAAAGAAACAAAATTGATAAATCTTTAGCCAGA
This sequence comes from Redunca redunca, assembly GCA_006410935.1. Classification (NCBI taxonomy): domain Eukaryota; kingdom Metazoa; phylum Chordata; class Mammalia; order Artiodactyla; family Bovidae; genus Redunca; species Redunca redunca. Next base: position 15,350 of record SJYQ01000535.1, on the reverse strand, counting down.
CTCATCAAGACAAAGAGAGGGCCCAAATCAACAAAATCAGAAGTGAAAAAGAAGTTATGACCAATATCACAGAACTACAAATGGTGATAAGAGACTACTCTAAACAATTATATGGCAATAAAACGGACAACCTAGAAATGTACTCTCTCTCAAAGCTGAATGAGGAAGAAATAGAAAATATGAACAGATCAATTACCAGTAATGAAAATAAATCAGTAATTTAAAAGTCCAAGACCAGATGGCTTCATAGGTGAATTTTACCATTTAGAGAAAAGTTAACATCTATTCTTCTCAAAGGATGCTTCACTTATTTAACTTAATCCATCCATGTTGTTGCAAATGGCAACATATTCTTTTTTTATAGCTGAGAAGAACTAAACCTCCTGATGAAAGTGAAAGAGGAGAGTGAAAGAGTTGGCTTAAAATTCAACATTCAAAAAACTAAGATCATGACATCTGGGCCCATCACTTCCTGGCCAATAGATGGGGAAACAATGGAACCAGTGAGAGATTTTATTTTGGGGGATCATGACATCTGGGCCCATCACTTCATGGCAAATAGATGGGGAAACAATGGAACCAGTGAGAGACTATTTTGAGGGGCTCCAAAATCACTGCAGATGGTGACTGCAGTCATGAAATTAAAAGACACTTGCTCCTTGGAAGAAAGCTATGACCAACCTAGACAGCGTATTAAAAAGCAGAGACATTACTTTGCCAACAAAGGTCCGTCTAGTCAAAGCTGTGGTTTTTCCAGTAGTCATGTATGGATATGACAGTTGGACCATAAAGAAGGCTGAGGGCAGAAGAACTGATGCTTTTGAATTCCGGTGTTAGAGAAGACTCTGGAAAGTCCCTTGGACTGCAAGATCAAATCAGTCAATCCTAAAGGAAATCAGTCCTGAATATTCATTGGAAGGACTGATGCTGAAGCTGAAACTCCAGTACTTTGGCCACCTGATGTGAAGAACTGACTCACTGGGAAAGATCCTGATGCTGGGGAAGACTGAAGGCAGGAGCAGAAGGGGACAACAAGGATGAGACGGTTGGATGGCATCACCGACTCGATGGACATGAGTTTGAGCAAGCTCCAGGAGTTGGTGATGGACAGGGAAGCCTGGCATGCTATAGTCCATGGGGTCACAGGGAGTTGGACACAACTGAGTGACTGAACTGAACTGACTAAACCATTGTATACATACACTGTGTAGGTGTCTCCTAAAATCTCCTAAAGGTTAACTATTTAAACAAAATTAACAACAAAATGGGCTTTACAACATATGTAAATGTGAAATATGGGAAAACAATAACATAAAGGTCAGGAAGAGATATGGGAGCATGTTGTTGTAAAATACTTACGTTATATGTTAAGTGGTATAGTCTTACTTAATGGTGGACACTAATAAGTTAAAGATGTATATTATGAATCCTATGAAAGTCATTCAGTCATGTCTTTGTCACCCCATGGACTGTAGCTCTCCAGGCTCCTCTGTCCATGGAATTCTCCAGGCAAGAATGCTGAACTGGGTAGCCATTCCCTTCTCCAGGGGTTCTTTCCAACCCAGGGATTGAACCGAGCTCTCAGTCGCAGCCAGATTCTTTACCATCTGAGCCACCAGGGAAGCCCGATAGCAAACACTAAACTTAAAAAAAAGTAATGTCTAATAAGTCAAACAAAGGGATTAATGCAACTATAAAATCTAACAAAATCAAAAATGTATAAAAAGAAAAGGGAAGGAAAAAACAGATGGGACAAATAGAAAGCAAATAGTAAGATGATAAATTTAAACTTACTCATATCAATTGTCTCATTAAATTTAAATGGTCTAAATACTTCAGTTAAAAGACAGATTTTCAGAATGCCTAAAAAAGCAAAACCAAACTCTGTATGGCCTATAAGAAACACTTTAAATATAAAGACACAGATAACGATTAAAAAGAAGCATATAAGAAAGGTATCCCATGCTAATACTAATCAAAATTCAGAGATTCCAGAGCAAGGAATATTATCAGAGATAAAGAAGGTCATTTCAACCCACCTCCTAGATTAATGGAAATAAAAACAAAAGTGAACAAGTGGGACTTAGTTAAAATTAAAAGCTTTTGCACAGCAAAGGAAAGTATAAACAAGGTAAAAAGACAACCCTCAGAATGGGAGAAAATAATAGCAAATGAAACAACTGACAAATGATTAATTTCCAAAATATTCAAGCAGCTCATATAACTCAATACGAGAAAAACAACCCAATCAAAAAGTGGGAAAAAGACCTCAACAGACATTTCTCCAAAGAAGACATACAGATGGCTAACAAACACATGAAAAGACACTCAACACAGCTCAGTAGAGAAATGCAAATCAAAACTACAATGAAATATCACTGCACGCCAGTCAGAATAGCCGTCATCAAAAAGTCCACAAACAATAAATGCTGAGTGTGGAGAAAAGGGAGCGCTCTTGCACTGTTGGTGGGAATGTAAATTGACACAGCCACTATAGAAGACAGTATGAAGATTCCTTAAAAAACTAGGAATAAAACCACCATATGACCCAGCAGTCCCACCCCTAGGCATACACCCTGAAGAACCAAAATTGAAAAAGATACATGTACCCCAATTCATTGCAGCACTATTTATAATAGCTAGAACATGGAAGCAACTTAAATGTCCCTCAACAGATGAATGGATAAAGAACTTATATACATATACACAATTACTCATCCATAAAAAGGAACGCATTTGAGTCAGTTCTGGTGAGGTGGATGAACCTAGAGCCTATTATACAGAGTGAAGTAAGTCAGAAAGAGAAAGATAAATATTGTATATTAATGCATATATATGGAATCTAGAAAGATGGTACTGATGAATTTATTTGCAAGGCAGCAGTGGAGAAACAGACACAGAGAACAGATGTATGGGCATGGCAAGAGTGGGGAGAGGGGGAGATGTATGCAGAGAATAATATGGAAACTTACCTTACCATATGTAAAACAGACAGCCAATGAGAATCTGCGGTATGTCTCAGGGAACTCAAACAGGGGCTCGGTATCAACCTAGAGGGGTGGGATGGGGAGGGAGCCAGGAAGGAGGGGACATATGTACACCTATGGCTGATTTGTGTTGATGTTTGACAGAAAACAACAAAATTCTGTAAAGCAAGTATCCTTTACTTAAAAAATAAATTTAAAAAAGGAGGTCATTTCATAATGACAAATTCATGAAGAAGTCAAAAGAATCCCAAATGTTTATGCACCTAACAACAAACTACAGGAAACAAAAAAATTACAGAACTTCACAGAGGGATAGAAAAATCTATAATTATAGGAAAAGGTGTCAATAACCTCTCTCAGTAATTGATAGTACAAGTCAAGAAGAAATCAATAGGATTTTATTTTAAAAAAGATTTAAACAATACTATTAGTCAGTTTGACATTATTGATGTTTATACTGTACAGTGCTTCACCCAGCAACAGAATACACATTCTTTTCAAAGGCACATGATCTCCAACCACAGTGAAATTAAACTAGGAATTAATAAAAGGAAGATCTTTTGAAAATCCCCAAATGTTTAGAAATGAACATACTTCTGTGTAACAATAAGTCAAGGGAGAAAAGTACTTTGAACTGAATGAAAATTTTAAAAACACTATATCAAAAGGTATGACATGCTGCTAAAGCAGTACATGAAGCGAATTTTTGTAGCACTTTAAGGGAACTTTTGAATGCCTTTATTAGGGGGTAAAAAAAAAAAAACAAAAAAGTTCACAGATCAGTGGCCTCAGCATCCACTCAAAAAAAAACAGAAAAAAAGAAAAAAAAACTAGAAAAAGCAAAGCAAAGTAAACCTAAAATGGAAAAAAAGGAAATATAAAGGCCAGAGCAGAAATCAATGAAATAAACAGAACAGCAATACAGAAAAACTCAGAACTGGAAACTGGTCCCTGGAGATCAGCAAATTTGACAAACCTTCAGTAAACCAGACAAATCAGAAAAATTAAGCAAAAGGGCACAAATTGCCAATATCAGGAATGAGAGAGGTGATGTCACCACAGATTCTACCAATGTGAAATGGATAATATGGAAATATTATGAAAAATGTTATCAATAAAGTCAACAACTTAGATGAAACAATTCCTTGAAAGAGTCAAACTTCATTCACTTAAGAAACAGATAACCTGATTAGCTCCATATCATTTAAAGAAGTTGAACTAATAGTGAAAAACTTTTTCATAAGGGAAAACTCAAGCCCAGATAGCTCTCCTATTGAATTCTACGAATCATTTAAGGAAGAAATATTACCAGTTGTCTGCAAACTAGAAAACTGAAAAGGCGGCAACTTATTATCCCCTCAACTTATTCTATAATATGATGCCAGTATTACCCCGATGCTGAAACCAGACATTACTAGAAAAATAAATAAAATTAACCAGTATCCTTCATGAACATACAAAATATCTAAACAAATTTTACAAAATTGGACCCAACAATGTATAAAAAGGATAATATATCCTGACCAAGTAGAGTCTGTCCGAGGAATGTAATCACAGTTTAATGTTTAAAAATTAATCAGTGTAATTTACCATACTGGTCTTCCCTGGCAGCTCAGACAGTACAGAATCTGCCTGCAATGTGGGAGACCCAAGTTCAGTCCCTGGTTGGGAAGATCCTCTGGAGAAGGGAATGGCTGCTGCTGCTGCTAAGTCACTTCAGTCGTGTCCAAATCTGTGCGACCCCATAGACGGCAGCCCACCAGGCTCCCCTGTCCCTGGGATTCTCCAGGCAAGAACACTGGAGTGGGTTGCCATTTCCTTTTCCAATGCATGAAAGTGAAAAGTGAAAGTGAAGTCGCTCAGTCGTGTCTGACTCTTTAGCAACCCCATGGACTGCAGCCCACCAGGCTCCTCCATCCATGGGATTTTCCAGGCAAGATTACTGGAGTGGGGTGCCATTGCCGTCTCCAAAAGGAATGGCTACCCACTCCAAAATTCTTGCTTGGGGAATTCCATGGACAGAGAAGCCTGGAGGTCTATAGTCCGTATGGGGTCTATATGGGGTCTCAAACAAAACTAAAAAATTTAAAACCATGATCATATTAATAGACACAGAAAAAGCAATTGAAAAAGCTGGCATTCATTCCTGATTAAAAAAAAAAAAATCCCTCACTGATTAGGAGTAGAAGGGAACTTCCTCAACCTGATAAAGGGCATCTATGACGAATCCATTGGGAACACCATGCCTAATACTGAAAGACCGCTTTCTCCTGAAGCTCAGAAATAAACTAAGAACGTCCTCTGAGAGTGTCTTCACCACTTCTACTCAACATTATGCTAGAAGTTCTAACCAATAAAGTAAGAAAAACAAATAAAGGCATTCAGATTGGAAAGAAAGAAGTAAAACTGTTACTATTCACAGACTACATGATAGCTGATACAGAAATCTGAAAGTATCTACCAGAAGACTACAAATAAGTGAGTTTAACAAGGTGGCAGAATACTAGGCCAGTATAAAGAATTCAAGCACATTTCTATCTACCAGTAATGAATAATCAGAAATTGAAATTTTTAAATAGTATCATTTCTAAAACTCTCCAAAATATTATAAGGAAAATAAATCTGACAAAAGATGTTAAAGATGTGTACACTGGGAACAACAAGAACACTGCTGAGAAAATTAAAGAGTTCGGTCGCTCAGTCATGTCCGACTCTTTGCGACCCTATGGACTACAGCACACCAGGCCTCCCTGTCCACCACCAACTCCTGGAGCTTGCTCAAATTCATGTCCATCGAGTCAGTGATGCCATCCAACCATCTCATCCTTGTTGAACCCTTCTACTCCTGCCTTCAGTCTTCCCCAGCATCAGGATCTTTCCCAATGAGTCAGTTCTTTGCATCAGGTGGCCAAAGTACTGGAACTTCAAGTATCAGTCCTTCCAAAGAATATTCAGGACTGATTTCCTTTAGGATTGACTGGTTTGATCTCTTTGCAGTCCAAGGGACTCTCAAGAGTCTTCTCTAACACCACAGTTCAAAAGCATCAATTCTTTGACAATCAGCTTTCTTTATGGTCCAACTCTCACATCCATACATGACTACTGAAAAAACCATAGCTCTGACTAGATGGACCTTTATCAGCAAAGTAATGTCTCTCCTGTCTAGGTTTGTCATAGCTTTTCTTCCAAGGAGCAAAATTTTCCAAGGAGAAAATTAAAGAAGACTTAAATAAATCAGAAAATATATCACGTCCAAAGATTAGAGGATTCAATAGTGTCAATATACTAAATTCTCTCCAAACTGACCTACAGGTTTAATACAATCCCAACAGGCTTATTGTATAAATTGTTAACAAATTCTAAAATGTACATTGAAATGTAAAGGAACTAGAGTAGCCAAAAGCAAGGGCAGAGATGGAATACTAACACTACCTGATTTTAAGATTTATTATAAAAGTATGTTAAGATAGTGTGGAACTGGTATAAAAATAGATTAGTGGAACAAAATAGAGCACATACAACAACCACAGAAAAATTGTTTGAGTTAGGCAAAGTTTCCTAGATATAAGAAGAAAAAAGTGATCCACAGGGGGACAAATAAATTGGATTTTATCCAAATTTAAAACTCCTGCCCCTAAAAGAACACTGTTCAGAGAAGAAAAAGAGCCACAAACTGGGAGAAAATATTTGAAAATCATCCCTGATAAAAGATTTGTACCCAGAATATATCAAGAACATTCAAAATTCAATAATAAACGGTTAAGACTCTGCACTTCCACTGCGGGGGCCACAAGTTCAATCCTTGGTCAGGGAACTAAGATCCCACAAGCCATGTGGCACAGCCAAAAAACAACCCAATAAAAAATGCATAAGGAAAAAAAATGCCTAAGGCATATGAACAGACAATTCTCCAAAGAAGATAAAGGAACAGTAAATAAACACATGAGAAAATGTTCAGCTCCATTAGTCATTAGAGAGAAATGCAAATTAAAACGAGATGCCACTGCACACCTTTCAGAATGTGTTCTTAAAAAGAACTGACCACACCAAGTGTTGGCGAGGACGTGGAGGAACTGGACCATCCCCACACAGCCGGTGGGGATGCAAAATGGCACAACCACTCTGGAAAACAGTTTCCTAAAAATATAAACATCTGATCCAGACATTCCACTCTTACATGTTCACCCAAGAGGAATGAAAGCTTTTTAATGTCCTTTCAAAGGTTTGTACCCAAAAGTTCATAGCAGCTTTATTTGTAATAGCCCCAAACTGCAAACAACTCAAATGTCCATACCACCCATCAGTAACAAGGAACAAATTCTTGGCTCTCAATAATGCACAGACTTCCCCGGTGGTGCAGATGGTAAAGCATCTGCCTACAATGCGGGACACCTGGGTTCGATCCCTGGGTGGGGAAGATCTCCTGGAGAAGGAAGTGGCAACCCACTCCGGTACTCTTGCCTGGAAAATCCCATGGACAGAGGAGCATGGTTCAGACACGACTGAGTGACTTCACTTCACTCAATAATGCACAACATGGATGGGTCTTGAAATAATTAAACTGAATGAAGGAATCCAGGAAAGGAGTATATAACACAACAAGGTCCTGCTGAACAGCACAGAGAACTATATTTAATATCCTATGATAAACCATAATGGAAAAGAATATTTACAAAAGAATATATATATATAAAATTGAATCACTCTGATGTACAACAGTAATTAACACAGCATCGTAAATCAATTTCTTTTTTTAAAAAAAAAGGAAAAGAATCCATACTGTCCATTTATATAAAATTCTGGATATTTAAACCAACAGACAGTGACAGAAAGCATAATGGTGGTTGGACAGTAGGGGAGACAGTTTACAAAAGGATGACAAGAAATAACCAGAACCCCAATTCAAAAGAAAAAAGCCAACTTAGATTTCTATGGGTGTTTTTACCTGAATGGAACTAGCGCTTTTATCTGAGCTAAGGTGAGGTCTGGATATAGCGTTGAAACTTTCCCTAAACGTTTTGTGTTTTCTTTAGAGCTAGTACAGGATTAAACATTATTCCCTAATATATGGTGACAACTGGCAAAACACACAGAGCTAAGCACCAGAGAAACCATTCACACTTGGCATCCAACGAACAGCTGCACAGACAGAAAGCATCACAAGAAAACACAGTGAGAGCTTTTTAAGAACCATGGAAGAGGAGAGAGAAACAACAAACTGTTTCTGATAAAATCTTACTCTTGTTTCCATAAAAGCAATTCTAATGTGTCCATAATGGAACGAAGGAAAAGGTCGTCTTCCATGTTCAATGTTTTTCCAGGCTTTTTATGGCCGTCTACGGCCGCACGTATGGTTTTAGAGCACTACAGCAGAACCAGGAGGGGAAAATGCAAAAGGTACATTCTGCTCTGTAAGTTCATCAGCACATCTGCTCTCATTTCCTTCCACCCATTTATCTTTTCAAGTTGCCAAGAACATCCCTGGGAATAATCCCCTCCCACACCAAAAGCTGGGGATAGGATAATTGGTATCTGATGATGGAAGATGACATTTTTAAATAGCCACTTATAATTTCTTAAGATACATTTCGTCTTTAACCATGTATAGACTGCTTCAATGCTTAGCTTTAAAAATGGGGGGGGGTGCGGGTAATGTGNTAAATAGCCACTTTTAATTTCTTAAGATACATTTCGTCTTTAACCATGTATAGACTGCTTCAATGCTTAGCTTTAAAAATGGGGGGGGGGGTACAGGTAATGTGGAAGATGCCCCAATAACAAGCATAAATTCACCAAAAATTTGCCATGGCTTAAAAAAAATGTGTTTGAAATCCATTAGATCAACTGTCACTTATGTAACAATGATCTTAAAATACAAGGCCTAGGAAAAGGTCACCATCTATCTATATACCAAAATGACTTCCTGGTTAATGAGTAAAGGTTTGAGTTTTTGAAATACTGTATAATATGAACAAACCTAAAGGAGGACTTTCCCTGGTGGTCCACTAGTTAAGACTCCATTCTCCCAATGCAAGGGGCCCAGGTTCAATCCCCAGTCAAGGAACTAAATCCTACATGCTGCAATTAAGACCTGGCACAGATAAATAAAGGAAAATAATGACTCTTTGCAGTACTAAAAAACACACGCCATGTACCATTCATGTGAGATGCTGATACTACTTTGCAGAAAGTGGCAACATATGTGAAGGAATCCACTGAGGACATTCACACAATGTTTCTTATGAGCTTACAGTACTAGATGGAAACCACAGGAACTTGTTCAATTCGTTATCACCACACGCACACCCGCAGCGCGTCTCCACCACACTGGGCAGACCTCGGCCAGGACATCACACGAAGTGTATGGCTGATTGTTTCTGCCTCCTCCCAACTAAACTACACAAAGTTGAAAATGAGAGCCTCATGTAAGAGCAAAGAGCATGCCCACAGCCCAGGAGTACCAATGGCTGGCTCACTCACCAGCAAGCAGAAAAGTGCAGAACTGTCTGCTTGAGGCTGCTACAGTACCGCAGAAAGTTAGCTTAGGAAAGCAATGACCCTGACATCTCTGCTAAAGAAGCTTCCACACGTGAGCTCAGGGAGCCACAAGCAAAGATGCAAGAGCAGCTTTGCTTGCAGTGAAGAAAAACTTGGAAACAACATCGATGGCCAGCAACAGGGGATTTATTATTACTGAGCTACAGTCCCCCAGCAGACTAGAAGGCAGCAATTAAAAAGAGGGACTTCCCTGGTGGTCTAGTGGTTAAGACTGTGCTCCCAATGCAGGAGGCCCCGGTTCGATCCCTGACCATGGAACCATGTCCTGCATACTGCAAGTAAGACTGAAGAAATAAATTAAAAACGTTTTAAAACAAATGGGGGAGAAGTGAAGAGAAAGTCCCTCCGTTGTGTCCAACTCTTTGCAACTCCATGGACTGTACCCTGCCAGGCTCCTTTGTCCATGGAATTCTCCAGGCAAGAATACTGGAGTGGGTTGCTATTTCCTACTCCAGGGGATCTTCCCGACCAAGATTGAACCCAGGTCTCCCACATTGCCGGCAGATTCTTTACCATCTGAGCCATGTGGGAAACATTGCATTTCCTACGTATGAAGGCATATCAATACAAAAAGACAAAGATGTGGGAAGATCCAAAATCAACTCCTGAGAGTGGTCCCCTGGAAAAGAGGAGGAGGACAGAGCACTGAGAGGGCAGGAGTCCTCTACCAAATGCAGAACAAATAATGAGAAACAGCAATTGTATTCTGTTGCTGTCAACTGCTTTTCACATACATAAAACCACTGTCAACTCTGGATGCTCGTATTTGTACCTCAGATAATCTAGTTGACCTCTCAGAGCTTATCTGGGGAAAAGTAAAAGGGAAGAGAGAAAGAACACAACTTTATATTATTCATAGCTGCCAACGTGATCTTATTCTGACCCTGGAATGAACCAGTTGAAACATAATTTCCCAGGGTTGGAGGTTCTAAGATGGATTTGATGAGGTGATACCAGGGCATTCCAAACAGCTGTAATTTTTCTGCAGAATTCATCTTTATACCACTCTGTGACCGGTTGGTGTTATTTTTGAAAGGGGGTGGAAACAACTCCTGACTCTCTTTCCAAGGAGAGCTTTACTTCTGAGTTTTTCAGATATTACACAAGTGATCCGTTCTGCTTCAGTCCTCAGCTTGCTACGTTCTGCAGGGGACTCCACGCTGCCTCCACATGGCAGGGATCTGTGGTTGGATGGAGAGACGAAAGAAGGTCGACACAGGTACCAGGAACATTCTAGCTGCTCTTCCACTGAAAAGCAGGAAACTCACATGGCACAGGAAATGCCAATGAAATGAATTTAAGACGCAAGACTCCTAGGCACGAGCAGCAAACAACTGAAATATTCAAGGATGAGGGGACCTAATAGTGTTAAGGTATCAATTTCTCTCAAAGTCAGTTACAGCTTCACTACAATCCCAATCAAAATCTCAGCAGGTAATTTTGTACAAACTGACGAGCTGATTCTAAAAAGTATATAGAAAATCATACAGATATGAATGACTAGAATAGTCAGACAGTTTGGTAAAAGAACAAAATTGGAGGATTTACAATACTTGATTTTAGGGCTCATCATAAAATGCAAAGACTGTGGTAACTGGTATAAAGACAGACATGTAGATCAGTGGAACATAAACTCCAGGAACAGAGTCCATGTCCACAGTCAAATGAATTTTAACAAGGGAACCACAACAATTCCATGGAGAGAGGATAACTGTTTCAACAAGTGGTGCTAGATATAGGAAATCATGGACATCAAGCCCACTTTCACACCATACACAAAACGAACTCAAAACATGTTTGCACTTTGGTTCTTCCCCAGAGGTCCAGTGGTTAAGAATCTGCCTTTCAACGCAAGGATGCAGTTTCAACCCCTGGTCGAGGAAGTAAGGTCCCAAATGGCACAGGGCAACTAAGCCCACACGCTGCAACTACAAAGCCCACACGCAGGCTCGCCACAACTAGAGAGAAGCCCCTGCGCTGAACAAAGACTGGACGCAGCCAAAATTAAATATTTTTTGAAAATTAAAACTTCGGCATTTTGAGACTATTAAGAACATGCCAGACATAGCGCAGGAGAAAATACTCAAAATACATGTATCTGAAAAACGACTCCTATTCAGAACACACAACAAGTTGGTCATTCAAAAACAGGAAGACAAACAAGCTACAAAAATGGGCAAAGGATCTGAGCAGACACTTCACAAAAGATGATGTAACAAATGGCCAGTGAGCACATGAAAAGGTGCTTAATTTCTTTAGTCATCAGGGAAATGCAAATTAAAATGAAATACCACATATTTACTAGAGTAACCAAAATGCAAACTACAGATGGACTTAGAGATTACCATACTAAGTGAAGACAGAGAAAGCCAAATATTATATCGTTTATATACAAAATCAAAAAAAAATCATACAAATGAACTTGTATACAAAACAGAATTAGACTCACAATCATAGAAAACAGACTTTATGGTTACCCAAGAGGAGAAGTGGGGGAGGGATAGATTAGGAGTTTGGGACTAGCAGATACGAATTGTGTGTGTGTGTGTGTTTGGGACTAGCAGATACGAATTGTGTGTGTGTGTGTGTTTGGGACTAGCAGATATGAATTGTGTGTGTGTGTGTGTTTGGGACTAGCAGATACGAATTGTGTGTGTGTGTGTGTGTTTGGGACTAGCAGATACGAATTGTGTGTGTGTGTGTGTGTGTGTGTGTATACGGGCATGCACACTAAGTTGCTTCAGTCATGTCCCACTCTTTGCAACCCTATTGATTGTAGTTCACCAAGCACCTCTGTCCATGGGATTCTCCATACAAGAATACTGGAGTGGGTTGCCATGCCCTCCTCCAGGGGATCTTCCCAATTCAGGGATTGAACCCACATCTCTTATGTCTCCTGCATTGACAGGTGGGTTCTTTAGCACTAGTAGCACCTGGGAAGCCTATATATATGTGTGTGTGTGTGTATATGTATATTAATATATATAAAAGCAGATATAATCTATTCTACATAAAAATAAACAAGGTCCTACTGTATAGTACAAAGAACTACATTTAGTATATTGTAATAAGCTATAATAGAAAAGAATCTGAAAAAGTATATCTGTATGTGTATGTATAACTGAACCACTTTGCTATATACTTGAAATTAACAACATTTAAGTCAACTATATGTCAATCAAAAAAATAATAATAGTGAATAGAGAATTTGAAAGATGTGATTCAACTGGAACTCATGTATTTCTGGCAGGAATGAAAAGGGCACCACATCACCTGGCCACCCACCCCTTATTCCTTGTGTCCTCCACCCATTCAGCTCACAGGTTGATATAACCTGCCCAGCCCCACCAAGCCCTTGAAGTGCTCAGCCCACTCTAAAATCCTGATTTTATCAGATAAAGCAATGAAAGGGGGCTGTGGCCTCCATCTCTGGGTTCTAAACTGTCCATCCCTGGGACTTCCCTGGTGGTCCTGCACTCCCAGAGCAGGGGGCTGGGGTTCGATCCCTGGTCCAAGAACTAGATCCCACACGCCACAACCAGGGGCCGTAAGAGCTCACATGCCAAAACTAATGATCCCGCGTGCTACAACTAAGGCCCAGTGCAGCCAAAGAAATAAGTATCTATAAAAAATGAATGGTCCGTCACTGACAGCGAATCACAGGGATGCTGTGAGTAGCCAAGTGAGCCTTCTTCAGGTGAGGTCTTGGTTTAGGTTATCAGAGAAAACCCTGCTGCCATCACCTCAGCTGACCTAAATATCCAAGCCTGATCAGTTGGGTTTTTTTAACCTTCTTTTGCAAGAAAATGAATTTCTCCAAGAATACTCTAGCGCGGTGGTTCTCAAAGTGAGGGCCCAGAGACCAGCAGCAGCAGCTCGGCCTGGGAGTCATGAGAAAGACAGAACCTCGGCCCCACCACAGTGTCTGTCTGCATTTTCCCGAGATGTGCAGGTGCAAGCCCCTTACACACCGAAGCGCTGCTGAAGCAGATGGAGCCCTTGCTCTGGGAGGTGGAGGGTGAGGGGGTGGGCAGCAAGCAAGGGGAGGGCGGCCAGGACAGCAGCCTGGCTGCAGGAGTCCAGCCCGGAAGGGGACAGCGTTTTCAAGATACCTTCATTTTTTTTAAGCAACCTCAACTGTGGTGAATCAATTTTAGATGCCACTGCCTCTGAGTCAGATCTGGGTGAATCATGAACCATAGGAAGAGGAGTGAGGGAGTAAAAAGGCTTGGCAGTTTCAAGGACCCTTAGCACTAAGGCCTTTCTGAAAACCTAATAAAAACTGTGACATCCCTTTACCAGAAACACACACATTTTACATACACTTCTGACCAAGACCAAGATTTCTTGGTCTTAAGTGCAATGGGCACCAGATTAAGAATCCCTGCTCTGGGGAGAGGCACAGAGAAATAGAAGGGCAGGAAAATAAACGATTTACAACTACTTTTTTTCTAAAGTAGAAAAAGGCAACAAAATTTCAGCACATAAATGCAGAAGCTTATCAATTATTCAGATCTAGGCAAACTCAATTACATAGATGAAACCCAAAAGATCAAACGTATTCCATCATGTCACCTGCTTCATCACCAGATCAATTTCAACACTTTCTCACTTAAAACGGCACTTTCCCAGGCTCCTCAAAGCACCATCTGTTTCAGCCAGCCCTAGTTCTCCCCCTAGCATCTGGGGAAGCCTAGGATCGGGTCACAGTCATTTGTGTGACATCAGGCCCCCTGCCCCAGGGACCCTGTAAGGGCACGAGAAACATTTACTGGATTTAAGTTCCATCCATAAGGGTGAACAGTGGACAACTAACTCCTTATCACCTAAGAAGGTGAAAGTTTGTTTGATCAGGGAAGAGCTTATTGGAAGTTCAGCACCAGGACTGTCTTGACACCGTGGTTGGAAGATGCTGTCCAAGGAAGTTCTCCAGTACCACAGAGAAGACCACACTGAAAGAAACCCACATGCTAATTTCCCCGGCAATACTTTTTGAAGACCTAGCTGTGCAGGGTCCAGGACAGATGCCTCCTTCAGCCAGGTGTCCGAGATCTGCAGCTTCTCAGGGTTCCTTACACCTGTGAAATAAAGAGGCTCAGACCTGTGTTCTCTACTTTAGGGCTCAGGGATGGTCAGATGACCAGCCTCCCTCATGACACCCCAGGCCCTGAGTACCATGGGCATCCCACTGGCCCATCAAGATATACAGATGCATCTCTATCCTTTAGCACCCTCTCTCCCCTTGGAAGACAAAGCTGAAAAAAGCACCTGTTAGAATCTAATTTCCATTCCACCAGCCAGTTATTTCTGGGCTCAGCCCTCACATGATGTTCTCTCATTTGCTAATTTCTTTACCCTTTTTATAAGCCCCATCCTTTCTGCATAATAATTTCAACAACTCAATGAACACCAAAAAGATGGATGGCGACAGTGGAACCAATTTTATCATCAACTATTTGAAAGCAATGCTCAGAAATACACGTTTTAATTATGAATGTTCAATTTTTTAAATTTAAATTAAGGAGTTACAGTGTGGTTTGCACCCAGACCTCAAGCCCTCCTGGCGCAGAGTCTCAGAGTTCCTATCCCAGTGTCCGAGGGTAAATGTCAGAGCCTTTTCCAGTCACCTGACCAAACCCTGTCATTTAAAACAACTTGGTGAACACAATTTTAGGATTTCTATTTGCCTAAACATCTGCACTGTAGGCTGTGGACATTCTTAATTTACATCTCCTTACACCCTACAATCATCACTGGTACCAGGCCGACAAAGGCTGAAATAGTAGAATGTTCTATGCAAGGGGC